>OZ010582.1:38077476-38284976 GCA_963932145.1 Acanthosepion lycidas | reverse complement strand
AGTTTTGGCTCAATCTCAAACACACTACTAGAGTTAAATTCTATTTAGACAAAGAAAAAACAAACAAAAAAAAGCTAAAAAAAGCAAAAACAAACAGTCGTGTAGAAAAATATCAATTTTCACAATTAACAAGAGGCTCCAAACATTCTATATTTTTATATCATAATCCACTTTAATTTCAAAGATACAAGTTGACCACTTGTAATTTTATGAAAAAGAAAAGCAGAAATTTAATCCCATAAATTACTTTTATTCATTTGAGTAGAAATTATTTGACACTTACTCTACAGTTGTATTACAGAATAGTGATTTACTAAATGCAGCTTAGATGTAGACAAGGCCAAGATTAAGGAGCATCAAAACGAGGAACAAACCTAACTATTCAGTTATAACCGGATTAAGTGAGAAAGCTTCCTAACAATTTGTACTACACTGAAGTGTTCATATACTTTTCATTCTAATCAACTTACCTCAAGAAAAGCAATAATGCCACTAAGATGCAATGGGCTACTGGGAATAAAACAGAATAAGACTTTAGAAGGAACAGGAAACAAGGAATATACATCTACTCCTGTACGAAAGACCAGAGATTATTACAGCATAGTGTGCTTACACAATCTCATGGAGGTCTTAAATCTAATTCCTAGCATGGAATTTATACAATGCAAATGTAACAATTATAAAAAGTCAGTCATCTGCTCCATCAGTTGTTGGTGACATAGTAAAAATGACTGGCAACAGGACAGAAGCTGGCTTGGTGGATTAGATAATTGTATAGTCTCCATAAGTGCCTGGTGTTCAAGCAGAGATAAATGCCAAAACTCCAAATGTTTATTCTCAAGGCAGGCCATTACTCAGATACATAACAATTATCCTACCCTCAAATCCCTCTACTTTGGCCTTGTGCCATACTTAAAGCTTCATAAATATTGGTAGGTAACAAGGCAAATTTCCAGGAAGCAACAATGTTCAATTTTTTTTCCTTAACTTAACCATCACCTGTTATACCAGTAGAACCCCACCAGTATCTAATCACAAGAAGAATTATGTAGCTTAACATGCAAGCAGAATAAAGCTATTCATATGAGCAAATTTATACAAGGAGATGCTGAAATGTTTTTAGATTTTAGGAAATGGATCAGGCTGACCAAATGATCAAGAGTTTTTAGATTTTAGGAAATGGATCAGGCTGACCAAATGATCAAGAATTAGATTTTTTTTCAGTCCCTTCTTGATTGGGCTAAGAACTTTTCAGCATGCTCTTGAAGCTGCTATTCACTGGCAATTTCTTCCATTACATAGGCATTTCTGATATAATGAAACTTACTAAACATTTTAAAGAAAACTATTGGCAAGTGGTTCGGTCTATGCATCTTTACAAAAAAAAGAAAAAGTTATTTCATTGACAAACTTATAGTACATGATATTTATAAAATAAGGGATTGAAAGTTAAATTAGCCTTCTAAAAATAAAATGATGGTAGTGATTAAAGGTACTCATTAAATAATAAATAATTAACAAAGTCATTGTTTTCATGTTGCTATTTAACAAAACCTAACAATATCATTCAAGGAAAAAAAATCTTATCCAACTCTGCACAAAAGGAATTATAATTTTATGCATGTCTTTCCAAATATTCTGTCTTGCTCATGTGGCACTGTATTACATTGAGAACATTATTTCATACGAGGTCAATTTTTCTATTGCCGCTATGAATTTATGCTTTGATTTAAAAGTGATAACACACACTAACAAGAATGGTTGCTTTGAGGAAACCCTTCTTAAACCTTTCCTATCTCTTTTCAACTGACTTGTCCCTGCAACTTTATTTGTGGTTTTAATATTTTACAAGCACATTACAACTGAACATTTAAATTCCATTTGTCACTAAAAGAAATCTTAATTCTTTTTTTTTTTTTTTTTTTTAGTTTCAACAAATATTTTAAAAAAATTCATTTATCCATCAAATAATCTGTTATTTAAATTAAATTTTAATGTGTTCATGTACACTAGAGATATATAGCTCAAGTTACCTCAAGTTAGATTTTTTTTTTTTTTTTACCGTGGCAATATAGTAAGTATACTATTTAGCACTAACAGCGTTACTACCACGTCTTAAGTGTAATACAGGTCTAGATTTTTGACATATCAGGCGACCGAATGTTAACTATCATCAAGCAACTCCCACCTCTACCATCACCGCCTTAGGCAATGATACAGACGTATTGCGTCGATAAAAAGAAGTAAAGGAAGTTTAGAGTAAACACTAGATTCCTTTTTACTCAGTCTGGAGAACTCCCGCCACAATTTTACCACGTGTATTTGTTACAAGAACAGCATTCAGCAATAGAGATGAGGACATTACATACGATAATGTGCAAAATAAGTTAAAAAAATAAAAAATGATTGTTTGATAAATAGCTGTTTACATCTTTGATAAGATTATGAGTCAGTAACAACACGAACCATTTTTTTTAAACTGCAGTATGGGTTGAGTTTATTTTTTTCTTAAATGATGTATTGTATTTGTAATTTTATATAAAAACTTCATTTTTTTTTATTATTTATTCAAGAAGCGGGACTAAAATAAATTTGAAAAACGGAAAAACTAAGACAAGTTATCTGGGAAAGAAAGAAAGCGTTTAAAATAAATTAAATTAAAAACCCAACGCACCCATGTAGTGCACCATCCTTCTGTTTAGTTTTCGGTCTTATTTTTAATTCAAAGTGGTTTTTAAAAAAACGGGAAATCAAGTGTTTTTGTAAAATTAATATGATAAAAAATAAGTATGCTTTTTTGTTGTTTGAGAAGTTGGTTGCTCATCAGTTTCAAGTTTAACGAATAATAATCAACAACTTGACATTTTTTAACAGTAAAACACGTTAGTTTTTTTTTTTTAGTTAGACTTAGAATGACAAGAAAAACTTTTCAGTTTTCCAGTGACACTGAATACTAACTTACTACTACTTCTTTAAACTGGTCCACTTGTAAAAAATAGGAAAACATTTTTTTTTCAAAAATTTTGTTTACATTAGCATTCTTGAGACCTTCATTAGGTAGCGACACTTGTCAGAATCGAAAAATATTGATTTTCTTATCGATTTAGTAGGGGGTCTTGTTTATAATAGCGACACAATATAAAATCGAACCCTGACTTCTTAACATCTTAAGCTCCGATAACTCATTGTTTACAAATGTCACGTTTGAAACTCTGCTTACGTCACTGTCCGGTCAGAAGTTTTTAAAGAGCTATCAAGACTATAGTCACTATAAGTAGATTTCTAAAACAGGGTCTTTTTGCGAGGTTTGTTTTTTGTATTTACATTTTAATGTAAATACTTATTTGATCAAGAGACATTTTTCTCTGCTTAGATTAGGTTAAAAAAAAAAAAAAAAAAAAGTGAATTGCCTCTCTTCAAAAGCAAGTGGAATCGAGAATATAAGCTAATAATCTTCTCTCCTCCCCATCAGCGCAATAGAAAGAAAAGCAGTTAAGACAATTTGACTCGGGGCCAATTTCTCTTTAGTCTTTTTGTAGTACACATTTAACTGGTTGAATGAAAAGAGACGAAGAAAGGTTTCTGTTTCTTTAGTTTATCCAGCAAAAATATGCAAGAAAGATTTCTCCTCTGATTATAATCACGGGCGACATTTTTGCCATGGAAGGTTTCTTACTCATGAAAAAGAGAGATCTTGAAATAATCTCAAGTTCTCAACTCAACGAAAATTCATTAACAGAGTTTCTGTTTACACTTTACAATAGATAATTATTTTCAAAACTACTGTTTGTAAATTAGGATTGTGTATCGATTGATTTGAGTTCAATTTCGAGAATGCAAAGAAAAGTTTTACAATGAAAACATTTTCCAAAATTCCTCAGGAAGGACAGACTGACCGTGCAAATGTTTAAATTACCTCCATACTCGCTCAAATGGAATTAAAAGTTGGGTTCATTAAGTGATCAGTTAAAAGAAGAAGCTTAAAGATTGTTGTAGATCCAGATGACCAGATGAATTGTTTAGGCTTGCTTTCTCATAAGGAAACTTCAGAGTGAAAATGACATGTCGTAACCGCAAGCTACCTGTTTGTAAAATGAAGAAAACTCTTCAGTCTTCACTCAGTCTTCACTTAGTCATTTTGGTGGAGTGACTTTTTTTAGTCTATATATCCGTGAGAAAATAGGAAGTGTAATTTTTTTTTTTTAATAATTGCAACTTTACTGAGTAAACCAAATAATTTATGACTAAGATTCGCCTCCCCCCAAAAGAAAAAATACATTAATTTTAATTTCATGTTTTACTCAATAAAAATATATATTTTATTTTTCTCTACACAAATTACTTTCCACACATTAATTTCTCATACAGGTTAATTCATTTTAATAAAATTAAAAATGTAAATTAAAAAAAGTATTTCAAAAATGACAAATTGCGTGACAAGTACACGTTGTTGAATGTTGAGTCTGATTTTTTTTCTGCTTAGTAAATAAAATTACGACCCACACACTTTGGAAATTTTTTTTTTTTCTAGTTTAGTTTTGATAAGTAAAAAGAAAAAAAAGATAATTTTCCACAATCGATTAATAGAGAAATACAAAGTACAAAAGTAAAACAAAAAATAAAAAAATTGTCCAGATGTTCAATATCATTTTTTGCAGCTGTTTTTTTTTTTTTTTTTTTTTAGTTAGGATCAAGTTGTTTTTGTTCTTGAATAAAAAGAGTAAAAATATCGTTAAAAATGTGACGAAGTTTATCGCCAGAAAAAAATATGTATTCTAACTGCAACTATCAAATCGACAAGAAGTTAAAAGATTCAAAATTTCAAGTTTTTGGAAGCTATGGTATTTTTTAAAATATTGGTCATAGGTAGAGGAGGTTCATTTATTTTAGAGTAAAAAAAAAAAAAAAAAATCCGAAACCCCAAATTGACAGGTAACAAAGCTAGTTCTTTTCTATTGCTTAATTCTTTTTTTAATATTGAACAGCATAATTTCAGAGAATAAATTCTTAATTTTAAACATTCAGAATGAAAATTCGGAATTTTAAAAATAAAAAAAGAGCTATCAGAAGATAGACATGTACTTTTATTCTTCTTAATCAACAAGTGCATTTTTCAAGGTGTTACTGTTAGTGTTCTGTTTAGCTGAAGTTTCCAATTTATAAGTTTGTCACCTGAAGAAGCAAAATAACTTTTTTTAGAACTATAAATAAAAAAGAAACTGTTAGTAGTGTCAACAATTCTGTCGTGTCTAGAGGAATTAATGAATTATTTTAAAATGCTTAAAGTTATTAAGCATTTTAAAATAATTTAATTATTAAAACAAAAACAAAAAAATTGCAAAGAAACTTTATATAAAAAATCAAAATTAGCAAAGGAGTTATTCGGTCCCATCCCATTTAAACATTTGTTGATTTATTTTAAAAATACAAAAAAAACAAATCATTACAAAAATAAAATCCAATAGCGATTTTTTTACCGATACCAATGTACACGACAAAGTTACTCTTTTTTAGTTAGGTGCATGCATTTTTAAACCAAGTGTGTACATCGGTTAAATGATTAGATTCTAGAATATTTATTTATTAATATACATTATATTAATTGCCCTGTCATTTTTTTGTCATGAAGTTTTATTTATATCTAGAAACGGAGTCTTATGAAACAAATTCATTATTGTGACCATAAGTGAACACGTTCCCTAAACATACGTTCAAAAATTACTTATTAACTCAGTTCCACCAGCATCAGTTGAATTGTTTGGAAAAGGATAAAACAAAACATGGAAATGTTATTGATCAAAATAGCGATAAACTATTTTTTTTTTAAACTAACCTAAAAAAAATCAAACCTGAAACCTGCCATACGTTTGTCCTTTCTTGCCATATTGGAAAAAAATGAAAAAAAAAAAAAAAAACTGTGCTTTTTGGCCGATTTCAATTTAACACGAAAACCATATGTACATGAGAAAAATAAAAGTTGGTTTTGTCATAGAATAAATTTTAATGTTTGTTCTTGCTCTTAAGGACATTTTTGTAAATCTTATATATAAAGAAAATAACGATCACGTACAACTGTACGTCTCAGGGGGGAAAAAGTTATATTTTTTTAGCTTTACATAATCAGAAATAATTTTCTTGACAATCATTGATTTGTTTACACTAGCGACTTGTAAACAAGATTGTCAAAACAAAATTGAAAACATTTCTCCATAAAAATTACTGCAGATCGTAAAAATCTATTAAATTAATTAAATATAGTTTAAAGTAAACAAAAAACAAAAACAAACACATATGGATTTTTTTTTTCCTGTTATTTAACGATCGACGCTTCGTTGATTGATAAAACAAAAACAAATCAAGTTCAATGATTAAAAATTTCGAACTGTTGCTTCTGATTTCAATCAATAATAAAATGCATTTAGTAGCAGAGGGAAGAGAAAAGGCCAGAATTTATATCAAACTTTTTAATCTTGGTATATATATTTTTTTCTTTTAAGGAAGTACCAAAGTTGTTTGCAATGTGAAAAAAAAAATGTCAGTGTGTCGGGAACTTTTGTCAAACTAACCAAAGAAACAACCTCTTCCTTCAAATGTTACTTCAAAGATCAAATAAATAATTTTTCAAGACGGAAAATGAAAAATAACATACGAATTATAGTAAATTTTCAAATACTAAGACGTAAAACATATCTTTAATTTTTTTTTAAATTTAAAAAAAAAAGAAAAAAAAAAAAAAGGAAAATCTCAATTCTTCAAGTGCGTGTGTGCTATGTTATTTAACATTTTTTTTTAATTTCTAGTAAAGGTAAAATTTCATTTTTACACTAAAACTGAATTTGCTGTTATCTTCATCGGGATGAACAATAGTTTTCTAAGAGTTCTAAAATCTTCAACAGAGAAAGAACTTTTCCAGAACTTGAGAAATCTGACCCGAACCTTGCTTCTCCAAGTATCCGAATGATGAATAAAAATAGTAGTAGTACCACTAGTAATCTAGCAAAGTTTAAAAACCAGAACGTTGAATGAAGAGACAAAAATACATTTAGTTTATCTATATATAAACATAAAATAATTCTTATAAACATCAAATACCTCGACTTTGAAAGACTGGCGCCAATAAAACGAGTCGAAAAACAATTTCGATGAAAAAAAAAAAAAAAAATTTCCAACAAATATTTACATTAATTAGTCCAAAAGTGGCAAAAACCCAATTGTATATATTAATAACAGTAAAAAAGTCATTTAAAAATTGTTTTTAAAACTAGAATCGTTTTTTTTACTTTTTTTTTAATGTTTATTCTTTATAACTTTTTGTTCTGCCTCCTCCCCCTTTTCAAGAGTTTTGCAAACTAACATTTGTTTTTATTCCTTCTTTAATTACTAGCATACAATTTTATGAGCTTTGAAATAAACAAGGTAGGTAGATAGGTGTGTGCAGGATAAATTAATATAATGAGTAACGTCTGCATAGTGCCCGAAGCTAAAACTTACCTGCACCTCCGCCATGGTAGCGAACCTTGTTAAAACTGACATCTGTTGTGGGAGTGCAAGTCAATTTATAGTTCCGACACCAAGGGCCATAACTCTGTGTAAAAAAAAAATTAATGATTAATTATCGCTTCAAATACACAGCAACTCACAATTAAACATATCATACCTATAAATGCAGGTAAAATAAACGTTTATGAATAATTAAAAAAATATCCACGAAAATAAAAATATCTAAATACCAATTAGAATATTACTACCCCACCGCCACTTGTTAATGGAGTGAGGGGGGTGCAATAAAAGGAGGTATCCAGTATGAAAAATTTTCCACAAATTTATTAACTTTTTCATTTTCGGCCCAAATATTTCAGTTTATTAATAGATACAGTTTGAAAAGGGAAAAGATATATTGTCTCTCTATATATGTATGTATGCAGGGTGTTCACACATAATGGTAAGACATTAGCTATGAATACACCCCATTATTGCTAATGTTTTACCATTATGTGGGAGGTATTTCTGCTGCATCCTGTATATATATATATATATATATATATATATATATATATATATATATATATATATATGATATAAAAGGCTCAAACGCTAATATTCCATGGTTATAATTTATTACATTGGAATCGTAATCACAATCCAATTTATCAGACCTACAAATTTTTTTTTTGAATTTGTAGGTCTGATAAATTGGATTGTGATTATGATTACAATGTAATAAATTATAACCAGGAATATTAGTGTTTGAGCCATTTATATTATATTTTGGCTCTGTTTGAGAGAGCTCTACCTGGATCTGGATTCTATCCTCTTGGAAATTTCTCTCTCTCTCTCTCTCTCATATATATATATATATATATATATATATATATATATGTATATAATAAATTGTATGGATATGAGTTTGCAACCATGGGTTTCATGCTTTTGCAATCACCAAATATTTTTCTGATTATCACAAAATTGTACCACACATAAAATAAAATAATATATATATATATATATATATATATATATATATATATATATATATATATATATATACATACATACATACTGTATATTTACTCTTCAATCATTGTGTGCATTGGGGTAAGGGGTAATTTAGCATTGATATCTCAGGATGGGTGTCAAGCACTTTTATTGTGTGAAGCTCATGGCAAATATAGCCATTAGCTATATATATATACATATATATATATTATAAATTAACTGATTTAAAATATGGTTTCTTTGCTAGTTCTGTTTCATCTTCAAACGAATTTGGAATAACTTCCAAAATTCGCTTGAAGATGAAACAACTAATGCTTTTAATTTAATTATATAATTAAATTTGAAGTTTTTAGCTTCAGTTTTTGAAAGATGGCAATTCCTGTGTAGCAAAGAAACCATATTTTAAATCAGTTAATTTATAATATTTATGCTCTGTAAATTTACATTGAGCACTGTTTTGTAAAAATAAAATAATCAATAAGAACACCGGATTATATATCTTACTATTCTTTCTCTTTATTATAACATATATATATATATATATATATATATATATATATATATATATATATATATATATATATATATATATTTAGAGTATTGTTAAATATAACAGACAATGAATGTCTATTATGTTTGATCATGAGCCATTCTAAACTTTGTATGGTTGATTTAATTTCTGGAGAAAATAAAGACCAAAAAAATAACATTATAATAAAAAATATCCAAATGTTTGACAATTTCTGTCTTTATTTTCTCCAGAAATTAAAGCAACCATACAAAGTTTAAAATGGCTCATGATCAAACGTAATAGACTTTCATTGTCTGTTATATTCAGCAGTATATGTTTTAATTTTTTTTTTAAGCATTTCACCCCAAGCAAGGTGGGAAGCCACTAGCACGCAAGGGGTTACAGAGAATTGGAGCAAGAGCAAAAAGGCGTGATAGAGGAAAGGGTGAAGAGAAGGATAGGGTAAAGATCAAGGTATCTGGAGATATGAGCAATTACATACACATACAGGAGAGTAAATAACTTTTTTTAATGAATGGTGTAAACAAAACAGTGTTCAATATAGTAAAACAGAGCTATAAAGTATATATTAATAATTACACATATACCTACATTTACAGTATGACTCATAGTTTCATAGATTTAACAAATATTCAGGTACAAAAAGTTACAAACTCTTCAATATGGTAGTTATTTTTAAAAATTCTGCATTTCTTGGAAGCAACGCTACATTGTGTGTGGATTCAAAGTTGAAGATTATTATCAATATAATATAGTATTGGGCTATAAATTCAAAATATAGAGTGTTGGTAGGTAGATAATGAAAAATAAACTAAGTTATTAATAGTAAGTTAAATAGGAATATTGATTTGTTAATGTGTATTGGGTCAACAGATAAAATTATTGCAATATGAATTAAAAAAATTCATTATTTGCTCACCTGTATGCGTATGTAATTGCTCACATATATGGTTGATCTTGAGTTTAAACATCTGGGAAACATCTTGGCAGAGGACAGTAAGAGTGACACTGAGATCCATAGATGTATTGAGATGGTCAAGGACACATTCCAAAAGCTGGGCAGAGTATTGCGAGACAGGAGGATTTCTTTGGGAACAAAGAAAAGAATACTGAACTGTTATGCAACATCTGCCCTTCTTTATAGCAGTGAATGTTGGATGATTTCCCCAAAGATTAAGAAGAGACTTGAGGCGATGGAGATGTGGTTCTATAGAAGGATGCTAAGAATATCATGGACCGAGCGTGTGAGCAACGATGAGGTCTCAGAGAGGATACAAACAAGAAGGAGACTTATACTTAACATCAGGAAGAGGCAGCTGAAGTTTCTGGGACATATAATGAGGAAGAAGGGCCTGGAGAATCTGATACTCACAGGTCAAATAGAGGGAAAAGAGAGACAAGAGAAAGCAGTGCATGACATAACTGGTGAGCTTGAGCAGGTGGATGACAGAACGTGGTCAGGGGAAAGGAAGCAGAGGAAAGGAACTTGTTGAGAGCTGCAAGAGATAGAGGAAGGTGGAGAGCCATGATCGCCTACATCTTGAAAGGACATGGCACATAAAAAGAAAGAAGATATGGTTGATTGTATCTTATTATTTAGATCATTTCTACATCTATATCTATACATTGCTCCTTTATGTTGGGTACAATTTTAGGTGTATACTTTTTATACTTTACCAGAACTGTCATTGAAATAAAGAACCTTTATTTTTTTGGACTACTCCACAAAAAGATCATCATTCCTGAAAGGAACAATTATGAACTCGACTTTTTACAGAAAATAGAGAGCGTCATTAAGAGAATGTGATGGAAACTGTTCTTTGCCAAAAAAAGACCACTGCAATGCATATGAACCTTTCAATTCCTTTGGATTTAAGTCCCAGAAAACCCCACCTAACAATGACCTACTTCTTGGTTTCGAAAAAGACTCATTCTATGTAGTAAATAGTATTAAATATACCTCCATCATACTTATTGTAAAACTCAGATTTAGTGTGTGTGTGTGTCTGTACGTTTATATATTGGATCGGATTTCCTACATTTTTCAACCGATTTCAACAAACTTCACAGGACTACGTAAAATTGCCTTGCGGTGGTTCTGACAGCGCCAAAAATTGGAAAAACACAATTGTTTTTGCACGAAATCAATTTGAAAACATGATTAAGAGGCATCGCGAGAATGACAGGGGGACAACTCATATCGAGTTATACTTATTATAAAACCCGGGTTGTTTGTGTGTGTGTATGTGTTCGTTTACATATGGGATCGGATTTCCTACATTTTTCAACCAATTTCAACAAAACTTAACTTTTTTTTGGCACGTAGTGTTTCTTATTGTCTTGCACACTTTTTTCTTTATTTTTACATTCAGAATGCCTTAAAAATTCCATTTACAAGACAATTGCTTATAATAAAATTCTATTCAATCGGTAGACTTATAATGAGTGAAAACAATGTTTTTGTTTGAGTTTGGGTTTGACCAATTTAAAAAAAAAAAATACTAATTAAGACATGCGTGTCCATCAACCTTAAACAATAATTTTTGTCAATTTTATTTTTCCGTCTTTATGATGGTCGATACTTGATCTATCTCTTATTGTTAACATACTTGGGCAACGCCCGGCTCTACTGCTAGTCTATAATAAACTACAGAGGAATATGAAAAAAGACATTACCAATATCTGTAAATTCACCAAAATCATTATAAAGTCTGCTAAAACCGGCAATCACTATTATTTACCACAAGGTTATCTGCAAAGAGATCAAGAAAACATATAAAAAAGCCCCATCCGAATGGGAAAATAATATTAATAAGGAGACAAAAACCCATAAACTCAAAATCGATGATAGAGAGCAGAAACTACACAGGCAAGAGGCCTTCATCACTGTTAAGTACCATAAGGATAATTTTCCCAATAATCTGCAGTTCCGACTGCTTAAACCTTTCAAAAACAACATAGGGAAGATCAGCAAGGTTATACTCAAACAAGTCTGCAAATATGCCAAGAACGGTACAAGGATCAACCAATGGAAGAATAAAAAAGATGCTATCAATTGGTTCTCTAAAATAAAAAATAAAAACAAAAGCACCTTTATGAAATTCAACATCTCCAATTTCTACACATTGATCACAGAAGACCTACTAGTAGCAGCTATAAACCTGGCCAAAAATTATTGCATCATCATTGATGCGGTGATTAACATCATCAAACAAGTCCAGAAACCCATATTATTTTACAATGGTTCAATGTGGACCAAAAAAAGACAACCCAAACTTCTCCATAGCAATAGGGGCATTTGATTCTGCGGAAGCTTTGGAATTGGTTGGTATATTACTACAGTAGAGACTTACATATACTTTTGATAGCAACAACACTGGTCTGTACAGAGATGGTGGAGTTATCCTCCTACGTAATACACAACCCACACGATACAGAGAAATACTTAGAAAACAACCTATCAAATATTTCAAGGATCAAGGATCACCACTAACACCAATGCTAAAGTGATTAATTTTCTGGATGCCACTTTCAACTTATTCAAAGGAATATATGAGACTTTCACTAAAAGATCTTTTAATCATAAATACATTAGCAAAAAAATCTAACCATTCTCCAGGAATTTTAAGTAATTTGCACAAATCAGTGCAGCATAGGCTCTCTACTAACTCTGGTAGTAAAGATATTTTTGATAAATCTAAAACTAAATATGTAGATGCACTAATAAAAAGCAAGCACAAAGTTAATCTAGAATACCTCGACAATAATAAGACTGACAACAAAACACTAAACAATAAATACAGAAAATGCAACATAATTTGATTTAACCCCCCATATAACAGTAATCTCAAAACCAACATAGGTAAAATTTTCCTTAATTCACACTACAAACATTTCAGCAATATTCCATTGCTCAACAAGATTTTCAATAAGAACAATATTAAAATTAGCTACAGCTGTACTAAAAATCTTGAGCAGTATATAGTACAACATAATAATTTAATATTAAACAAATATTTAAACAACTTTAATAGAAATAATAGTACTGACAAAAATTTTAATTGCTGAAAATATAGTACATGCCCACTTAATTCTAAATACATGAATAAAGGTGTTATTGACAAATCTAGCATTGAGCATAATGGTGAGACTAAATTTTATTTTGGTTCCACTGCTAACCATTGGAAAATCTAGTATTACCATCATAAAATGACTCTCACCAATAAGTAATATTCAAATACCACAGCACTCTCAAAATTTTTCTGGCAAATCAAGACAGATAACTACACATCTGTAGTAAATTGGGATCTCATCGCTATAACAAAACCTTTCAACCTCAACAATGATAAATGTACCCTGTGCCTATTAGAAAAATGAACTATTCTCAAACACATCAATAATCATAATCTGCTGAACAAGTGAAATGAGCTTATGATTACTTGCAGCCATAGAAGGAAATCTCTTCTCAGATATTTCAGTGCTGTCTAGAGCAATTATCCTATCATCTCTGCATTACTCCAAATGACCAGACCCTAATATTTATTTATTTTACCTCCCTTACACCATCCTAGTGTTTAATTGTTTTCAACTTAGCATTTCTTTTTTATTTTGTTTTATTATTTTTTATTTTCTTTACCCTATATTCTTTTTTGCCTACCCATGCTTTTTATTTGGTAACTACCAACTTTTTAAGTTTGTATTGCAATAATCTTATCCATTGATCCAATACACATTAACGAATCAATATCCCTATTAAACTTACTATTAATAACTTATTTTATTTTTTGATATCTACCTACCAACACTCTATGTTTAGAATTCATGCCCACAATATTATGTTATATTTATAATAATCTTGAACTAAGAATCCACACACAATATAGTATTGCTCTGAGTCATACTGTAAACATAGGTATATGCATAATTATATATATATATATATATATATATATATATATATATAGATAGATAGATAGATAGATAGATAGATAGATAGATAGATATTTGTCGTCAGTATATATATATATATATATATATATATACATAAATTCCCAAGAATATAGAATCCAGGTAGAACTCAATGTCCAGGACAGAGTAAAAAATATAATATAAAAGGCTCAAACACTAATATTCCATGGTTATAATTTATTACATTGGAATCGTAATAAGTCTGATGAATTGGATCGTGATTATGATTCCAATGTAATAAATTATAACCATGGAATATCAGTGTTTGAGCATTATATATTTTATATATATATATATATATATATATATATATATATATATATATATATATAATATCTTCAGACTTGAAGATTGCATTCAAGAATGAAACAGACTGGTGTCGACCTCAGTGTTCACTTTTATATTTATATACATATGCTCTATCTCTGATATTGAGCACTTTTACCAATAAATATAGCATATCTTAAAACTATATTTTTATCACACGCACACACGTATATATATATATATATATATATATATATAACACAGTCCAACCAATGGAAATAGTGTAAATAATTACAATACCTCATCTCAAAAATATAGACATATATATATATATTACTTCAAGCATTAGTAGATGCCCTGTTTTTTTAATTATTTTAAATAGTATTTATTCTGTTTTCAATCCTGTGCACTCGAGAAAACTAATAATGTCCACTCCAGCAGGATTTGAGCCTGCATCTTCCTTTGCAGCAGAAACCACTGTCTGATCTGATATGCTTTAACTACTTGGCTGCAAAGTGCTTCACACGCAAATAGAAATTTGCTTGATTGTGAAGTTCTTTGTAGCCAAGCTGTCAAAGCATGCCAGATCAGAATGTAGGTTCATGCTGAAGGGCATATCTTCTCTAGTGTGCAAGCTGTTTGATGAAATAAATACTATTTAAAAAAAAAACAAAAACAGAGCATCTATTTTGTGATGTACAGTGGCTGTTAATAATTAAGTATAACTCAAGACTTCAATGTTAAAATGAAAGTATTTAATTACAACTGTAAATAAATGCTTAATAAGAACAAAGAAGTAAAAGTCAATGAAAGATAATTAACCATTTCAGGGAATACCTTGTTAGTAGTGTGGCTCGGCTTAATGTCCAGTAAATCCTAAATCAAAACCCAAATCATCAACGCATAATAATTCACACTAGTTCGACTGGATACTTCCACTCAATAGTTAGTCAATAATCACTACAGTCAGTAGCCTGACACCGCTATTTATACACCTCGTGGAAAACATATATTCATAAGTTCAGAGTGTCATGCTCTAACCTCAATGTCAATAGTTACCCATTTTCTTCCCATATGACAATCTGCTTGAATACAGGTATCCACTAGAAATAACTTTTGAACTAATAAAAATATATTGGATTAAAAAATAATATTCATTAATTCTTTAGAAATTGCTTTTTTTTATGTTTTGGGTACAAAACTGTATAGATATGCCTTTCTAGAAATCTGAATGTGTGAGTGTGTTTTAAAAGTAAATAGAATCTTGTTTGATTGTACAGCTCTTTGTAGCCAAGCAGTTAAAGCACACCAGATCAGACAGCAGTTTCTGCTGCAAAGGAGGACACATATTTGATTTCTGTCAGAGAGCACATTTTCTTTAAGTGTACCACTAGATGAGCAACTAGGTCTCATTGTTTGACTTTTGAAATAGCTATATGTAATCATAAGTTCTGTTCTAATAGTTTATTTTCTCACACTTCTCACCAGTGGAACTCTTTTTCAATTTCTTGGTGCCCTGCCACCTAGGATCTTCAAAAATTAAAATTCAATGACAATCAATCTTCTATATTTTTGAACTTTTATTGCCCTTTCTCTTCACTAAAGACTTCTCATTCTCTTCAACTCCCAGTAATCTCTTGAGTCTTAGTGGCATTATCAACTCGCTTGCTATGAAATGATTAAATATTCATAGTCATGCTACATCTCCTTCCAATTTCTTAAAAAGGAGAGATCAGTCTTTAGTCCACTCCATTCTTACCTGAACCAGATACTACCATGGATTTCCAATCCCCAATTTGCCTTTTATAACTAAAAAATCATTTCATGTGAGTCCAAACTTGGGCACTTTGACATGGTGTAATGGTTAGCAAGTTTGCCTTGCTGGATCAGTTATGACTGAATAGTGAGTTCAGTCTTGACTGGGTGCTCCACACTTTTGGCCTTGCACCATATCTAAGCTATACTCAGAAAATCATTGGGCACTTCAACATGGAATAATGGTTAGCAGACTTGTCTCACTAGAACAATTACAACGGAGTAGTGAGTTTGATCCTCACTAAATGTCCCATATTTTCAGCTTTGTGCCATGCTTAGAATTTTGCCATGTGAGTTCAAACTTACAGTTTACTGAAATCAACACACTTATTATTGTTATTATTCTGATCATCCTAGCATTTCTTATAATTTTAATAATGAATCAAAATCATTACACAACATTTAAAAGCATGTATTTCTTTGACATTAATAATTTTTATTTATATGCATTATTTTTTGCTTTAATGACATATCTGAGTAAAATAAACGGCATATTCGGCTTGAAACATTTTATAATCTGGCAAAAATCAACATTTTGGATACTTACTTTTCTTTTAAAGTTCCATTCTATATTTGGGAGAAGAGCAATAATTTTCTTGGTCCCTCCTCCTTACTATTAATTTGATTATTTATTTCATACATATTATCATGCTTCTGTTGATTTTTTACATATTTTATGAATTAACCCCGGAGATGTAGATTCTGATTATGTTTACATCTTTTAGAATCTTTTTAAAATCTAGGAATTATGTGAAATGGAAGATTTTTGGATTTAAGAACAAACGAGAAAATTAAGTACAGTATTTTTCATCTTGACATATTTTTAGCTGATATTGATTAATGTTAATTTATACATTTTGATATCAAAGAAAATGATCATTATAACAAAACGAGCCTGAAATATGGCATTCTACAAAGATTTCTCACTGACAGAAGCAGATTTATAGCATCTACCAATGATGCAAACAAACCAACATAAATATTATGCAGAATTATTGAAAATTATAAAAATATATTTAAAAGAGTTCTGTATAATATTTATGTTCATATACAATTATTCACAATAATAATTAATAATAATTAATTAACAATTATTATTAATAATTAATTAATAATAATAATTAATAATAATAATTAATATTATTCATAATGAATAAATTATCATCCAAATTAGGCAAAAATGAAAATAACACTGACATCTCATTTTAACAGATATATTTACTAAAATTACACAGAAATATCTTGAAATACTAAAGAGTAAATTTATTCAATAAAATCACCATTGGCATCAACCACAGCCTCCAGATGACTTTGGAATCTTCTGCAACTCTCCTGGACGATCTCCTTGTTTAAGTTGGTGAATGCTGCCATTATCCTTGCCTTCAGTTCATCTTTGGTGTTATAAGGAGTTTTGTTGTTTTCTTGCTTAACTGCAACCCACACATAATAGTTGTTGTGGATTCCGGGTTGAAATCCGGTACCAATAAATAACAAACGTCAGGAATGAATATATGAAAATAATGTGTTAACATAATAATACAAACTGGTAAAGCAGGTTAGTAGTTTCAGGAATACGGGTTAGTAGCAAAATATATATACAGTCTTTGGTATTGCAGTATCGCTGTATGACTTCTTACTGAGTCTACGTGCTCGCTCACTGTGACTCCTACAACGCTGTTACCTCACCCTCACTATTCCGGTTACCTACAACCTTTTACTCTGTCACTCTGGACTTGACTCTTCGGTCTTGCTCTCTCTGGTCTTCACGTAGATGTAGTATATGTATATACTGGGTGAGTCCATTTGTGTAAAGAGGGGTGGACCTCTCAACAATAATCAAGGGGGTTGCAGTCTGGGGAGTTCAGTGGTCAGGTGTAAGGAGTGATGTGGTGGCAGAAATTGTCTGACAGCCATAACTGGGTTATCCTGTTTGTGTGGCATGGTGAAGCATCCTGTTGCCAGACATAGGGTCTTCCAGCAGCCACCTTCTTGACCCAGGGTGGCACTACCGCCACAAAGCAGCAGCACGACAGAAAGGAAGTCATTCAGTGGACTGCGTGCAATAAAGCTGGACGTACGGATTGACGGACGGACAAAGAGGAATTCGAGGCTGAGTTGGTGTCTGTTTCACAACTGCCTGGTGTAACAGCTGAGAAAGGGAGCCACGCATCCATTTCCTTGAGGCGACCAAAGAAGAAGAAAAAATAGCTGGCCTGCCAGTGAGCACTGCATTGCACTGCACTTTTTGACCCCCCTCCCCATCACCATTTTTTTTTTCTACATACACATCATAGCAAAAAAACAGACTTAAAGGAGACTGAGCAAAAAATTACTCTCAATAAGTTCTAACGAGAACCAAATTTCCATATCAGAAGAAACCTGCAACAAACCTGTCCAACCCTTACTCTCCGTCCCCACTCATTCATTACTGTTAAGCAGTCCACCTCTTTTTTGATACAAGTGGACTCGCCTAGTGTGTACTTGTACTGCTGCTGGTGAATACCCGGAAATGAGACAGTGATATAGTGAGAGAGTGAGAGTGTGAGGTAACTGCTTTGTAGGAGTCATAGTTGCGAACAAGTAGACTCAGAAGGAAGTCATACTTCAAAACTGAATTTCCCAGACTGTATATATATTATTATTGCTACTAACTGCATTTCTGGATCTACTAACCGTATTACCAATTGTATTATTACGTCAATATATTTATTTGCTATATTTCATTCCTGTGTTTGTCATTCATTTGAGACCGGATTTCATCCCGGAATCCACAACAATTACTGTACCAAGTGGAAAGCACCTAATTATGGTGAAATGGTTAGCAAATCTTGAAAGTCATTACTACTGATTATTGAGTTCAATCAATCCTGTATGAAGTGGTCCAGCAAGTTGGCCAGAAAAATGTCTTACTCACAATGACATGATATTGTCAAATGTGGATCTCAGTAAATTAACATTGACTTTCTATATAATATTGCAAAGTAGTGATTTTCATTTGTTCATTACAAACACGTTATGAACAATGCAGAAAATGTTTTTCGATCATGGCTTATTTAAGGATTCCAATAAGATAGTCTTTCTTAACCTTTTTAAGCAAGGGCACATCTAGCAGCAGATGAAAATATCATGGCACACTTAGCAAAATTTGTATCACTGAAAGCATTCTTATCTAAAACAATTAAATTAAATTAAAAAAATACAATTATGTATAAAATATTTATATTTCAGTATTAAATAACCCATAGAGGTGTTGATATGTTGCTAAACAGAATCAACCAACCAAAAACTAAACCTTTCAATCTTTGGAGTTAGTTATATGATAATGGAGTCAATATGAAAGGAAAATAGGCTGATGTCCAATCATGAGTCTTTCAAATAAATCCTAAAGCTCTGTATATGGTGTGTGCTAAACATTCACTGAATCTGGTTGTTGCTGACATTGCCAAGTCATCTATTAAAGCTTTGACAGTTTTCAGTGTTCTGTCAAAGTTGTACACTCTATAGGCTAAGTTAGAGTATTTTAAAAGAAAATATACAATTGTCATTCGAATCCCAATAAGACACCTATTGATAAAGTCGAATCAATGTATCAATTCATTTTGTTACAACTTGGCAGATGTTCTACAGGCCTTGGAACTGGGTAAGATATCTAAGGCGAAGGAGGATGGATCTGTGGGGGAGTGTGATTGAAGAGGACAAGTTTGTTGTTGTAACATTGTTGTAACAGATGCTCTTGTGAAAAAGAGGTTGAGTAATTTAAAAAAAAATGAATTTCAAAACACACAGGAATTAACTAATCGAGTTTCTTTTTTCCAGGATTTTAGATAAGACGTTTAGCCATCTTGACACCATTCATTGTAAGAATCACTGAGAAACCCTTTGAGTTATTCAGCTAGGAAAGTGAACAGGTTAAACACATTTTGTGTCAGTTCCACTGTCTTTCCAATGATGAGAGGAAAAAGATCATTCGGGCCTTCAGTAATGGTACCAGATTCATACTCAGGCTTCTATCTTCAAACACCATCCAGAGAATGGTGAGTAAATTTAAAAAAGAAGGAAAAGTAGATAAAATATGCTGCTAAACAAAATTAACCAATCAAATCTTAAATACCAAAATCCCTATACGGACCTTAACACCAACAATCAATAAATATATTAGAGAGGAGTGGCAGAACTTATGGGGCTCCTGGCTTTTTGTAATGCTTTTAGAACAGTTTGTAATTTTTCATCATTTTCTTCTATAGTTCTTGATATAATGGAATATGCATACACCTGTGTTCACCCTCATTGGAATATGATTGGCTGGTGTCCGTCATAAATACTGACAGACGTGTAGGTCAGTCAAGAGCCTTAGTCCGAGAGCTAAGTCTATAACGAGGCCCATTGGACTATGCCATTGATCTACACTTCTTACCTGCGACTATGACGCGTACCAGTCGTTTACTGCTACCCTATTCTACTTGGTTATAGTAGCCAAAACCACTTAGCTACTTCGATCAAATATATCCCTTTCTGGGACACATCATATTTATATATATATATATATATATATATACAGTGTATCACAAAAGTGAGTACACCCCTCACATTTCTTCAAATATTTAAGTATATCTCTTCATGGGACAACACTGACAAAATGGCACTTTGACACAATGAAAAGTAGCCTGTCTGCAGCATATATAACAGAGTTAATTTATTTTTCCCCCAAAATAACTCAAAATATAGCCATTAAAAGCTAAATCCCTGGCAACAAAAGTGAGTACACCCCTTAAGAAAAGTTGTCAATATTAACATACAACATGTCAACTGTCAATATTTTGTGTGGCCACCATCATTATCCAAAACTGCCCTTACTCTCCTGGGCATGGAGTTTACCAGAGCTTCACAGGTAGTCACTGGAATGCTCTTCCACTCCTCAATGACGACGTCGCAGAGCTGGCGGATATTTGAGACTCTGCGCACCTCCACCTTCTGCTTGAGGATGCTCCAAAGCTATTCTATTGGGTTCAAGTCTGGAGACATGCTTGGCCAGTCCATCACCTTTACCCTCAGCCTCTTCAGTAAAGCAGTGGTTGTCTTGGATGTGTGTTTGGGGTCATTGTCATGCTGGAACACTGCTCAGCAACCCAGTTTCTGGAGGGAGGTGGGATCATGCTCTGCTGCAGTATTTCACAGTACATGTTGGAGTTCATGTTTCCCTCAATGAAATGTAACTCTCCAATATCTGCAGCACTCATGCAGCCCCAGACCATGACATTCCCACCACCATGCTTGACTGTAGGCATGACACACTTATCTTTGTACTCCTCACCTGGTCGCCATCACACATGCTTGAGGCCATCAGAACCAAACAAATTAAATTTTGTCTCATCAGACCATAGGACATGGTTCCAGTAATCTATGGGCTTTGTTGACATGTCTTCAGGAAACTGTTTGCGGGCTTTCTTGTGTATTGCCTTCAGAAGAGGTTTCCTCCTGGGGTGACAGCCATGCATACCAATTTGATGTAGTGTGCGGCGTATGGTCTGAACACTAACAGGCTGAATCCCAATCTCTTTAATCTCTGCAGCAATGCTAACAGCACTTCTACGCCGATCTTTCAAAGAAAGCATTTGGATGTGACGCTCAGCACGTGCGCTCAGCTTCTTTGGACGACCTACCCGAGGCCTGTTCTGAGTTGACCCTGCTCTTTTAAAATGCTGGATGATCTTAGCCACTGTGCTGCAGCTCAGTTTCAGGGTGTTGGCAATCTTCTTGTAGCCTTGGCCATCTTTATGTAGTGCAACAATACGTTTTTTAAGATCCTCAGAGAGTTCTTTGCCATGTGGTACCATGTTGGAATTTTAAGTGACCGGTAAGAGAGAGTGTTAGAGCTGCACTACAAATTTGAATACACCTGTTCCCCATGAACACATGGGCATAGTTACACTAATGAGTCACATGACATTTTGGATGGAAAATGAAAAGCAGTACTCAATTTAGACATTTAGGGGTGTAGTTTCTTAGGGGTGTACTCACTTTTGTTGCCAGGGATTTAGCTTTTAATGGCTATATTTTGAGTTATTTTGAGGGGAAAAGAAATTAACTCTGTTATATATGCTGCAGACAGACTACTTTTCATTGTGTCAAAAGGTAATTTTTTCAGTGCTGTCCCATGAAGAGATATATTTAAATATTTGAAGAAATGTGAGGGGTGTACTCACTTTTGTGATACACTGTATATATATATATATATATATATATATATATATATATATATATATATTGATATAATGGAATATGCATACACCTGTGTTCCCCCTCACTGGAGTGTGATTGGCTGGTGTCCATCATAAATATTGATGGACGAGTAGGAGAGTCAGAAAAAAGCCTTAGTCTGAGCGCTAAGTCTATAACAATGCCCATTGGACTATGCCATTGATCTACCCTTCTTACCTGCGACTACGACGCATACCAGTCGATTACTGCTACCCTATTCTACTTGGTTATAGTAGCCAAAACCACTTAGCTACTTTGTTCAAATATATCCCTTTCCGAGACATATCAGTTCTACTATAGATTAGAACCTCATCAATAATTGTTTTGAACTCCTTGAATATTTTTAGTAATTGTGACATCCTTCTTTGAAATATTTCTGGAGCTGATGTTATACCAAAAGGTAATCTTTTGAAGCAATATCTCCCAAAAGGTGTAATGGAAGTTGTGATCAGATAGTTTTTCTTTAATTAACAGAATTTGGTAGAATCTGCTGATAGTATCCAAAATTTTCACTCCATTTAGTTTAGGTAAAATATTATCTAAATTTGGTAACATGTATATGTTCTCTTTACACTGCTAGACTTAGCTTCTTCAAATCTACACATATTCAGACTTTTCTATTTCTTTTTATTCTGGGTACTATAGGCACACACCAATTAGTTAGTTCTGTAACCTTTTTCATAATTCCCTCATTTTCTATTTAGTATTTGATGCAAAGGAAAATAAGTGTCTTGCCTTAACATGCAGCAAATGGCATCAACATTTTACTCCTTGAAAATGGCATTACTCTCTCATCTAACGATTCCAGCAGTATGTGCTGTAACAGGGGTTTTTTGTACAGTTTGGGCCAATCAATAGCAAGTTATGTGTTGATTGGTCGAACTGGAAAAAGCTATTTGCCTTGGTAACTGAGAACAAAAGTAAAGAATGCTGATTGGTTGGTCGACTGGTGTTGTCCTGACAAAACATGGCTGAAGCAGTGAGAAGGTAGAACAGTTTATATTTTTGCATCTAAAATAACACTTATCTTGGTTAAGTGTACTTTTTAATAACCGCCATGAATAATTTAAAATTTCTGTCATGTGCCACTCGATTTTTCCCACCAATAGTTATATTATCTATGTAAGTATAAGTACTTTGCTGGTGCTCTTTTGCTATCATCTGGTCTGTCACTCATTGAAAGCTAGTTACCGTGTTAGACACGCCAAATGGTATTTCAAAAAATTGATAGAGTTTGCCACTGGCCTTGAAGACTGTATAGGGTTTATTGCTGGGCCTTATAGCTACCTGATAGTAGGTACTTTTAAGGTCCAGAGTACTATATAGACCGTTTTTGGCTATTTTCTCTATCATATTATCTATTTTTGGCAGAGGGTAGGCACCCAGCAAAGTAAACCTGTTTATTGTTTGGGAATAATCAATTACCATTTACTTTTCTTGTTCTCAGAGGAAACTATGAAGGCTTTGGCTTTCCATGGCAAATAACTCAGTTTCATTATACCTTCCTTCAACGTATGAATAACTTCAGTTTGGATAAATAATTTATTCTCCTCTTTGTGTTGTCTTGATTTAGTAGCTATCAGTATACAATCTAGTGTTAAATTATTGAAGAGAGCTGGGTATGGTATTCTCATAGCTGCTAGGCCACAAACTTTAAACAGTGGTTTAGAGCCTTGGAAGGGAATTTCTATTAATGAATGTTAGTGTAAGAAGTTGTGCCCTAATATTAGGTCACAGCATAGATCTTTCGTTAGTAGACATCTTACTTCTTGGTATACTTGGTATAAAGTACCCTTTACTCATAGTTCAACTAAACAGTATCGAAGTATTTTTATGGAAAGAGATGAGCTAACCATCACCACTCTGTTTAGGCACAGGTAAATTTTCTCCATATTTACTTTAACACTGCTTGTGTTAAGGAAATTTTCTGTGTTCCCCGGTGTCAATCACTGCTTTCCGTGGCTGTTCGTTAGCCATGATTTCAATCATTGTAGTTGATAAGCAGC
The DNA here is from genome assembly GCA_963932145.1 of Acanthosepion lycidas. Lineage (NCBI taxonomy): Eukaryota > Metazoa > Mollusca > Cephalopoda > Sepiida > Sepiidae > Acanthosepion > Acanthosepion lycidas. The sequence continues at coordinate 38,260,634 of OZ010582.1, read as the reverse complement.
CAAGTGTATCCAATGATGCTGAACAAGATACTGTTTTGCTCCCCTTTTTCTTACTTTTACAGACTTTAGCCCATATCTCTGCTTTAGCATTTGTTCCTTCTAGTGGGGCATAATGACCTTTGCGTGTCTCTTGCTCGCGCAGAAAAAAACATGTGCATTTAGTTAAGGCTGATATTTTTTGAGAGCCTAGTGTTTCATACAATGAAAGGGCCATAGCAGCAGAGATCTCATGGATATATATATTCAGGACAGATCCATTAATGGGGGAACTGGATCATACCACAGTCAAGTTGAATATTTTTACAAGGCCAAAATTTTCTCCCTCTCAACCTTCCACAAGGTCTTGGTTAAAGCCTCATTTAACTGTGTTAGTGGTGTTGGCAACTTTAAAAGCTGAAAAGGCATTTTTTAACAAGTGTATAAGGAAATGCATTATGATATGATTATCAAATGATATACAATGTAAAAAATTTAAAAATAAATAAGAAAAATGTCAAATGAGAAAGTTATGTCTAAAACTGAACAGCAATCTATTCCAGCAGTAATGTAGATTTTATTTTTTTGATAGCAGCAATTAAAGTAATTCACAATTAGATCTAAAGTTTTCCAATCTTCTAATATTTGATTCTGTTTCCTCAAATGTAGCTGTTCCTTGTATCATGGACTGTAGCCAATGCTGAATAGTGTGAACTATTTCATATCTGAACAGTTTGCACCTCAAAAACTTCAAAATTACTTTTAACCAGAAAACCTGGTTTCATCTGTCTTCTGATTGGCTAGTCAATATGATATACAACCAATCAACTAGCACTTAATCAAAATGTCACCGAACACCTAATATTAGATAGGAAAAACTGAATAACACCAGAACATTTTCAGTAATTTGATTTCTACATTCATGTTTATATCAATACTCATTTATTTTATTCTACAAGTTCATGTCTGGAAATGTACTTATAAAACCCTGGCTACTCTAATTACAACCAATTAATATTTTTGCCTTACAAGAAAACAAAAGAAAATTTTACCATATTTCTTTGGATTAAACTTCATTGATTACTTTAGATCAGGGGTTGGCAACCCCTGACCCCAGTTCACGAGGAAATTTTGTTCAAGCCACCAGTTTAATATTTGGACATTAATTACCTAATTAATTGATGGAGCAAGTGGTAGAAAAAATAACAGTTGGAGTTAACTGACTTACAATGAGATGAATTTTTGAAATCAAAATTTAATTCTGAATCCACTGCTGACTTCTACAAGAAATATGTTTTGACAAGCAGAAAATATAAATGCCTTTTGAGTAATGTGAAAATGATGGTATCATTATTTGGAAGTACATATGCTTGTGAACAAATTTTTCTAAAATGAAATATTCTAAAAGTCATTTAAAAACAAAGTTTGGTGATGACCACCAGGATGATGATTTGTTTTTGTCATTGCCAAATATTTCTCCTGATGTGGAGAAGTCATTGAACAATAAGCAGAAACAAGAGTCTCATTAAATAATTTGCCATTTCTAACTGTACTTTGTAGTAAGGAATTTCCTTTTTTTTTGTTGTGTTAATTGTTATCCTGTTATTCCTTCAGTAAAATAAGGAATCTTGTTTAAATAATATAACATTAGCTTTGTTGTTTTTTCTTTAAGTCAAGTCAGTCTTCTGGATGGAGTTTTCTGAGGTTCAGACAACTTATTTTTAGTACATTTGATACCATAGTCCTCTTCTGAGACACTGCATAGCTATCTAGTCCACTCTCCCCAAAAGGTAGCCAACCTTTGCTTCAGATCAATGTAGGCATACTTTATTTCATTATAAATAGTTTTAAATAGTTTTTATTTTGGCACTTAATCTGCTCAATACAATAGATCAAAAAGGAGTTCTCAATTGCTTAAACATGTCTCTTGAATGAAATAGGGAGATATTCGAGTAAAGGCAGAAGGCTTCAAATAACAGCTTTATGCTTATTAATAGAAAATATTAGAGAATTCCATTTGTTGTGGGTCGGTGTGTACACATTGAGAGATAAACACATGTGTCTCCTGAAATGCTCGCAACAAACATGGCAGACTCGGAGTATGAGTCCACCAAAGGAAATGTGAAGAAACAACAAGAACTGATATATAAGAACAAAAAAAAAATTAATAATGTATTAACAAACAAAGGTTTACAAATGACAAAGACAATAATGTGTGTGTACAAATGAATGTGGAAAGTTTGTGGTCCAAAGCATGTGAAGTGAGTGATTGTGTGTATGTATGTGTGTGTGTGTAATGTTCATGCATTTCCCGAAGGAAACACGTTCTGCATGAGAGATTTACATCTTGTTGTATCAGCTGCAAAAAAAGGAAGAGAGAGTGTGAGAAAAGATATTGCCAAGTATATATAGTGTTGGAGAGCACCCCCAAGTAGCAGTTTCAAAAATTAAGAAATTAGGAGGAGGTAATCCGACACATTCATTCAAGTTTTTCCGTAAAAAAAAAAAGAGAAATTAAAATAAATAAGGGATTAACTTTTAAGCTGACAGCTCATCCAGATCTTCATTTTATCTGTTTATTCTTATTTTCTTATCCTATATTTAAGATAAGAACCAGATTTTAAATAAAATTTAGACAATGAAGCATCTTTTCTTCAAATCTTCATTTCTTATCACCTTCTTTTCCATTCATATCACACACCTCATTCAACATGACCTTTTTATCAAATATAATCCTTTACCTTGAGGGGCACACACATGTACTCACACACAGTCACTCACACACACATACAATATGGAAAAAAAAATTCCACCAATAAAAAATGTATATAAAAAAAGAAAAATTGAGAAGTAGTTAATTGCTGATAAACCCTTGATGAGTGAATGATTCCCAGTGGGTCAGTCTATGAAACTCTGGAGTCAGCATGCTGAAGGTAACATCACCAATCAGCTAAGTGACTAATTATATATATACATATATATATATATATATAGATATAGTAACGGTAACAAATCCATTGGTATATAATCCAAGTGGATCCTAGTAATATAAAATATTAAAACAGAAAGAGCTCACTGTATTTATAATACAGAGCAATTTAATCAGAGGAATGAATTAGTGTTAAAATGTCGACATAAAAACAAATTCAAATTTCCCTCATATAGGTTTAACTTAATTAGCTACCATATTTCCATAATATTCACTCCCCTCTAACTCTTCAAATGTCAACAGTATAACTTATGCTAATTTCTATATTTTACCCTCCCTTAACCTCTTCACTCTATAAACTTTCCTCTACTTTAATATCTCCCCAACTCTCCTTCCATTAATCCCTTGTATACTTTTATCTACATATTTTAAATTTAATGAAGAAAACACATTTAAAACCTTGAATATTCTTACTATTTCATTTACAATACTAAGAGAAATATATACAAAATCTACAACTACAAAAAAGATAATGAGATGATGATGATCATCAACCGCCGCCGCCGCCGCCACCGCCACCGCCACCACCACCACCACCAAAACAGGCTGTTATGAATAAACAAGAGTGGTCTCCCCTTGCTTCGTTACTCTGCTGGGACTGTAAAAGGACTCTATATGCAAACCTTATCTTCTCAGTTGAATGAAGCTTTCTTAAAGCCTGCACCTGCATACTTTTGTCATTACACAGACATATAATATTACTAACTCCTCAACATCTACTATTCAAAATCATTTATCCAATAATATTAAAATAATTACAGCCCCACCCCCAAATATTATGGATATGATTAGAACCTCAAGTAACAATAATAATTCTGTAGCAGGCATATATAAAATAAACTGTCACAATAAATATATATATATATATATATATATATATATATATATATATATATATATTAAGACATTTTATGTTTATACATTCTTTTTATAGATACAAATATTTAAGTATATATATATATATATATAAGTTATATTTAAGTTTATAATAAACAGTATTAAACAACATTTACCGGCCTGAATGTCCGAGAAATTTTCATAGAATATATTCATCGTCCAACAGGATTCGAACCTGTATCCTATACGGAACCGTCATATAGCCTGACATGCCTTTTAACCGATTTGGCCACAGAGGATTGTTCGGTTAGCAAGGTCGAATTTACAGTTTTTAAATTTCAATCTTCCATGAATTTCTCACATACATTCATATCTGCTCATGGCATATCAAATGTAAATGAATATTATATATATATTATAAATATACAATATACAAATATTATATATATTATATATTATTATATATCATATATATATTATATATATATTATTATATATATATGATATATATTATTATATATATATATATATATATATATATATATATATATATATATATATATATATATATATAAAATAATGAAAAAGGAATTCTTAAAGATCCATAATTGGTATTTGTAATAAATTTATTTCATAGGTAAATATATAAAAAATATTCTAGGCCAGACTGTCTGTCGATGCTCACTCTCTCCCCTCCCTATATCAAAATCTCTCCTTCTCCCCCAGCAAATCTTATATTGAAATCTCTGCTTCTCTCCCCATTTTCTTTTCTTTTTTCTCCCTTTCTAATATTAAAACTTATTCCTATCTCATGTTTTCCTTCTTTCTCTTCTTTCCCCCTTTTGTTCCTTTTTTCTGCTTTTCTTTTTTGTATCTTCTTTCTTTTCCTTTTTTCCTTTTCCATTTATTCGTGTCTGGTTAAATTAAAATTCCATTTCTCAATGTAAGATTGGTCTGATTGATTGGTAATTTTACCCATGAATAAATTTATTACCAATACGAATTATGGATCTTTAAGGATTCATTTTTCATTATTATTATAATATTGTTCTGTTCTTACATTGAGCTCACCTTGGATTCATATCCTCTCCTCCTTGGAATTATCCCCAAACATCATAGGACACTTATATATATATCTCAAAATAAATAATTATTGCTCTACTTTTTATTGAGCCCTCTTTTAGATTAAACCAACAGGAGAGCCCAGCATTGCCCGGGGATGTAACAGTAAGAAATAGATCAAGTATTGACCATCATAAAGACTGAAAAATAAAATTGCCAAAGATTATTATTTAAGGTTGATGGACACGCATGTCTTAATTAGTTTTTTTTACAAATTGGTCAAACCCAAACTCAAACAAAAACATTGTTTTCAATCGTTATGAGTCTATCGATTGAATAGAATTTTATTATAAGCAATTGTCTTGTAAATGGAATTTTTAAAACATTCTGAATGTAAAAATAAAGAAAAAAGTGTGCAAGACAATAAGAAACACTACCTGCCAAAAAAAAGTGAAGTTTTGTTGAAATCGATGGAAAAATGTAGGAAATCCGATCCCATATATAAATGAACACACACACACACACACACACACACACACAAACAACGCGGGTTTTCATCAATATAACTTGATATGAGTTGTCCCCCTTTCATTCTGGCGACAGAATCATGTTTTCAAATTGATTTCATGCAAAAACAATTGTGTTTTTCCAATTTTTGGCACACTCAGAACCACCACAAGGTAATTTTACAGTCCTGTGAAGTTTTGTTGAAATCGGTTGAAAAATGTAGGAAATCCGATCCAATATATAAACGTACAGACACACACACACATGCACAATCTGCGTTTTATAATAAGTAAGATGTTATGAACATTGGAATTGTACTGTATTCATTCTCATTTTACCTGGATATATATATATATATATATATATATATATATATATATATATATATATATATATATATATATATATATATGTGTGTGTGTGTAAGTGATTTTTTTTAAAATGGTAAAAAGGAAATTTTTTGTGAAGAGAGCAAGAATAAAATGTAACTCAACAGGAAATAAAAACTACTCTTTTTGGTGAATAACAAAAAATCCAATGAGTTGATTTGTATGGATATGTAGTCAACTTCTTGAAAGGCAGGAAATGAATCTTTCACCTTTTCTTCTCCATTTTCCTCCTTTTTTTGACATGTATCTTTTATATATCTATCATGCAGACATAGTTTTAATCATATGACTTGGCATGTAACTGTTTTTAAAAAATAATTTTAATTTCTAAGTGTGTTAATTCAAAAATTAAAATTTAAATACTTTATTATAGATATGAGAAAGATGAAACTTTGCAACATAATTTGATATAAGTTTTAAATGATGTATAAATTTTATCTTTTTATGTAAATTATAAATTGACTAAATGCTACTTTAAGGTTGTTCTTTCTTAGTTGGAATCTGGTCTTTCATTAATTATATTAAAAAAAAAAATTTTTTTTTGACGTTTGACAACTTATAAAATATATTTTAATGATCATTTTTTGAATCATTTCACCCCAAGCAAGGCAATAAAGTCATTTTAACTGATAGAGCAGATTTTCAGACTCTTGACAGCTTGTCCATAGCAGCCCAAGCTTTACTAATAGGAATGTTTACATCACTTTTGGCGGAAGAGATATCATTCCAAGTTAAATGAACTGATTGAGCAGAATATAGTGTAATAAGAGGCATATCTATATCATCAACTTTCTTGGGTCTAATTCCCATTGTATTTTTGATAATCGCTCTCCTACTGTTGAAATCTATCACAATTTGCTTTTTAGTGACAGTGTATCTGCACCATATCTTTATACAGCTCCAGGTGGCTGAGTTTTGAATTCAGAGCTGTCCATCTCCAAGACTGTTTGCTAATAATGGTGAGAGAGCCTAGTTTGCCTAATTATTTAACCAATAGTTGTGGTGGAGGAGAGAAGAGATGATTTTTTTTAATCATTTCACCCCAAGCAAGGCAATAATGCCACTAAGATGAAAGAGGTTACTGAGAGTGAAAGAGAATGAGATGACTTTAGTGAGCATAAAGGACAATAAAAGAACAGGTGTCAGGAAGAAAGAAGATGGCAATTGGCATTGCATTTAAATTATTGAAGAAGTAGGTGGCAGGAAAGCAAGAATCCGGAAGAGAGTTCCACAATTGAGAAGTGTAAGGAAAGAAAATATTAGAATAGAACATGCAGTTACATCTAACTAGTTCAACAGTAAAAGGGGTGGGACCTAGTTGCCAATCTAGTAGCATGTTTAAATTCATGCAGTTGAGACACCAAGGAGAAAAACTTGTGGTGTGCTGCTCAGAATTGTTTTTAAAATTGTTAATGAGGTTGTTAGTGAGGCTGCGTTTTTAGTGAGAGCGCATACATTTAAATTTGCAAAGAACACAAGGAAAGAAGAACAAGAGATCAAATTGCATTCAACAATAAAATATATATTGAAAATCAATGAATACAACAATTGTGCTTATGTATTAATATTTAGGGAGAGAAAAGTAGCTTCCCTTGTACTGATATCTGATGCAAGATAGGAATAATGTACTTAAGAACTTTCTTGTTGAAATGTTCAGAGTTTAGTGAATAAGATTTGAATTCAAGAATGAAAAGTTTGTACAAAAAAGGATAATAGAATTTGGTTTGTGACTTGGTTTATGACAGACAGTTAACAGTGTAGTGTAATGGTAGTTCTGTGTCTGTGTGTGCGTGAGTAGAAGAATGTAGATACGCGTGCATTGCTGAGTTCTGCTGATTTATTGTTCTACTAACTTATTTCTGGAGTACTGTTTAAGTACACTTTGTGTAGGCTCCAGAGAGAAACGGGAAAAATAGCGAAAAGAATATCTAAAATACACGATTGGATAAAATTTGACCAATCACTGATTTTTTTACAAACCGAGTTAGGCAAAGTCATGGCAGAAAATTTTGCATGGTTACTGCGACAGGTAAATTGTCCTATAATAAACAGTACTTATTTTCTATCCAATTATAACTGAGTATTTTGTGGGTGTGGTAAATCGGAGTAGTCCCTACAAGCTCATCAGAACAATTGTCATGATAATATTTATAGAAAAGACAGGGAGAAGCCCTATTGTGGTAGTGAGAAAGTGACTGAAGTTGAGATGCCAGGTCAGGAATAATTACATTATAGACCCTTCTTTCAGTTTTGTCAAGAATCTTGAGATACCTTTCCCAAGAGTATTTGTGTGAAAGTGAATATAACAAACTTGGTCAGATTTTGAGCTAAATTCATTGATTTCTCTTTCCAAGATGCTAACTGTTACACACATATCTATATAAAATATATTAGTAACTGAAGCAAATATAAAATATCTTAAAACTTGGATCTCCACATAAAGCAGAAATTTGTGCAAAGGTGTCATGTCACTGAAGTAAAGATGTAAGTTCCATTCATTTGCACAAAAACATGATATCTTGCAAAAGATTTGATTGTTTTTTATGGCTTATCAACCCTTTGTGGGTTATTGAAAGCTGAAACATTTTGGATTGTAAGAATAATTCTTTTTTTTGTGAATTGGGGGCAAGTGAATAGTATATTATTATATGAATATTATTAGTATTATTATATGAATATTTTTAGGATATAAAAATGACAGATATCCTACTATTTGAAAGGAAAATGAACATAGAATAGGATGCACTAGAGGTACTTTTATCCAACATCGCAAATTGCAAAACCAACATAAGCTGATATCTTGAGTCATGTTCTTAAATAACCTTGTCAGATCGAGACTGTCATATGGATGTCATGCCTGGCACCAAACCCATCCAGAAATATCTTGTTTTTTTAAAATTACCCATGTGACTCTTTGTCATTATCATCCATCATTAATTTTCTTGGTATGGTTAAATCAACTGTTTATTTTAAACCCTAAATCCCACCCCACTATAGTACTATTCTTAGCCTGGCTGCCAGACTGATTTAGAGAACTATTTGACCCATAGTTAGGAGTGAGGAGAGATGTGATGGATTCTTACCTTTTCTAAGGGTATTAGTGTGAAAAGGAATGAAACTGATTAAGCTGGAATTTGAACTCGGTTTGCTGATTCTGCATTCCATTAACAGTTACACTACCCAGCACATCCGATATCAAACTGATAGAGTAAAATAATTTTGAAGAAACGAATATGAATCAGATTTTAAGTTTTTCATAAACAGCGAGTTAGTTATGTAGCAAAAATATTTCTTCATAAGCTTTCAATAAAATTCAACTGATTAGTTGTTTTGCCTTGTTTAAATCAAAGAGTTAAAGGGAGATAACTGAGACAATCTTACCCCGGTGAACGAAATAAAGTGTTCATTTTGAAAGTCCAATCACCTGAAGAAGGCCAGAGTGTACAACAGCTGGAACATCATGACTATTGCAATAAAGATGAGGACAACAGTCCAAACAATATAAATAATGTCAATAATTACAATAGCTCATTTCAGAAACACAGACAGATAAATCAAAGATGTTTTATCCTTTTCTTCTTTTATGTGCTATGTCCTTTCAGTATGTGGGAAATCATGGCTCTCCACAACTTTGTATCCTTTCTAGCTAGAAGCAATGTTTCTCATTATGCCGAGAATACCATGGACTGAACATGTAAAATGGAAGTTTTATGGAAAAAAGAAAACAAAAAAGATGCATACATAGAATCAGAACAAGACAGTGGAAATCTCTAGGGCACATGAGGAAAGACGGCTTGGAGAATTTGACACACACAGGACACACTGAAAGAGGGACAGAGAAAATTACAGATATCCTACGTCATGAGCTTGGGTAAATGTTTGGCAGAACAAGGATTAGGAGAGATAGCAAAAAGACAGACATTACTAAGAGCTACAAAGGACAGGAAATTGTGGAGAGCCATGATCACCCAAGTCCTGAAGGAATTGGGTACATAGAAGAAATAATGTTGAGCAATTTCTCTTTTATTTGGATATTAACCTTGTATGGTCTCACCTTGGCTTTCATTTGAGGTTTTTGATAGCTGACATTGTTAAATGTATTTCTTTTATGTGTCATGTCCTTTCAGGATGTTAGTGATCATGGCTGCCCATAATTTCTTTTCCTTTGTAGCTCTAAGTAATGTTTGTCCTTCTTCCAAGTCCCTGTTCTGCTATCTGTCGAAATAAGTTTGTTAATCAATGTTTCCTTCCTGCCTTCAGTATGTCCTGTGAGAATCAAATTCTCACATGCCCCATTCATGGTATTCTCAGCATCCTTCTGTAGATCCACATTTCTGTTGCTTCAAGTCTCCTCTTCATCTGTTAGAAAATTGTCCAGAAATCACTTCCATATAGGAAGATTGATAAAAATTAGCAGTTGAGCACTTTTTTTCTAACAAAATTTTCCTGTTTCTTAATACTTTGTTTAGCTTTTAGTAGACATATTTCATTATTCCAATGTGCCTTTAAATTTTAGTGTCACATTTTCCTGCATCTGTTAAAACATTGTCCAAATAGTTGAATTTCTTCTTTGATTTGTAGCTTACATCTTGATATTCCATTTTTAGTTTAATTTTTCATAATAGAAACATGCATTTTGAGTCAATAAATATCTGCTCAACAGCAATAAAATTTATCTATTAAATTAAATCTTCAATAAAGCCAATAAAACTTTGAAATATTTTTCAGTCCCAAGAATACCATGAACAATCACTAAGTAATGGTTGTTAAAATTCACATCAACTATTTCAAATTGCCAAAGGAATGCCTAGCTTGAAAGATAACATTGTTGGGGAAAGATTCCATGGGTCACTGTTTGTTGAATAAAAAAATAAAAGAAAAGATTGTTGCATGTTCAGATAAAATGATATTTATTTAAATGTAAGATACACAAAATTTAACTGTAATTACTTACCATGCAATGAAAGTTAGAAAGTTCTTCTCTTTGACTGTAAGGAAATGAAGATGAGTAATCTTTCAATGAGGAAGAGAGAAAGTGGAGTTGGGAGACATGATCAATTGTTGCTTTGGTGAAAAAGACAGGATAGTGATGAGGTTGGCTCATGTCTTTTTACTGCTGTCAGTCTTTCTGCTAAGTTAAATGAATGTTTGGTTCTTTGGAAGCCTCTGTTTATTTATTGGTGGGAGTTGATTTTAGTGGTTATTTATTTTTATAAATTGAAAATTTGAAGTGTGTTTGAAAAGTGGAAGGCTGCACGGAGCCCTTGTTCAGCATGTTTATTTTTGTCATTTGTTCCTTTGATTTGATACTGTTCCCGTCTGCTTACTTTACAAATATCCGCCTCAGATTGATAGCTGAGAGAAAGTCAGTAAATAATGTACTATTTAAAGTGTTTGGGCCAAATGATCTTTCTTCCTGATTTAGTGGTTTGATGCTGCTGACTTGTTTCCATTGTTGAATCACTCTGAAATGATTTGTTACTTGGATGTAGCTTTTGTGATAGCATTGTTGGTTGTGATGCTGATGCATTTCCATCATCAACATACACTGGCTTGAGCCTATCCACATATATATTCTCTGTTTTTCCATTGCACAAAATGGTAAAGTATTTGTCCGTAACATATTCGTGTTTGATATTTGAAGTGAAACATGATATATAGTCTAGTTCTCTTAATTCTCTTGGAGAATATTTGTGTGTTACTGAATGTAATGAGTATATTAAGGCTTCTGATCTGTGTAACCTGTGAAATTTCTACCTTCTCATATGTGTTGATAATTCTTGATAGCAAGGTAGATAGCTAAAAGTTCCCTAGAAAAGGTGCTGTAGTTTCTCTGAGAAGGAGTTAATTTTGCTAACTAGAAATAAATGGGTTGAGAAATATCATTACTAACTTGTTACAGTACTGCCCTGACTGCAACTGTTGATCCATCTGGATAAAGGTCAGCTTTACAGTGTCATTAGCCCACATATTTGTAGTTTGATGAAATTTATTATAGCGTGTTTGGCACTCTCTATAGCTTGAGGTTGTTCTGCATTTAGAGAGATGTTCTTGTTTTGTTCCTTTGAGTAAAGTTTTAAGTGGAGCAAGAATGTGTGAACATTTAGGTATGTGGTTCCTGTAAAAATTGATGAGACTGACAAATCTCCTTGATTGTTTGACTGAAGTTGGTGTTGGTAGGTTGGTGATGGCATTTATTTTTTCTTGAATAGGAGTAATGTCTTCTTTTCAAATTGTGTGTCCAAGAAAATTAAGTTTGTTAACTCCAATGAGGCACTTTGTAAAGTTGTTCCTTAGTCGATACTGCATAAGTCTACAAAGCACTTATCATAAACGTTTATGTTCTTCTTTGTCTTTACTAGCTATTAATAAGTCATCCATGTAGGTGAAAACAAAGAGTAGCCCTCTTAAAAGTTTGTCTATGAATCTCTGGAATGTTTGAGTGGCATTGTGTAGCCTAAATAGTATTTTAGTGAACTCAAACAGTCCAAAGCGACTGGTATTTGGTAATAAGTCGGAAAAAATTTGGTAATAAGTCAGAAAAAATAGTGCAACTGTGTAGCGATGTAGTGAAATCACTCAGGAAGGACAGGGGGTAATGGTTGGTTAAGGTCACTGCATTTAATCATCTAAAATCCCCACATATCCACCATGTTGACTCATTCTTAGGGACCAAGTGTGTAGGTAAGGTTCAAGAACTTTTAGAAGGTCCAATGATTCCTTTATCTAATAAACACTGAAATTTTTGTCTAACCTTAACATTCAAGCTGTGGAGTATGTAGGTTGTCCAGTAGTCTGTATGTGGTGTTTTGTTGAGTTTTTGCTACAGGATGAGTGTGGTAATGGTTGTGTTAAGTCTAGGAATTGTCTGAATGTAGCTACAAATTCATTAATTTATACAACTGTACTTATCCCTGTAGGAGAAAGGGATGTGTGAATTCTTACTGTTTACAGTACAGTTTCCTCATTAATTAAGATGTAACATTAACAGTGAATTTAAACTTGATTAAAAAATCTGCACTGATGATGGGTATTTTCACATCAGCTATTATGAAAGTTCATTTGAATTCTCTCCAGTGCCCTAGATTTAGTTCCTCTCAGCATATGTCGAAATAACAGATCCATCTGTGGCTTGTAGTGTTAGTGTGGAGGTAGTGTTTGTTTATTTTTAAGTATCTGTGTAGCTGGTATGACCCTAACCTACATGTCTGTATCTATCAGGAAGTTCATTTTAGTGGAGCTGTCTTGGATGTAGAATAGGCGAACTTTTTTTTAATATTCTTTGTCCATTCAATGCAGTCGCATCTATTGACTGGATGAGCAGTTTTTCCTGAAACTTGCATGGCTTATTGCATTTCTGTGTGTTGCTACTGAATTTCTTATAATGCCAGCAGCCTACATCTCTTGAACCAGGTCTGCACCTGCTATTATGTCGTCTGGTTGCGCTGTGTCTTTTCCTTGAACAGGATCTATTGTTAATGTTCAAGCATTATCTCCATTTGTTTGGTTAATTCTACTACAGCCTCCTTGAGTTGTGTTATCTTCTTCTTGTTTGCGTTATTTCCGAGACCAGTTGTAGTTAATCTGTTGCTTTCCCATGTTATGTATTCTGTCAGCGACATCAGCTTTTAGCTGTCCGCTACCACTTTTTCACAAATGTCGATAAGGTACGAGCGAACCGAGTCAGTGAGAATTTACGACGACTAGAATTTGCTAAACGACTTCACGACGCTTGAATCATTACTGCAGCGAAGTACAAAGTTAGAACCTCAAGTTCTTTAACATGAAATAACTTCACTGAAATTCAAGCTACAATTTCAATGGTTTCACTCACCAATTTCTACAAAAAAAAACATTCAATTACGTTATTGAGTCTTAAATTTAAGTACAAACAATACATTCAACTACGAGCAACAAAAACAAACATAACATTCACTTCTCCAACTTCTTTAAAGCTAAAAGTTTATCAGCATATTTTCAGCTTTATAAGATTTTCTTTCAGTGAACATTTTGAACTACAGGATAATTCAGCTTTTGTGAGCTCCGATAAAAAAATGTATTGTTAGTAAAAACATTACCCCAGTCAAAGGGAAGTAACTCACATTATTATTGTTATTGTAAACTAAATATTGTACTTGTTAAGAAAAGTTATTTTCTTGTATTCTTTCTCTTGTTTGCTTTTTTTTATTTTTCTTGCACATTCGTAAAGTAAAAAATGTGTGCGTTGATTTATTCCGTCAATACCACTACAAGCTAACTTCTCAAGGTTTTCGTTTTCTGACATAGGTACTACTAAAATTTGTGTGGTCGTTGTAGGTAATTTCTTTAAGTTTAACCACATCCTTTTTAGAGTTGGTCATGGTATTGTCTCCAATAGCTCCATTTCCTTAAGTGAATGAAATCAAAAAGAGAGAAGAGAAAGAACGAACTTGTGTCTAGCTAGTATTTAAGCAATGTAATCACATGATCGACTCCAGAGGAAAAAGCGGGAAATTTTGATTTGGTCACATGCTGGAAAAAAACTTGCGTGTGGGTGGATTGCAACGCCCACTTGTGTTTATGGACCAATTAGAAGTTGAACAAAATTGCATAAAAATCGACATTGATAAAAAAGTGTTAGTGGGGTGCTAAACTACTACGATTGCCGTTGTGGTTATTTTTACAACCTTGAAGAAAAAAAACTAAAAATTTCCATCAATGTTTTTAAATTAAAAGGTTTTTAACGAAATCGAAACTATTTCCATGAAGTCTTGTTAAGTTAACATTAACAATAACAATAGGTTGGTGCAAAAATAATGACGTAATAATGTCGTTTTTTGACGTTAAAAAATAGGTCAAAAAACGACATTATTACGTCATTATTTCTGCACCAACCTAATAACATGAATAAACATAAATAAGTAGTTGGGGCGCTAATAAACTCTAGGTGGGAGTTGAAAAATCCCAGTAGCAAGCGGAACATTTATCTGACATAAAGGTGTATTAAACGATATTTTGTATATTTTCTAACAGCGATAACTCTTACTTTGTCAACAGAGTTGCTTCCCTTCAAAATAACTTTTTCTCTCTGAGATTTTATACGAGCTATGCGACACTCGCTAGAAAAAAGCCTTCGCAATGCTTCAGCACTCTTCCCAGTATTCTTAGTGATTTTCAGAAATGCTGACGTATAACTTGTTTAAATTCTCCTGATTTTTAATTCTTTCAATCTTTTTGCAAAAGTCATCAGAATTGTTCCAAGTGCTTCAATGACCAAGAGGACTGAGTGACAAGTTCCTTTACATTTCTACTACTTTCCTCACTATTTTCACAGATTTTAGTCGTGCTATGGTCTGCTGTTTCATTTTTATCTTGCACTGCCAACCCAAGATCTTTTGGGGAATTTGAATGCTGCAGTGATGACATATATTTAATAAATTAGTACTGAAACAATATGAGATATGTAAAAACATATGAAATTAGTTGAAAAAGTTGAAATTAGTTAAAAATCTAATTTATAACAATACAGTTAAAGTAAAAATAAAAGTAAAAAAAATATTCAGCCACTTTATTTAATGTGAATCATGTCAAACTAATGTAGATTTTGGTATTGTAAAATAAAATAATTTTTCTGATGATTCTGGGTCACCAGCAAATGCAAAATATATCAAACTGTCTTTTATACATATTGTTGTGACCAAGTAAAATGGTTAATAACAAAAACCAGGTTTGCAGATATATCGTATATTAAAGAGTAAGTACACCAGAAGAGTATTACACGACTAGTGAGAGTGTATCGAATGAACTAGCGCTCAATCTATTCATTGTATATTTATTGTAAATAAATACAATTATGGCACAAGGCCGAAAAGGGGGAAAAGATTGAGGCTGGTCTTCACTGACTATCCTATCTAATCGGATTCACGACCCATTCACTCATTACAATTTGCGCATTCACCATAAAAACTCATCCGTCACCGACTTTATGCTTGTGTCCCCCCCCCCCCAAAAAAAAAAAACTGAGGATAGCAAGCGCACGAGCGCCTTCTTACGTCGCTTACAGAGGGGAAGTACAGACAAGCGGTAAAGGACAATCGAGAAGACGTAAGTGGCACAGACCTCCGCCCTGCCCTTCACGGACAACTTCCGTCGACGCCAAATCTGACCGGCCGCGTCGACCTTTGCCTGTACTTCTAACCAATTTTTCTCCAGCTGGAGGTTGGGTCCAAACCACACTCCAAGAATGAGGACAGGACCGTCCGTCCAACCAAAGGACCCCCTTCCAGGCACTTAACCGCAAGCTGGACGACTTTTCGCGGTTAATCTTGGTTCCTGTCACCTTTTTGTACCGATCAAGTGCCTTCAGTACCACCTCAATGTCGCTGCGGGACGACATGAAAGTAGATACGTCATAGGCATACGTGGACTCGAGCTCCTCCAGGGACAGCGATTCCACGTAGGGCCGGACTGCACGCCCTGTTCATCAGCCGGCGTAGGAGAGGCTCCAACGCCAAAGCGTAAAGTAGGGGCGACTGTGAACAACCCTAACGAAGCGACCGAGACAGCGCCCGACAGCTTTCCGTCCTCCTGTACCACAGCACTGAGGAAGCGTTACAGCAGGCTAATCCAGCGGCAGAAGTTGGGTTCGAATCCAGCGGCCCGCAAGACAGCAGCCAGGTAGCGATGGTCAACCCTTTGGCTGATCCAAATTGATCAGCGCGGCCTCATCGTCGTCTTTTACACTCTCTATGATTGTGCAGATCAGATGCAGGTTGATCTGAATTGTTTGGCCCTTCACAGAGACTCGGCAAATGACTGCAAACGCTCCTGCAGAATCTTGCCCAAAATTTTAAACTCTATGTTTAGCAGAGTTACGGGACTATAGTCATCTAAATCCCGCCCAACACCCTTGCCCTTTTTCAACAGCGTGATCACACCCCTGGTGAACCGGTCGGGGACGGACCCCTGGCGGAACCAGTTGAACACGACATTCAAATTCGGGGCAAAGATGTGCGACAGATTCAAGTATAATTCATAAGGCAAACCATCCAAACCGGTCGACTTGCCTTCGCCGACCTTCTTCAATGCCCGGTAGACTTCGACCTCCGTGATCTCTCCCTCGCAGCTAGCCGCTTCAGTCGGAAAATTAGCCAAATAGCTACGAAACTCCTTGTCACGGAAACCAGGCTCCTTGGTAAACCCGCTCTTGAAATGCTGCCGAAACGCCTCGCACATGTCGTCAGTGGCCCGAAGAGTCTGCCCCTCTGGTGTTTCAACTTCACGAATGTAGCGACCGGAACCTCGACAGATCTTTTTCTTGCGCAATTCTGCGCCCATATTCACAGCTTCGAAAGACATCTTGCTTAACCTATGTCTAATTACTTGGCCCATGTAGCGCTCGCTAGTCAGCTACAGGGTTCCCCTAGTTAAGACTATCTCTAGAGGGATCCTCCCAGCCACCGCCCGGGAAAAACTATCCTTAAGAGCCTTCACCATCTTAGCTCTATCTAGTGCGATCTGTTTGCTAAACTCGGTGGTGAAGGACCTAATCCTATCCTTAAGCCTCTCCCAGCACTCGTTCGCGCTGCACTAAGCTAGTTAGCTATTCTTGGAAGTCCCACCTGTCCAGTAAAGACAGATCGAACCTCCAGTACCCAGCCATTCTAGGCCTACAATCTACTGGCAAAAACGAGTTTGTGGTCCGAATAGCCTACCCAGTGGAACGTGGGACAATCTAACAAGTATACATCAGCTCCTCTAACTAACATTCTATCCAGGTAGTTAATCACCTGTGTAGAAGGCCAATTAAGGGCCCACGTTCACATCTTCCTGCGGAGTGATCGACCCGGTATTTATCGACGAGACCAAACTCGCCGATCAGATCAACCAGGGTACGATCGCCCGACCCCCCGCTAGATCTCCGCTCCCTATCTAACTTGGGACCCAGGGCAGCATTCCAGTACCCCATTAAGACTAGGCGCGTTGAATCCACAGGAACGGCCCCAACCGCCGAAAAAACAACATCTGCTCCTCCTGGGCGCATAAACCGCAACGACCCGAAACGAACTACTTTTCACGGCAATATCAGCCACGATCAACCGGCCCTCGGCATCAACATGAATAAGGTCCATCTTCACATCGAGGGTACGCCTAATCAGCAAAGAAGCTCCTCTGGCATGTCGATCCCCATATATTGAATAGACGCCAAAGTCGTTAGACAGCACGCACGCATCGACGCTGCAAACAAAGTGGGTCTCTTGGATTGCGGCGACATCCACTCTAAACGACAAGAGGTCACGGAGGAGGTGGGTTCCTTACCCCGATCCCTCAAGCCATTCGCATTCAGGCTGGTTATCTTAATAAACATCTTTTAAGTCTGAAACGAGAAAGGAAAAATTATGACAGTTCCCCTACTCGCATACCGGGCCGAAATCTGCGGGGGTCATGACCCCGACGAACTATCCCAGGCTCCCTGTACCCAATTCTGTCGTCATTCGAGACAATCCCGCAGACGTCCATAGGCTATGTTAGTTTAACTGCCCTATATACCGAGGGATGGAGTAATACGGGGACCCTCCCTGCACAGAATTTAGACAGTTTTTTTAGGTTGGGCGTTCCCGATTCTATTATTCTTATGTCCGGGAATACGTCCTTACATTCAAAAAGATGCTACCAAACTTTCAGGGACCCACCCGTGTCTTTGACGCATGTTATGACCCCAGGGGCCTGAGGGAAATTACGAGGCTCCGCCACTGATTTGCCATCAACTCACAGTAGCTTAAATAGAAGTCCTAGGCGAGTTTTTTTTTTATGAGCAGACAAGCCCTTCCCTAACACCCACCTATCCACTCTGGAAATAAAATCAGGGCTAGGGAAATATTTTTTCTTCTTTTTTTCTTTTTCTTTGGTTGGGCGGGGTGGGGTGGTGAAGAAGTGGACGGGTGAGGGGGGTAGATATTGAACTGAAGGAGGAAGTGGAAGGAAAGGGTGATGGAGCACGAGAAGAAGAGGAAGGGACGCTTTTTGCTTTTGGGACTGTAACTGTTTCTGTAGGGGATGCAGGGACGGATAGGGACCTGGTTTTATCCATGTACTTGTCCGCCTTACTTCGCCCGGCGTGTTCTTGACTCAGCACGACTTCCTCTTCATCGTCTCTACTCCATTTTAAGGATGAGGTGGAGGTCTTTGCTCCACCTCCATCTCTGCTTCGGGTTGCTGCTGCTTTTTGTCTTGTACTTGTTGTTGTTGCTTTGTGGGCTGTTTTGTCGGCTTATTTGCCTCCTTCCTCTGTTTTTGTGGCTGTTGGAGCTGCTTCTCTTGTTTTCTAGAGTTTGGCTGCTCCTGTGCCTCCTTTCGCTGCCCCTGGGGTTGACGCTGCTTTTTGGGCGACGTGACATCCTGCTTTTGAGGCGAGGGCCCGTTGGATTTCTTTCGCCCCTTTACCGTCTTCCAGTCACCGTCGGAGGCCTTCTCCGTTACTGCTACTGTTGGTACTGCTGTTGTTGTCATCGTCGCTAGGCGGGGTGGAGGCTAAGAATTCTTGGACGGGCATGTCTTAGCCATGTGCCCCATGGCTCCGCAAGACCAATAATATGGTCTGCGCCCCTCCACCACCACCCGTTTCTCCGACTCATCAATATGTTTGGTATTTCGCCAAAGGCCTGCCGGTTCAGAGTAACATGCACACCATGTCCCCTGTGGCAATACCGGATTTGCTCATAATCGAAGAGACTTCTACGGGTCCATACTTTGAAAAGAAAGCCCCCATACGATCTTCGCATATATCCACGGGCACCCCATGCACGGTGATTTTTGTACGTCGGGTGCCCATGTATTCTGTTTGAAGTCTTATTGCCGTCGTTGTTAATGTACTCCCGGCGAGCCGTTTCGCTTCTTCTTCGGTTGTTAGAAAAATATCCCACATTGCATGGGAGCGTCTCCCTAAAAACTTCGGCGAGATAATGAGGCTTTTCAATGATTCTTCAATTGTTTTCTTGCTGACCCCAATCAATTTCCGACTTTTCACGTCTGTGGTCATCAGGGAAATTATCCTTGCGTTAACTGCATCCGGAGCTTCTGGAATCGTAAGAAATTTGTTTCCCTGGACGTACTTTTCGTACTTGACTCGTTGTTCGTCATAATACACCGAGTCCTTTTTTGGTCTGTTCTCCGACCAGGCAGTTTTGGGGGGCGGTGATTTACTTTGCGTAGGTACCGCGTTTAAATTTTCAGCCATGGTGGAACAAAGCCGCCATAGCTGATTGAATAAAGGTTCGCCGTATAAAAGAATTGCTTGTTCTTAAAAACCAAAGAAAATAAAAACGAAAGACGAAAATAAAGTCAAATCAAAAAAATAAAAACGAGAATGTGGAAAGCAAGAGCTAATAAGCAGAAACTAAAAACCACTGAAAATAATACGAAACAGGAAAAATAAATCTGAAATAAAAACGAGAAGAAGAGAAGAAACTTAAAGAAAGAAAAAGAAAACAGATGAAAACAATTACGCAAAAATAAAAAAGGAAAAAAAAAAAGAAGAAAATTCAAAAGTTTAAGAAAATAAAAAGTACAAAACTTAACAGTTCAGACGAAAAGCAAAACTCAGGATGGACAAAGTCAAACGTTGATATACTCCAGAGTAATTCCTCGATCTATTCATTGTTCACTGAAGCCTTCTCCTAGTAAACTTATGTTAGGCGGAAGAGTTTAACATAGACTCCCTAGAGGGAGAACACCACAACATTATATATATATATATATATATATATATATATATATATATATATATAGTTGATAATAAAAAGGCTCGTTTAAGAAACCAGTAAATGCATCTTAAGTGTTTAAAAATAAAAAAGGTGTAATATTCATACAAGATGTTGATAATGCTGACTAAACAGCAATACTATATTAAATTCAAATAAACAAAATAATCATTCATAGACGGTGCACTACAATTTACTTACTAATTATGACCATATTACCAAATTTAATGTGTAACCATATTGTAAGGTGAAAGGTAAGCTATGCCTACAATTTACAGTTAATTCACTTCTTTGGTTTAATAGAGAATTTTTATCAACAAATGCAATAATTTCTAATTTTTTGTGTAAGCATAAGAAGCAACGTTCATGTTATATACTGTGCCTATGAACATTAATGAGTATGTCCCAATCCTCATAATTATGTCGGACACTATTGTAAGTGGGGGTAATATGCTAAGTAGTTCACCATGAGCAGTGGTTTACCTACTTCACGCCGCTGGCAATTATTGTATTTTGTTGATGTTATAAAGATTATCATTTCATTTCCAACCTCCATTTTGGTTATTCCTCATTCAATAACCTTTCCTAGGTTACAACAGTTCATTTAAGGATTTACAAGTTCTAGCTTTTTTTTTAAAAAACATTCCATTTAACTGTAGGAGTTTTATTAACCTCTTTTAAATTCCAAAAATATTTGATGTTCTGTTTTTATAAGTCTTATTTGTGAAAGATAGGATATGTTGGTACTACTTAGTTTTAAAAGAATTCATAGTACTCCCTATATAAAATTTTTCAACAGTTAGATTGTCTATTGTAGAAATAGTGCTTCGGTAAACAAGAGAGTTGGTCAGGCATTTGTTTTGCATTGGGCAATCATTAGAATTTCTGCAATTACATCATTAGTTAGTGTTATCAATATTAGCATTACCATTGGAATTAACATTATTACTTGGGTTTTTATATCTGTTTAAAATTTTATTATTGTTTTTTATAATATTTTCTAGATTATCGGTACAGCTATAGATTAGTTCTAGTGTATTTCTGTTAAATATTTTACTGAGTTAATTATTTCTGGGGAAATGCTTATCAATTAAATGGAGGAACTTCTGCCCTAACTTAGTTCTAACCATTTGTCTAAATGGGTGTGTGTACCAAATGATTTTTCTGTTCTTATTCTTTTTTCTTCGATCATTATTATCATGATGTCTATACGTGATTTCTGTTTGGCTGTAACCATTATTTTTTAAGGCATTATTATAATCACTACTATACTTATTTTAACTTCAAGATTTAGGCTTTTTAATTCTCTATTATTTTTCTTAATTTGTCAACCTTAAAATTAGTAGAAGTTTTTACTAATATATGACCATCATCTCTATATAACCCTATATTATCAACACTAACTTTATCATAAGCACTCAGATTATATATAAGAAACAAATTCACAAGGTCAGAAGACTCTGCAGAATCTAATGATCCCACAGAAATATCAAAGTGATCATCAGAATTGTTCTTAACCCACTATTCATTATTGTAATTAAGAACAGATCTTCTGCAGTTCATTATTATATCCAGTTCATTGTTGCAATTATTGGAATATTCTTTGGCAAACTCTAAAGATAAGGTGGACAGTCTTTGAAAATCAATGGGTAAAAGTCAACAATATCAAATTGGATGAAAGAACAGTTCATTGTATTATTAATTCCTTTGAACCAATTGATGATATCTGTTGTACCAGTCCACTGTAAAAGTCCAAGTCACCATTTAATCTGATGCCTCTTCTATAAATATTTTCATGGTAATTGTTCTGATGAGCTTTCATCTTTGGTACATCGACTTTACAAATTTAAGTGCAGTACTAGATTGGCAGCATGGCCTCATTATTTTGCTGTTGAAATTGCTAGATGTAACTATAAGTTCTATGCCAACAGTTTCTTCTCAATTGTGGAATTCTCTTTCACTTTCTTGCTTTCCAATCAAATTTCATCTTCAAAATTTAAATGTAATGTCAGTTGTCATCCTCTGTCTTCATAATTCATGTTCTTTTATTAGCTTCTCTTTTTAATAATGTTTTTTCTCATATTCTCTCACACTCAGTAACACCTTGTATCTTAGTGACTTTATTGCCTTGCTTGGGGTTAAATGATTAAAAAAATGAAATACAATTCAGCCAAATGCAGGTTAATGTGTAATTGGGGGGGGGGGCTTAGAAAGAGGTAATAGTTCCCCATTGTAGGCATTAGTATACTGTGATATACTAATATCTTAACATAAAGGAAAGAAGGACAAGATTGGCCAAAAGAAAAAAATACTAGATATACAGTGTGCTCAAAGAGATTTTATATACCACTATGTCAGGCAAGAAATTATATACAAAGAAATTTTCACATAGCAAGAAATCAGAGATCAGATTTTTACTAATAATTCCATCTATTAGGTTGGTGCAAAAATAATGTCGTTTTCTCACACGTTATATGAGAAAACGACATTATTTTTGCACCAACCTAATACAAACAGGATTCTCCCCAGCCTCAAAAATTACTGTTGGCGAGTCTCTACCGTTTCTCTACTGTTTATTTCTTGCATCCGCTGATGAAGGACACAGGCGTGTCCAAAAATTCCAAACTTGGAACATTAATCTCGATGCTTCATTTCTGTCATTAATAAATGTTTTTTGTGCTGATCACATTGGTACCCACTTTATTTTTGTTTGCCTTTGTTTTATTAATCGACTTATCTACACTATTTTATATATATATATATATATATATATATATTAGGAAAATTAAGGACAAAGTGTAAACATTTTCAGGTGACATGTTTTGTTCTTAAGGACCATATATATATATATATATATATATATATATATATATATATATATACCAGTGGCGACTGTAGGTCATCAATGTTTGTCAGGCTTATTCCAATTTTTAACAAAATATACTATTGGTATAATTTAGAAGCTAAAATGATTCCTTTTATTCAAACTAAAATATATAATTTTAAAAAATCTCTGTGCATGAAATTAAAAAACAAATTTTGATATTTTGATATTAATTGAAATAATTCTGTTAAAATAGACATTTATTTAAAAATTTTTTTCTAGACATGTAAGAAAAAATAATGTATCTATTTTGAGTGTGTATTTGTATATATGTCTATGTGTTAGAGTGTTTATTCATTGCAAAACTTTGAATGGATGAAAAACAGGAAAAGAGAGAATTACTTAAGAGTTAACCTGATAATATGCTTATTAAGGTACAACAGATGTAATGGTCTACAAAATTCCATAGATAACTTATTACCAGTTTTAGTTTATTTATGTTAATAGTATTAGATGTAAATCTACAAATTACTTAAATGAAAAATTGTTACTAATTTTGCACTAGTATTTCTTTCATCATATTTCTTTTATACTTAATAGTTGCAGTAAATGTTACAGTCTCAAATTCTTTAGATTTCTTAGATGAGGCAGTCATTATTAAATTTTGATGAGTCCTTCTTATAGTTGTGATCAAAACAGAAATAAGAGGAAAGAAATAAAAGGCAACAATATTGAGGAAAATTAAGTGAAAAAAAATAAACATAGTTGTCTAGGTATTGCTAAAATTTCTATTCATTTAAATTTTTTGAACTAAAAAAAATTAAAACACATTTAGAATAATTTAAATGTCTCTTTTTTAGTAAAATTTTGTTATATTTGAAATATTTGAAAGCTCATCTCTAAAAAGAGAAAAATAATTTTATGCATTTCAGTAAGACATTTTTAAAACATCCTTATTGATCTGACATTTTAATTGAAAAAAAAAAGATGACAGAAAATATAGCACATTTTAGAAATCTCTTAAAAATCAAATATCTCTTCTAGATATTAGTTTCAAAGACAATTAGTAGAATTAAGAAAAGTTTTGGAAAATATTACTTACTGTATGCTTAAAATATAGTGAAAAACATCTTTGAACACAGCAAGATATATTCCACCTGTCAGCAAGTTCATAGATCATGACCTTCCCCAATTCCCAATTTTACAAAAAACTGCCTCAAATTTAATTAAATATGGAAGCCCAAAACTGTTAAAATGCAGAGACTGTTTTCATTTATGCTTAAAAATAATAATTTTTAACTTTCTCCAACCAATAATGCAGGAATATCCTACTTCACTGGGTGTGTGGGGCTTAGGCAGGGCTAGCCCTAGACTTGCTGGCATCCTGGGCAAGCTGAACTCCAATGCCCTTACAAGTATAATTTTTTAAAATTTTCATGAGGAAAACTGAAAATATAGAATAACAAGTTGATTACAATATACAATTTAATACAAGCTAAAGAAAACATTCATGATATTACCTAAAATATTTTTTCTAGTTTTAGATCTGAAAATCTTTTCATGGCACTTTCTACACCTATATTCTTTACAAGATGATTTTCTATTGACAAAATAGTCAAAGAATTTCTGTCATGAGTGACTGCAAGTATCTTTTTATAAGCTTTAGTTTACTAAAGCTTTTCTCTCTGATGGCCACAATAATGAGTATAATAAGCATTATTCTCAATGCAACCAACAAAATTGGAATGGCATCCTGTAACTTATTACTAGTATTTACGAACCTAATGACTTCTCTATTGGATGCTTTACATCATGAGAGAGAGAATACACTTTCTTCTGGTAGGGAAAAGGCAATGATGATATCAAAGAGCATAGTGTTGGCTTTGATGTGAAAAACTCTTTGTCGATTATAATGGAACTTGTCAAGGATGGATCAGAGCAAACCTACTCACTTTGACTCTATACTTCTGAAGTAAAAATGTCAACCTTGTCAGAGCTTATGCACCAACTCTATGCTCCACACAAGAGGTTTAAACATTGGCATCAGTAGGGTTAATGCAGTGGATGGTGTCCCTAAGAGTCTCCTATCTCTGCAGCCACAATCTACAGAAGGTAGCAACGAAAGAAAAAAAGAGGACTTTTTTTTTCAATTATTCATAAACTGAACAATTTTTTTCTAAGCGCAGTCAAGTAAAAACGAAAACTGACCTTTTTTTTTGTGTCAGATTTCGCATCATGTGGATAAGCGAGAAAATACTTCCGTAATATTAATAATGATTAGCTACAACTTGTAAATCTAACGCTTTATACACCAGTCTGAAGTACAAAAAAACATTGAATTCACTATCAATAATTTGTAAAAAATTAAAATACCACTCTAGGCGGACTTTAATACTTCAATTTCCACCGGCTACGCAACTAAACCGGTGTTACGTCATCACATTCCCTTCAGTTAATTTTACCCGGTAACGACCTTGACTCTTTCGGTTTCACTAAAGTAAAAAACGTCATGGCGTGCAGCAGTGAAGTACAAATCGATGTGGAGAAGCTATTTTCCCTGGATCCTTACCTCAAAGATTATGAAAAAGAAATTACGAGAAGGTAAGGAAGCTGTTTCACGTTTTATACATCTTTAATTATTTGTGTTTTTATTGCGACTGTTGTCTGTGGAGAAAACATTTTATTTTAAAAGTTAAAGGGTCAAGGGTGTTTTGCCTCGGCGTGACCATCACCTTCACAACTATACATTCAACCTTTTCGGATTTTTATTTGAGTAAATTATTATTAATAAAATTTTCTGGTGTATTTTATAATTTGAATCCAGAGTTAGACTATGTAATCTACACATTATTGTTTATTTCCGTGAAGCCAGTAGCTGACTTAGCTGACTTAAAAAAAAAAATGTTTTTATTTTTAGTTTGTTACCAAACAGTTGTTTGTTGTTACGACTTTAGAGAACTGAATTTTATTTATTTACAATTTATTTATTCTTCTACCCTATGAACTTGCAGAGTACATAAATTCATCACCTTTTACAGACATAGGTGCTATGTTAGTGACATTTGTTACTAATAATTATATATTTAAAAAAAAATATAAAAACAAAATTTTGAATTCTGATCAGGAGGAAGTTGCTTCATCTCAAGCGATCAAACTTTTTTTTTATTCAAAATAAAAGTGATTTAAAAACCTAGTTTTAAATGTTTTTTTTTTAGTTTTTTTTTGTTGGCGAATGTAAAATTCGTCTGCTGTTTCTTCCGTCTCCTACTGTGTATTTAATTAGGGATCAATATCTAAGTTAAATTAAAACTAAAAGCCATCATCATCAAAAGTTTAAAAACTAGTAAAAATAAAAAACAAACAACCACAACAAAGGAATAAAATATCGCTTATTACAGTCGTTATTTTAAAAAAAGACAATTTATTTTAATTTGAAACAAAAAGTTCAACAAAAGAAGGACGCTTGAATGGTGATGAAAAATAAAAAAAAAAGAGAGAAAAAAAGTCTTTAAATACGAAGACTATTGGGCTATTGAAAAATTAAATCTTTGAAAAATTTTTGCTGAAGAAATTCTTGCTCTAAAAAAAAAGTTAAAAAAAAGTAAAAATCTAAAAGACACGAGAAATTTATTATTCCCATTCGCGACATTCCGGCTTTAAAAATGAAAGTCATTTGTTTTCATTTTTAAAAAATGTCATGACCTCAAAAGCCTAACTTTTTAAAAATTATTTTCTTTAATTCAAAATTATTAGGTTTTTACTTTCAGTTTGCTAATAAATAAATAAATAAAATAAAAATAACGCATTTCATTGAAATATTCTTATTTTGAAATGTCTTTCTCTTAGACTGTGCTGAAGACAATTTTTTTTTTTCTGCCTTTTTTTTTTTTTGTCTTTCCTCTTCTTCGGTACAAGGATTCAGAAGCTGACAGATCTTCTTCATCACTAGACAAAAATGCATACATATTTATTTAGTGACTTTTACTTAATCTTTCAATATTGCTTATCAACAAAACAATAAATTTTAAAAAAGAAAGGTATTTGTTTTAAATTTGAAAAATAATGGGAATAAAGTGATATTAAAAAAAAAAATAATAATAACAATAACATTGAAAATTGAACTGAACAAAACTTTTGCTTTGGATTTTTAAATTCAAAGCAAAAGTTTTGTTTAATGTTATTATTTTCCTTTTAGAAGACTAGAAGAGTCACTCGCTGACTGTTGTCATTAATTGTGGGAAATGGAGTAGCTTGCAATTTTTGTTTTTAACCCCCCCACCCCAATTTCCGAAAATTGTACTGTATTCTGTATTTTTAGTTGCTTGACACTTTTTAAAAAGAAAAAATTAGTTAATAATTTGTTGGTCTTTCATCCATTTTTAATCTTCGTGTAGAAGATTGTAATTTACTGTGAATAATCCATCTAAAAGTTAAATCTTGACACCAGCAATGTGTTGAAGTGTGAACAAAGACAAGTTATTACATTTTTGTGGGCAGAGGTCTCTTGTTACGTCTGTGTAATGGGTGGGTTGGTTTGAACCCGGTAATTATGGCACTTTAATTTACAGGAAACTTGAATACAGTATGTATTGTAATCTAAAATTCAGACAGTTTGAGATTAAAAAATGTTGGTCCAAAGATCAGTGTTGTTATGTTTTAGAAATTGACAGTATGTTAGCGTCAACTTTGTATTGTGAGATTAATTTTTTTTCATTTTTTTTTTTTGTGATTAGCACTTAGCCCAAACAAATTATCTTTGTACACTTTCTGAGTTAATAATTGGCTGTGTAATATGCTAAAACTTGATTGTTTTGCTAAGAGAGAAAGGCTGAAAGGTATAAAAAAAGAAGGCTATAACATCCATTATTTTATTTTTTTCTTTTGTTAAATTTAAGAGTTTTTTTGTTTTGTTTTTTCAAAAGCATAAAAAGTCAGGTTTTGGTTCTGGGTTGAGTCAGGAATATGTATAGGTACCTACATTAATTTTTGGTATAAGGTTTAAAAAATAAAATGCTTTCTTGAAGCTTTCATTTAGTTTTAATTGAAAGCTAAAGGATTTTATGTATTATTTCCAGTAAGCAAAATACTCTTTGGTATATTTCCAGCAGAAATTATATTGATCAGAATCAATTTTTTTTTTTTTCAGTAAAATCGGCCGTTTTGGCACATTTGTAAACAAACGTTAATTCTCGGTTTAAAAAATCATGCAAAAATAAAATATATATTTGATGAAAATTAGAAAATTTAAAGTTAAATTAAATCTGATTTGAAACAAATATTACTTATAGCATAAATTTTATGCCATAAAATGTTGTATACCAACATTTCTTAACCACGGGATTTTTTGATGTATTGATTGATTTATTGAGCGCCTAACATGTTGACAAATTAAGTATGGTGAAGCTGAATTGCTAGCAGACAATAAATTTTATATGAGGATTTTTTCCATAAGTGTGGAAAACCTTTAAAACATGTGACCTTTTAATGATAATGTCAGTTATGAACATCCATACTTACAAATTCTGCATGTATATTATACACATACATAAACAAATCTAAATTCTTTTTAAAAATATTCAGGGTTGTCAGATTGTAATAAGCTTTACAATATATATGATTATTAAATATAGTTTTACTTAATAACAATATTTCCTAATAGTTACACCAATGAAACTGAATTTTAAAATATTTAAAAACTTTATAAATTATTCAATTTAAAATTGTAAAAAACAAAACTTTTTTTTTTTTTTTTTTTTTAAACAATATTGCCTTTAATATTATTCATAAAAGCAATTAAGAGCTTCTCTAGTTAAATAATGTTTTAGTTTATTGCATTTTTTATTTATCGATTCAAAACAGATTTTCACTAAGATGGGATCCAATTTTGTAAAAAAAATTTGTTGATTTGAATTCTTTAAAGAAATCTGTTTTTAACTAATATAGTCACTAAAAATTATCATGTTGCATTTCTCAAGTTTTCATTTAAGTAAGAGACTGAAATACATATAAAAAAAAAAATTACCAAAATATTCTAATAAAAAATTTCAAAAATAATTTCATTCATTTGTGAATAAGTCCTGAAAGTTTAAGTAAAATTCAGCTATTATTTGATTTTTGCAAGAATTTCCAAATTGATGTGCCTGTCATTGCAAAAAAAAAAAAGAGGAAAAAAAATTAGTACAACTGCTGATGCAAGAAAAACAAGTTTTTAATCAAAATTTTGAATGTTCTAAAACAGAGTAAAAAAATTTCATTAAATATTCAAAAAATACTTTGATCCTTCCTCTTAATAATATCATAAAGATTTTGATTATAAAACTGTTTTCATTACAGTATGCTGATTTTATTTAGTGATTTTGTGGAGGTACCTAAATAAAATCAAATTCAGACAAATATATGTAGCAAGTGCAACTGCTGTCATATAAGTTGATTTATTTTTTAGGGCACTTTGATGTGGTGTAATGATTAGCTAGCTTTTCTTGTTAGATCAATTATTACTGTATAGTGAGTTTGATCCTCATTGGGTGCCCATACTTTTGGCCTTGTGCCACATCTAGGCTATGTCTAGAAAATTATCATATTTGCATTAAAATTTGTTCAGATTAAATCCAGGCCCTTATATTTTATAATTTACTTTAATGCCTCAAAAACAAAACTGCTCTCTTTTACCCCACCACAGAGAAACCTCCCTGCCTGCCTCCCATTAGAATGTCTGATGCTCAACTTCATGAGAGCACCTCTTTGCAACTGCTTGGTCTCTCACTGTCTGCTGACCTGAGATGGAACAAATACATTGAATCAATAGCTTTATGCGCCACAAGGAAAGTGGGTTCCCTTTGTTGTGCCAGAAAGATTTTTCTCACCTGAGTCCATCCTGCAAATCTACAAATCAACCATTCACCCTTGCATGGAATATTGCTGTCATATATGGTCTGAAGCCCCCGCTGTTCATCTTGGGGTCCTTGAAAAAATGCAGAGATGGATAGGCAATGTGGTTGGCCCTGATCTGGCATCTCTTACAGTCGCTCTCTCACAGACGTGCTGTCACCTCCCTCTGTCTTTTCTACAAATACTTTCATGGTAACTGCTCTGACAAGCTATTTTCACTAGTTCCCAAACTGCATGAATTTAAATGTGCCACTAGGTCAGCATCTCAGTCCCACCCTTTCAATGTCGAAACAGTTAAATGTAGCTATCTTTTCTACTCCAATAGCTTCGTGTCTCGCACTTCCTGTATGAGGAACTCCCTTCCTCTTACTTGTTTCCCTGATAGCTATAATCTCCAATTATTCAAATGCAATGTCAATTGACATCTCCAGATGCCGTGATCTATTCCCTGTCCTTCTCTTCATCCTTTCCTCTATCACGCCTCTTTACCCTTGCTCCCACTCTCTGTAATCCCTTGTGCGCTAATAGCACTCCCGCCTTGCTTGGGAGTGAAAAGTTAAAAAAAACAAAAAAAACTTTGGCAATCTTTGTAGGAATTGTAATCTATTATTAAATGCCAATCTCTCTCCCTAACACACATATGCATGTAAAGGGTTACACACAAAATGAAAAGGTCATTTCTGGAAAAAGGCTAATCTCAGTGACATGTCCGTTGTATACAATAGTAACTAATTCTGCACAAATGCAGTAACTGGTATTGATAAAAAAAAATAACGAAGATATTAATTGCATTTTTAAAATTAAAGAAATTAAAGTCATTTAAAAACATTTACTGTCTAGTATGCTTCATTTTATTTACTTTTTCTTAAATCTGATATTAATCTGACACTGTTTTTAAAAATGTTGAGATAGAAGTAAAAATTTGGTCAACTGATTTAACAGGAAAACAGAAAAATATAAAACAAAATGTTTTCAAATAATAATTATTTCTGTTAATTTAATGATTAGAATTTTACAGTTGTAATGAGAGCTAGAGAGGAAAAAATTATTCTCTCCTGTTGTGGACACCTATATTTCATGGATGGAACAGAATGGCTGAAAGGAAAAAGAATTAGAAACATGCTTTGTTCTCAGAGACTTTTATAATACTGAGACATAGACAAAGCTATATACACATATTAACACATGCCTCATGCAGAGAATGATATATTACATATATCTATACAGCAAAGCAGAGTTTAATAAGAAACAAAAAGGAAACAGGTTTTAAAAATCTGCCATTTAAGATTAAAGTATCATAACCTGAACAAATTTGTCTACCTGAAACAGAGCCAACACACAAAATGTATAAACATGGCAAAACCCACCTAAACAGTTTAAAAAGGATCCAGACACAAATATTGAAGAAAGAAAAAAGTTCTTGGTAAATTTGAGCAATAATATAAGAAAACTAGTTTTGAGATCTGTAACTGAATTGGCAAAACACAGTGGATTAACACAATAGACATTTAGACTAACATAATGAACAAACCATGCCACTGTCTGTTTTGGCACAGTCATCACTACATAGGATGGAAAAGATCTAATGGGAGTACTGTTATAATCTTCTTAAATCAGATCTTCTTCTGATTCATGTTACACAAATTTCCAACACTGGCCAGATGTGAACACTCTGAAACCCAAGACTGAACTAAAAATTCCATCAAACACATCGACTCTGCACACACCATCACTTTCCTCTCACCCCCCCCCCCAAAAAAAAATATACAATCCAATTTTATACCTAGTAGCACCCACTCTCACCTAAAGAAGTGAAATAGGGATTGGAGCTGATCTGAGCCTACAAAAGGACATAAAAGCCCATCAAAGAGACAGTCGGTCTGCACAACAGCCAGGGTTCACACACTCGTTAGAACATCACCTCCATGCCCAAAGACAACTGGCCTCTCATCTCCAAGGACAACTCGCCAAAGACCATTGCCACAGTCAGTCACGACTGACCCTCCTTCTCCTACCGTAAGCCTCTGCGGACGGCTTTACTTATCTCTTTCTTTCAATGAAAGACTTTCATACCACTTCACCATTCATTGTATTTTTTGTTAATACAATTATTTATTTCTTAAACCTCTGTTGTTTCTTCTTGTTTGTGCCACCATACACTTAATATAACAGTACTAATATGTCACATCATAATTACCAGTTAATGGAGGTAAATAATGTCATGTCAGGTTGACCTAGATAATGGTTGAGCTATGGAGGAAATGTTTATTCTCCTATTTACATTTCCCCTATTATCGTTATTATTATATCCATGACATAATAACACATATTTCATGGACAAAATGGTATAGCTGAATGAAAAACATACTTTAATCTCAGAGATCAAGAGATCTTTGTACCACTAAGTCATGTACAAAAGTATATAGATATATTTACAGAGAAAATATAACAAATATCTACATAACAAGCAGAGTGAAAGGGGAACAAAAAATAGTGTCTTACATATAATATGGAGATTCTTCTGTGTTTCTGGAGAAGCCATATTTAGGATTTCAGATTCAAGCAAGCCAGCAATGGTGAATCTTGGGTTTTTTCCAACATAACTGCAAACTGGAGATAATTTCTATATCTGATGAAGATGTATTTCCATAGAAAAATGGTGCAAGTGTCTTGTAAGCTGCTTCATATAGCTGAGGCAGATGTAGCCTTAGATTGGTCCTCTCAGCCTGAGCTAAGAAATCCACTACTCTCTTTGACTCTTTGAAGCTGATTGACTGCCACTTTCCTCATTATGCAATGACATCATTAAGTAGCTGTCACATGTCCCATGTGGTTTCATCTCTCTAATCACCTTTTGTATCCCTAGACATCATTTGAGTATCCACGTCCAACCACTTAACTATAGAAAAAGACATTCTTTAGTCTCTCAAAAGAGATATTCTGGTCTACATACTTGTGATATTTGTGATGTCTTTTGAAGATCTGGAAGGTCATTGTGGAGTGTGTGTCTTAGCAGAATTGCATAGAAAAACATGTTTATAATATTTTAAAAGTTGAGTGGATGTAGGGGGTTTGTTTGCTATCTTGGCTTTCACATGATTGGCAAAAGAAATGGGGCTTATGACTTCCTAAAGAGTGTGGAAGAAATATTGTCTTGATGGAAAAGAATGGGAAAGTGTGCGAGTGTGTCTACCAAATTTAGCACTTTGCCATTCAACAAGTTTTTTTGTCCAAAGCCAAATAATCATGTGATTAGCTCAATGAAAGAAGTTAGGAAGTGTGAAGAAAAAGGTATGCCACAAAGACATAGAAATAAAGGAATGTAGTTGATCAGTGTTAGTATCAAAGACGATTTTTGGGTTGTCACTTTAACAAGTTTCAATGATAAAGACTTGTTTAATAGAAAGGATTGTAGTTACTGATCCTTTCTTTGGTATTCTGTTCAAGTGTCTAAAAGGAGAACATTGAAGTTCTGAGATATAGCATCTGCAGTAATGTCATCTTCCCCTTTAATAAAACAGATATCTGAGGTAACCTAGATCAAATAATCCAAATGTCTTATCTTGCAATTGGAGTATTTGTCTGAAGTTATTGGAATGCTCCCACCAAGGGTTTAGGGCCAATCAGGATGTGGAAGGTGTGCACCCTCCAATAACTATTGAAAATATTGTACTGCTAATTCTTGTTTGAAGATACTGTATCTAGCTTCTGTAGGTGGCAATTTCATAGAAAATAAAGAAATT
Organism: Acanthosepion lycidas; assembly: GCA_963932145.1. Taxonomy (NCBI): domain Eukaryota; kingdom Metazoa; phylum Mollusca; class Cephalopoda; order Sepiida; family Sepiidae; genus Acanthosepion; species Acanthosepion lycidas. Next base: position 38,226,681 of record OZ010582.1, on the reverse strand, counting down.
GGATTCATTGATCATTTATAGCAATGCTGTATCCACATCAATGGAAGAACAACCAATCATCAAAAGACAATTCTTTGTCTAATTCAACATGCAACAATTTTGCTGCATGAGACAAAGATTTAATTTTAAGTAAACTGCAATGGTAGTGGGGGGGTCACAATTTTCATCATTTTTTAAAATGTCTGTTAAAGGTTTTAACACACTTGTAGAAATCTGTAATAGAAATTAAACATCCCTAAGAATTGGCATAATTTTCTCTTGGTGTGAGGTATATGAGAATTAGAAATAACTGTTACCTTTGAAGAAGAAGAAATGAAAGTGGCACTTATATGATGTCCTACAAAAATGACAATGGATTTATCAAACTCACATTTACTTGGGTTGATAACCACTCTAAAATTTTGAAAAGGGTAAAAAATGAGCTGTTGCTATTATACATATGCTTTTTTTTTCATAATTTCACTCCAAGCAAGGCAATAAAGCCACTAAGATGCAAGACAAAGTTACTAAGTGTTAGAGAATATGAGAAAAATATACTATTAAAGAAAGAGGACATAAAAAGAACAAGACTTAAGAAGACAGAATATCAAAGTTGACTGGGAGGAAAGAAGCCAGAAAAGAGTTCCACAAGTGAGAAATGTGATAGAAGAAACTGTTACCATAGAACATGCGGTTACATTTAGCCATTTCAATTGTAAAATGGTGAGACCATGCTGCCAATCTTGTACTGTGCTTTAATTCTTAGTTTAGGTACCATAGAGGAAAATTCATCAGAACAATTACCCTAGGAAATGTGGAGAAATCTATAGAAAAATCTTACATAGATGGGCTGGTGATAAGCCCATCATCTATGTAAGCACATCATCTATATAAGTCCATCATCTATATAAGCACACAACCATGGTTTGGTTGTAGGCTCTGATGAGGTTCGGTTTAGTGAAAACATATTTACTTTGGGCAATTGTTGTGATATTGTTGATATGAAGAATAGGGTAGCTATCTAGTTTTGTGACAGAGTTGAGGAGCTTATAATCATAAGCACACCAAATACTAATTCTTTTTATAATGAGATTCAATGAAGAAGTCCAGTTGCTATGTGAATGGCACATGATACCAAGTTGCAACATTTGGCTAAATTCAGCTTTTGCCATTTGCAGCATATCTAGTGCAAGTCTCCATGGATGACTGTGGATTGGTGGACCACTGGTAGTAAGATGGTGTGGATGGGGAAATGTTTCCTTGTGGCAGGATGGCTTTTTAATGTTAGAAAACTTAGAAAAAACAGGATTATGTTCAGTATTAGCCATGGTTGTTTGTTGATTGATTACTTTTCTAAGGCTTATCAACACTTTGCAGGTTATTTAAAGCCAGAAAGTATTTTTGTTTTTAGATTGTAAATAATAATGATTTAGCAATACAAGTTTTACTAATTAACCCATAGCTAGGCGAGAAGAGGTGGATTCGTACATTTCCCAAAGGTATTTGTGCATAAGTGAATATAATGCACCTAATTATAACTGGAACTCTGCTCTCCAATTAACAATTCCAAGCCATTATCCATTACACCATCCACACATTCAAGCTTACAGCACATGATATTAACCAAGTGGTCACCCATCTAAGTACTGACCAGGCCTGACATTGATTAACTTTGGTGATCATACAGGAACCAGTGTTTCAATGTGATGTGGCAGTAAACCCATTAACCATGGAGGGGGCATTATAATGGGATGGTATAAGAAATATGACCCAGTGACGTTATGTAATTTTCAGGATCCACCAAACATTGTCTGCGTAGCTCAATTAGAAAATCATATTTATGCAAAAAACAAAAAAAAAAAAAAAAATAGCATCCATGTCCGTAATTATAAATAGGGGGTTGAAATCCTTCAGGGACAGACATTTTTGTCCATAAGAGACTTATTAATGGCTTGAAGTGTAAATTTACAAGGCTTTTTCATGTTATCTGCTTTAGTAGGAATTAAAGAAGTTTGAGAACATTGTTTACAAGAAATGCCAGTTATATAGTCATGTACAAATAAAAGATGGCACACTTCTTCGTAGCTGGCACACAGATTTATCTCATTTAAGGATATTAATTCATCTCTCTTGAGGACCATGGTAAATAATAAAATGTTTTGTTAGGATGAAATATATAGCAAATGTAAGGAGATAAGTAGACCAGACTGATGAGACTGCAGAATTACTACAATGTGGCAACACCAAATAAGGTAAAATCTCATTCACCAGTGAGAAGTAGTCCAACTACAGTAGTAAGAGGGTAAGGATGACTGGGTGCCAAATTTGAGACAGGGAAAACAAATTTCAAGCAAATGACATCTTATAAAAAAAAAAAAAAAAAATGAAATGTATAAGGCTTCTAAAGAACTCACTCTAAAAGGCTTCTCTACCAGAATTTTGCAACAAGTAAAACAGACTTCAGTATCTGTCTATATTTCTGAGATGAGGGATTATGTACACTATTTACATTGTGACATTAGGTTTATAAGTCCCAGAAATTCATACACAGATGTCCTCAAGGACACATGGCACAGTGGATAAAGGCGTTAGTTAGATTCAGTGACAGGACCCAAAGAATGTGAGTTCAATAGCTGGTTAAGGCAGTGGATAACTTGGAGAGGAGATAACTGACATGGCATGTAGAACTAGAATAGTCTACCCCAGTGAGTGAAATAAAGGGTTCAGTTCGACATTCCAACCACCTGAAGAAGGCCGGAGCATACAACGGACGAAACGCTGTAATAAATATGGCAACAAAGATGAGGGTGATAGTCTGAATAATGTAAATAGTGTAAAACACACTTGTATTTATACTTTATCTGTATGCCATTTTTTCTGCTTATGGAGAGTAGATTGATGTTATTTCGCATGCATGAAGTACCAATCATTAAAAAAAGTTAGCTCAGCGATTAACTGTAGTTAATCTGGACATTGCTAAAGATTTGCCAGATAAATAGAAAATAATAGAAATCTTATTACACATTTCAAAATGCCATAAAGAGACTTTGGGGGATTCCCACAATATTATCTAAACTTCTAGTTAGATAAAGTGCTTATCACATCAAAGATCCCCATTATCAGAATGGCTGGTGGAGGATAAATTCTACCTTACCATACCAACATAAGCGTTTAACATAGTCACAATATCATCATATTGTGCATTTGCAAAAACAGAAAAGGACATTTAATTGATTTGTTGTCAAACCTTTGCAGGTTATTTAGTCAGAAAATATTTTTAGGGGAAGATAAGAATAATTTAGGGATACAAGTTTTACATATCTGGGGTGAGAAGAGATGGATTCATACCTTTCCCAAGTGTGTTTGTCAATAAATTAATTTCACAAACTCAACTGGAATTGAAACTCAGCTCTCCGATTAACAATTCTGTGTCATTATTCATTACACTGTCTACACATCCAAGCTTGTAGCACTTAGTCAAGTGGTCACCAATCTAGGTACTGACCAGATTCAACATTGCCTAACTTTGGAGATTAAAAAGGAACCAGTGTTTCAGCATGCTGTGGCTGTAAGCAAAAAAGGACAGTTTGAGAGAAAACAATTTTATTTACATATTGACAGAACTTGAATGCAATAATATTTTGCAGTGAAGCAGATAATTAAGTTTTTTTTTAACTTCACACTGATTTTGGTCTTTTTCATAGCAAAAATGTCATCTCTCATTTTCTTTATATTTATAAACATTAAACTAATAGGAGGGAAATGAACAGTGAAACAGCTGGAAATTGTGCAGGGCTCCTGATATCTTAGAATGCTTGTATAGAATTGGAAGTAGGCTAACTATTAGGGAAGTTCAAGTGTCATTGTGACCTTACAAAGCACTCATATAAATTAACCATTTCTTTGTAAATGAATCAGTCTTTTATATTCATCTAGTTTTTAATATTTAGTTTCAGTTAATGGAGTTTATAACCTTCATAAATATCAACAGAATGTGCTCTTACTAATTCTGTGGGTTATTTGTTTAAATTTATATGAATGAAGTAATGTCATTTATAAATTTTAATAATGCAAAAAAAAAAAAAAGAGATGAGATTATTTACAATTTTAGATAATGACTTATCAATTTATGAAATCATTGGAGTATATAAAAAGTATTTTTCTGTTTTTTTTTTGTTTTTTTTTGTTTTTTTTTAAGCATCCTATTATAATTTTTAACTTTTATAAATGGTTTGGTGAAATTATCAATTTTTAACCAGGAAATCAGTCCTGTGCACGTTACTGTAATCTATACACTTAAAACAAAAACACCATAATCTTTTCTTTTTTTTAATCATTTCACCCCAAGCAAGGCAATAAAGTCACTAAGGTGTAGGGGTTTACAGAATATGAGAAAAAGGAGTGAGAACAATAAAGGAACAGGAATTAATAAGACAGAAGCTAATGATTGAAAATGTATTAAAATTTTTGAAGATCAAAGTTGGCTGGGATGCAAGAAGCCAGAAGAGAGTTCCACAAGTGAGAAGTGCAATAGAAGAAACTTTTAGCATAGAACTTATAGTTACATCTAGCTATTTCAATTGTAAATTGATGAGAACTTGGTGCCAATCTAGTACTGCACATAGAGAAAAGTTCATCAGAATAATTACCATGAAAGTATTTATAGAAAAGGCATAGGAAAGCTACATTATGGTGGTGGGAAAGTGACTGAAGCTGAGATGCCAGGTCAGAATCAATAACATTGCAGATTTTGCTTTGGAATTCTTTTCAGGAATTTAGTAAAAGTCAATATTAATTGTAAAACTTGTCTTTCTCTGCAAAAAGTAGTTACTGTTAGCATAAACGGCATAAAAGTTATAAAATTCCTTTGGACTGATCCCTCACCTGGAGTGACAAGTGTCACCTGACCATCATCCAGTGATTGTTCGCATCAAACAAAAATAACTGTATGGACATGGAACGTTAGAACATTAAACAAACTGTAAACCAGTTGGAAAATGTAAAAGAGGACATGAGTTAAATGTCAACATTTTAGACGTATGTGAAACTCGGTGGCCAAACAACAGAGATTTTGTCAGTGACAACCACAGAATTATATATGCAGGTAGAGAGAAAAATGAAAAAGGAGTTGAACTGATACTAAATCAAGACATCAAGAAATGCATCCTGGGATACTGTCAGTTATCTGAAAGAATTCTTATAGTTAGACTGAAAGGAAAGCCTTTCAGCATATCTATTATAATTGTGTATGTATTGACAGCACAAAGTACAGAAGAAGAAATTGAATCTTTCTACTCCATGCTAGACAATGCCAAGGTTCAGTGTAAATCACAAAAAATTTATAATTATCATGTGAGATCTGAATGTCAAAGTTGACCAGGTAAAAGCTAACACCTGCTTCCAAGAACATCCAAGATGATTATGGACATGGAGAAGCCTCGGAGGAGAAACTAAAAGCCAAACTGACTATATAACTATCAACAAGAGATTTGGGAATGCAGTCGTTCACTGCCAAACCTATCCAAGTGCTGACTGTGGAAGCGACTAACTGAATGACCTGAACCTGAAGGGTAAATATATGGACAGTTTGAAAAGAAGATACGAGGGACACAATGGAAATGGAAACTCAAAATGGGACACACTAAGAGAAGCTTTAGTGACATCAGCAAACAACATCATCCCAAAGGAAAATGGACGAAGAAAAAACGAATGTATCACAAATGAGATTCTAGACATGATGCAGATGAGACAGAAAATTATGTTAAGAGACATGGAATGGAATACAGAAAACTACACAAAAAAATAAGGAACAAATGCAGACAGGCTAAATAAGAATGGCCCAGCGAAAAATGTGCAGAAATAAAGACAATGACTATCACAGATAAAGGCAATATGCATAAAAAATTAAGGGAACTAACAAGACAAAAGATATGCTCATCAACAGGCTGCATAAAATCCAAGGATGGAAAGCTGATATTAGAGAAAAAAAAAATACTTTAGAGATGGAATGAATATATTGGAGATCTCCTCTAATGAGAACAATTTGCAATACACAGAAATACCAATGGACTGGAAATATTAAAAACCAAAGTGGAAGCCGTACTGGTTAAATTGAACAGAAACAAAGTGACAGAGCCAGATGGAATTGTAATAGAGACGCTGGCAGCCTAAGACGATTTTGGCATAGACAAGATCATAGAAATAATAAATTAAATCTACAACAGTGTTGATATACTGGAAGATCTATTTTCATAGCACTGCCTAAGAAACCAGGTGCAAACGAATGTGAACTCCACTGAACAATCAGCCTCATGAGCCACATAACAAAACTCATCATTCAAATTCTGATGAATAGAGCATGCAGCAGTATCGGGCCAGAGACTGGACAAGAACAGTGCGGCTTCGACAAAGACACAGGAACAAGGAATGCAATATTTATGCTCAGAATGTTATTAGAAAGAGCAATACAAATGCAGAAGGGCATGTATCTATATTTTATAAACTATGTAAAGGCGTTTGACAAAGTATGCCACAAAGATCTGTTAGAGCTGCTCAGAAACCTTGACATATTTGGGAAAGATAGAATAATCAAGAATCTATACTGGCAGAAAATGGATAGAAAATGAGTTCAGCAGATATACAAAAAATAGAAAATGGCATAAGGCAAGAATGTGTCTTCTCACCAGACTTAATCAACATATACAGGGAGGCAATTCTGAGAGAATTAGAAATTCTACCAGCATTGATTGTTGGTGGCCACAATCTTAACAATATAGGATATGCAGATGATACAGTGCTGATAGCAAACATGGAAAGAAACCTGCAAAATCTCCTACAGAAGTTAGCAAAGGATAGTGAGAAGAAAGGACTAAGCATGAAATACAAGCAGACAGAATACATAGCAGCAAAAGGGTGATCCCAAAATGCAAATTACAGGTTTGGGATACTAAAATCAAACACGTTCAGAAATTTAAATATCTTGGAAGTGTTCTAACAGGGGATAGAGAATATGACCCTGAGAGCTGAAGATATATTGGGATAGCCAAAAATACATTCCAAAATCTAAGCAGAGTATTAAGACAGGAAAATTTTGTGGAAAAAAAGAAAGAAAAGCATACTGAACTGTAACGTGATATCTGTCCTCCTGCATGGCAGTGAATACTGGACAATCTCCTCAAAGATGAAAAAAATACTTGAAGCAACAGATAGATGGTTCTACAGAAGGATGCTGAGGATACCATGAGCTGAACATGGAGCAACAACAAGGTTTTGGAGAGAATGGAAACAAAAATGAAACTTATACTTAACATCAGGAAGGGGCAGTTGAAATTTTTGGGGCTTGGAAAATCTGATACTCACAGGACAGATTGATCGGAATAGGGACAGAGGAAAGCAGCACATGACATGATGTACTTAGGCAAATGGATGGTAGAACAGGGTTTGGGAGAATTAACAAAAAGACAAAACTTATTAAGAGCTACAAGGGACAGGAAGTTGTGGAGGGCAATTATCACCTACGTCCTGAAGGAACACAGCACATGAAAGAAGAAAAGAAATCAACACAAAGATGTCAAGTTAGATAATGTGTGACAAATGGATTCCAGGCTGGTTGAAAAGTTGACAATTGGTTTTATTTATTGTCATTAAATGCTAGACAAGAGTTGAAGTGTTTGAAGTATTTTTTCAGATCAGGATATTTTTTTCTGTTTTGATTTTGACTGTATGATGTTATTGTAATTTTTTTTTTGGAAGGTGGGGGTTGTTTCTTCACATTTCAACACATTGGCTTTTTGTTTTCAATTTTTCAGAGATATTAGTTTCTTCTATTGTTAACTAGATTTAAAAAAAATTTTCTTTGTTTCTTTCTAGTACCAATTTTTCAAATCAGGATTGTTGTCTCATGAGAAGATCCTTTTCCATCTAGATATCCTTGGAATTGTCCCATGTGCTTCATCTAAAGAGTATAAGATAACATTATTTGATTCTTCTGTGATATTATGGTTAAGATTTAGAGACATTAGTTTGGAGGCTCAGTTATTACAGAATTCTATAATTACATTTTCATTTGTTTTAATGACTTCCATGGTTCATGCAAGACAAAGTGGGGTATTTTGCTGACTGGTGTTATCATGAGTGCTTAAATATATAAGTAAATTTTTCTTTTGTTTAGAATGAATAGTTTTTTTTATTTATACAAAACTATTAATTCTAAATTAACTATATATGTCAGTGTTTCCCAATCTTTTATGGCAACAACACATCTAGGAGAAAAGGAAAATATCATGGCACACTTAGCAAAATTTTTAAATGGTATACATTTTAAATGTTATGAAATAAAACCATAGATTTTTGTAAAAAAATACATGTACAAATATGAACCTACTTTATTTCAATGTTTCTATTCAACTATTTGTGCACCTTTTTTTTTATGAAATATGTGCTTGGTATTTTGTCGCTATTTCTTCAATGTTTGATCGAATGTGCAATAAGCAGAGCCTTGTTTCTTCTTTAGGTGAGTGTATTCATTCTCACTTCTTATTTCTGATGTTATTTAGGATTGAAAAACCGAATTCACATGCAGAAGAAAAGGAAAATTGCAATAGAACTGATAAAGCCTTTTTAGCTAATGTGGGATATTCCTTTTGTATTGAAATCCCAAATTTATCAATGAGTACCATCAAATGTTTTATTTTGAGACCTTTAAAAAAATTAAAATACTTTTAAAAAAATGAATATTAAAACAAAGTATTCACAATAACATAATTGAAGAAAAGTGAAAAGAATTATTTGAAAAAAGTTTAATACTTATTCATTTATTCAAAAATTAACACTGTACCATTAATACTTCTGCATGCACGCACACACATATATATATATATACACTGCGTGCCAAATTATTATTGAGATAACTTTTTTCTAATATTTCAAGAACCATCCCATCAATTCACACAAAATTTTCACACAATGTTGGCAACACTGAGCTGCGCATTCACTGAAATTTTTGTACTGATCTGCGCAATGTAAACAAATTGGCGCCATATTTGTTATCAGCACAGCGTATATGTATGCTGTGACAATATTTCATGGCACACTAGTGTGACATAGCACAGTCATTCAGAATCACTGCTATATATATATATATATATATATACACACACACACACACTTACATTTGAATATGTGCGAATATCAAGCAAGTATCTCATATAGATTCCTTTGTAATGCTTGCGCATATGACTTTACAAATATATTTCTTCTTGCATGCTTATGTAGACAGACATTTATTTATAACTAAGTTCATATGTATTGTATGTACAGGCCCATGACTAAGAAGAGCTGGAGGCACTGCTCCCTGAATATCATTTGCCATCATTCTCCCCACGAAAATAATGTAAACTAATTTTAGCATGCAAATTCTTACTTGTATCCCCCATAACTTCAAAAAGCTATTCCCACCACTTAAGCCACTCTGGTGAAGGTTATGTGTACATATGCGAAACTACAGCTGTTGTTAAATGTCAGATTCTTCATTTAATGTTCCAAGTGCTGTCATCATCAATAGCATCATCAAGTTTGCTTTCTTTTTTTAATTGCATTTTTAGCTTTGTTCCCTTCCCTTCCCCCTTTTTTTTTTTTTTTTTTTTTTTTTTTTTTTTAGATCTCTATTCTCTAATAATAATAATAATAATAATAATAGCTTCACAAGTGATGGGAGAAAAATGTTATGGTGACCTGTACCTGCTTCATTTGGGTTTTCATATAAACATTGCTGCATTGCCAGTGTCTTTCAAAAAAACCTATCAAAATCATAAATGTAAGCACTTTGAAATATCGTTCAGTAGTTAGAGATTAATATTGTATCTTACAAGTTTGAAGTCCTAATGCAAGATTGCATTGGTTCATATCAAAAGAGAACCCCTGATTTTCAAATGATATAAAAGAAAAAGCATTTTTCTTTCACCTTTTGTAAAGTTTATAATCACCACCAGATACACATATTTACACTGACATCTCATTTTTACACATATATTTAGCAAAATTACACAAAAATATCTTGAAATACTAAAGAGTAAAATTATTCACTAAAATTGCCATTGGCTTCAACAACGACCTCCAAATAACTTTGGAATCTCCTGCAACTCTTCTGGACAGTCTCCTTGTTTAAGTTAGTGAATGCTGCCATAATCCTTGCCTTCAGTTCATCTTTGGTGTTACAAGGAGTCTTGGTCTCTCACTCAGCTGCGCCCCACTCATAATAATCGAGGGGGTTGCAGTCTGGGGAGTTAGGTGGCCAGATAGAAGAGGTTATGTGGTTGCAGAAATTGTCTGACAGTCATGACTGAGCTCTCCTGCTTGTGTGGCATGGTGCAGAGTCCTGTTGCCAGACATAGTCTTCCAACAGCCACCTTCTCAATAGTTTTATTATTTTTGTTTATTTCTTTCATGTTAAACTCTCTCTTTGTGTGCCTAAATAATTTTCACATGGTAGTAAATAGTCTACTAGTTCAAGCCACCTAAGAAATTTTGGCAAACATGGATAAATGTGCCCACAATAAAATGGAATGTCAAAAGGACAGTTTTTCCCATGACCACTTTTTTAACTACTTTCACTTTACAGTAATGTTTAGTTTTAAAAAGTGATGGTTAGAATTGTAATGTAAACATATTAATGTGAATTATTATATTATTGGAATAGTTGGCAAAACATTGGCTAATGGGCAATTGATTCAAACTTAATAAAATAGTATATAATAAGGATCTAGATTGTTCACATATCTTAATAATTTAGTAAATGTTTATAAATTTATGAATAAAAATTGTTTTCATATTTATTTCTTTGTAAGTTGGTAAATGATAAATATTGCACTGCATTAGTTCTAATTGTATTAGTTTTTAGAATGTTGCAAATATAAATAAATATATATTCTTATAAATAAACAATCTAATGTATAAATAAATAATGTTTAATATTTTTGTTGTAAATTTTCAAGAAAAAAAATTATAAATTCATTCTTATATTTTTAGGTTTATTCCAATTCTAATAATCGCTTTTTAAAACAATAAACATTGCGGAAGAGTGAAGGTAGTTAAAAGTGGTGTCATGGGAGAAACTAGCCTTTTGACACTCTATCTTATTGTAGGCATGTTTATCCATGTTTGCTGAAATTTTCATCTCTGTTTGCTTTAATGCCTGCTTAGCAGTTGACATTTGCCTTCAATGACATTATTTTGATTTACAAGTACAATGAAAAATCAGAAAAATCTTTTGTGTTATAGTTATTTATTAAAAGATTGGCTTTGTCTGGTAGAAGACTACAGTATCAGGGCACTCATTGAGGATTGGACAATTTATCTGTTGTCGCATACCTATGGACGATAATGGGTATGTCCCCATTCACATAAATACAGTAGTAAATACTGTATGTTGATCTGCAGTTGAGGATTCAGTGTGGAATTCAATCAATCAACCAGAAAGCTTTCATAATCAGGATATGAGGCTGTGAGCCAATGAGAAATGAGCAGCCTTTTCAAATCAGATCTATAGATGTGTATATAAACAGATGGAAAGTCAATCAAAACCAGAGATGATAAATTAATTTTGTCCATTCTCTGGTGATGTGGTCATCATAACATACCCTGAAATGAAATATGACATTTGCCTGACTAGCTGATGACCTTACATGGCTAAACTGTTTCTTGTTATTTTGAAAACAAACATACGTTGCTTCCTCATGTTGTCAAGTGGTGACAACTACATTTGGATACATACATATATATATATATTTACTTCCTCCTGGACTCATTCTGTTTCTCTCTATCTCTCATATGCACCAGGATTTTATACTTGAACTCTTGAAACCTCAGCTTTCAACTTATCTTTCTGTATCATTGTGTAAAATCTTATTTTGCATTTATCAACACTGTTCATATTCTTTTAACTATTTTATACAAGGTCACTATACAACCAAACCAAACATTGTCAAATGATAACCTACTAAGCCTCATAAGTAATAACCTCCTATCCTCCATATGTTCTCTAGATGAACTTAACCCTCATCCAGTTACCTTGGTTGTATAAATATCAAATTATATTTATATAAATATGGTATTTGAAATAAAGCTATTATCAATTAAGTAATGTGAAGTCTGTGTTGATATTGAAATGACACCACATGAGAAAGAATTATTATGTATGTATAATAGTTTCTAGAAAACTTTTTTTTAAAACTAGAGACAAAATATACTGTAGAAAACAATTTTTCTATCTTTTAATAAAAAAATGTTTGAAATTTTTACCTGTACCTAATAGATATTTCATCAGCAAGCTGAGATCAAATTCCAGTGTAGTCTATTACGTTCATTTTCATACAAATGTTCTTAGGAAGGATATGAATCCCTTCCTTCTCCCTCCCCACCAGCTATGAGTTAAATAACAGGGTAGACTGGTCTCTCTATTCTTGAGTGGCAACCAATCTAGGAGAAGGACAACTCTGAATTAAAAACTATGGAGAAAGCAATGTAAAATCACAGCACAATCTTTCCCAAGGAGTAATTGTAATTTACAGATAATAAAAAAAAAAAAAAAAAAGGAATCTGTGGAGAGGCATAATTACCTGCAAACTGAAGGAACATGGCATTTAAAAAAAGAAAAGAGAGATTAATATGAGCTGTGCAGCGTCCAAATAGCAATTAAAAAATGTCTTCATTTTTTTTTTCTGTTTGTTAACATGCCATATATGACTTGTTTCTTTTTATCATGGCTTTTTGCACTGCACTATGAATGTGCAGTTCAAGGTCCTCACTCTACTTTTCTCTGCCCTTTAATCTAAATATATTTTTTCATTTGTGTAAATGTTGTTTGTTTCCCTCCCTTAATGTTTAATCTTTGTTATGACAAACATGTTGAGCAGCTGGTCCTTATTGCATAACTCTTTGGTCAACAAAGCATTCATTTTAGGTTAACTTTAGCAAAGAACTGATCATAATAAATACTTTTTACTGCTCTCTCTATTTTGTAAATAACTGTCTTTACCATAGAACAGTGGTTAGTAAGCTTATCTCAAAGACTGTTACTGCTGGAGTGAGTTCAATACTCACTATAAATATCCAAGTTTTTAAAAAAATAATCTTGAGATTTTTTTTAACATTTTTTTTTTCATTTTCTTTATCTCTATTTTTGATTTTGTTCTACATTTTATGCTTTTATTATCTATTCACTTTTCACGTATTTTTATTTTCTTTTTTTTTTTTTTGTTGCTATTCACTTTTCTCTAGCTTTCAATTTTTTCTCTTTCCTTTTGGTTTTTATGAAATCAATGTTTGACATCATTTACAATATCAAACTATTTTAGAACAAATATTTTATTAACATACACTCTTTTCTTCCAGTAATCTTTATTGAAAATAAAATCTTTGATATAATTCAGTGGTTTTGTAGTAATTCTAATTCCTAAATTAGGTTATCAATTTAATCACTTTCTTCACTGACATGATATGGCTTCCTTCTATTTTTTCTACAAATATTTTCATGGCAGCTGTTCTGATGATATTTTTTCTCTAGTGCCTCAACTACATGAATTTAAGTGTGCTACTAGACTATCAACTAGGTCTCACCGTTGGACTAATTAAATGCAACTGTCTCTTCTATTCTAACAGTTCCTTTCTAGTGACATTATTGCTTTGCTTGGGCTAAAATGATTTTAAAAAATGGCTGCAAGTATTTTGTTGTGCGTACAGTTATTGGCATAGTTATGAACTAAAGTTTTATAAATCCCTGTACATAAATGGTTTAGTCAGAATATTTGTGACAGAGTAGGCCTAGACAATTGTTAGTTTAGGGAGGATAATCCTCACTGAGTACTCATATTCCATTGTGCCATACTCAGATAAGCTCAGTTAATATCTATATAAAAGTCTGACTATGATATTGCTGTTTTCAGTATATTTAACTTGTTTTATTATATATCTAAAGTTTTATTTGAATTTTCTTTGGTTATTTTCAGCCAAAAATATTCTGTAAGATTAACTCGATAGAATGTAAATGGATTTTAGTCTGTAATTGATTCATAACATATTTTGGAATATTCTCAGACAAAATGATATTGGGTGTGTGCAAAAGTTCCCAGCACTTTGTGTTTTGAAGTCACTGTAAAAAATCAATTTTGAGTGTTCTGTAATCAGTCTTCATATATACCATATTGAAGAAAAGAAGACAAATAGCATCAGACAAGATGCACATGCAATTCTGCATGTTGTCTCTTTTTATTGAGCAAGACAGCGTCAGAATCCAAGGATTGATAGACCTTCTGAAAATGGTTTGTTTGGAAGCAGTATGTGTTGCCAATAGTTTGCAAATATCAAGTACAGTGAATTTTGAAGTAGTGACATTTTTTTTAATCATTTCACCCCAAGCATCATGTCAATGCCATCAAGACACAAAGGTTCACTGGGAGCAAAAGAGAATGAGAAGACTTTAGGAGAAGGAATTGGAAACCCAATTCTAAACAAGAAACAAGGGATAAACCTCTACTCCTGTTCAAAAGACAGGGAAGAAGTGTTAACCAGGTGATAGATGAACCTATCTGCTTCTTACCAGAATTTGAAAGTGATAACTTGCAATTTTCTTTTCATCATGACAGCTTGTCTCATCATTGGAATTGGCTGAACAATGTTGTATCATTCATTTAATAGTTGTAAGATGTTTGCAAAGAATAGGGAGGATTCTAAAAGTAGGGAAAGTAAATTTCACATGGGTTATCAGGGTGAAGTGTTGAATGGAATTTCTCCACTTGTTTTTCAATTCTTGCCAGATATGAAACTTTTGTGTGTGTGTGTTCTCACTGGTGATGAGAAGTGCATTCACAGTGATAATCTAAAGTGTTAAAAACCAAGACAACCTGCAGCATCAACAGCAAAACCTAACCTTTTTTTGAAAAAAGTTATTGCTTTAAATTTGGTGCAATATAAAAGACTTATTATATTATGAGTTGCTGAAGCCTAGTGAAACTTTTACTGCAGAGCATTACAGTCAGCACTTTTAAAACTTAGATCCTGCAATTGAAGAAAAAAAAGCTGTTTACAATACAGGGATACCAGAAAATCATACTGCTGCAGGGCAATGCTTGTGTAAATGTTGCTTTTTTGACTCCCAAAATGTAATGGTAAAGGAGGTAGATAGTATGTCATGTCAAGTTGACTCCGATAGTGGGTGAATTATGGAAGAAAAGTTTAGTCTGCCATTTTCATTTCCCTCATTATGGGCATTATTATACCCATGATATAATAATATCATATTTCACAAATGAAACAGAATTACTGGAGGAAAAGGAATGACAAACATACTTTGTTCTTAGACTTTGTTATACCACTAAGTCATAGACAAAATTATATAGATTAGGTTGGTGCAAAAATAATGACGTAATAATGTCGTTTTTTGACGTTAAAAAATACGTCAAAAAATGACATTATTACGTCATTATTTTTGCACCAACCTAATACATATACACATTTGTTTCATGCATAGAAAATATAACACATGTCTACACAGCAAGCACTGTGAAAAGAGAATGAAAAGATAGGGTTGTACATGTAATATGAAGATTCTTCTGTGTTTCTGGAGATTCTTCTCATTTGAGCAGACTGGATTTAAGTGTTATGTCCCTAGTGAGGACATATTCTACAAACGGAGTCTTGGTTTTTCCCAACACGAGGATTACAAGTCTTCTTTCTATATCTGGGGAAGATATGTTCCCAAAAAGAAACATCACCATGACCCTGTCAACTGCATCATGTAGTAGTTGGTGTGGGAAGGCAGATTTAGCCTCTATCTGTGCTGTGCTAAGAAAGCAACTGTTAAGTTTGGCTCCTGGATACTGACTAACTGTAGGGCTGACTGCCATTTTCATCTTTCACTATGTAGTGATGTCACTAAGTGGCCATCACATGACCCATGTGATTTCATCTTGACTAAAGGGAGATAATCACTTTTTGTATCCTTACAATAGAATCATAGAATCAGGAAATTCTTTCTCATGTGGGATATTTACCAGATTTATCACTATTTCTTTCAATCAATGCAGCATTCCTAATCTAGTCAAAAATGAAAAAAAAAATGTCTTTCATGGTCAAAATTTCATTGTCGACTTTTATAACATTGAAACCAGAGATGTTTTATTAAGATGGAATTAAATTAAACTTTTGCAAATGCATAATAGATGCTCATTACATTTACATTACTTAATATTTATTAATGTTTCATGAATTAAATATTCTTTGTAAACTATATTTTTCTGATATTATTTTTCTTTGCAGGACTGAAGTTTTTAAACAAATGCTGGAATTATTTAAAAAGGTCGAAGGAGGAATTGAGAATGTCAGTCTTGGCTACAAATACTTTGGTGTTCATGTTCAACCAGATAATGGCATTGAATGGCTCGAATGGGCCCCTGGAGCCAGAGGTGTTTACTTAAGAGGAGAATTCAGTAAGTAAAATCTACACAGCTGCACTATCGATTTGGCCTTTCAGTTTATACAATTGAATAACAAAAGTTTCCTTCTTGCTCCCTTTTGTATATTAATTTTAAAAGCTAATTTCCATTAAGAGGGATAATGGAAGACATTTTCCAGTTTGGCTAACTGATCTCAGTACTGAAAATTTAAAAGGAAAAACATAAAATATGGCTACATTTTCAGTTAATAATACTGTTGTGGCTGACCTGGTATGAGGGTGTGGTAACAAAATCTGAAACATGAAGTTTAGTGATGGTGTGTAACATTTTGAAAGTATTTTGCTACATGTGTAATAAAATACCAAAATTCTCCATGTATTTAAGTGTTGTTTGTCAATGAAAATAAAGGAAATAAATTTGAAAATTAAAAGAAATTAAAGAAAATTACAAGATTCCCTTGATCCAAGATCTTGATCAAAATAATAAAATTTAAGTGGCTACCAGGAAATTAGTACATTGTTAGTTTGTCAAAATAGGATGTAAAACATCATTTGGTACCAATATTTTAGTTCTTGAGTACTTATTGAAATTTAAGAACCAAACTGATACCACCCACCAACCATGGATCCGTTACCTTATTTGGTATCCCCCTGAGTATGAGCTTATTTGCTTAAATGGTTGTCACCCCAAGTACACTTACTGCATGATTCATCCCCATAATACAGACATATTGCACATGAGAAGACAACCAATTAAAAATACAATATTTTAGTACAGGTGTATGAGAATATCAAATTTCTAGACAGGGGATTAGAAAATTTTATAAAAAGTATTATGATATTTATGATCTCTTGGACCTTGATAACAGCCTCCACCTGACTGACTATATATCTCTAGAGAAGTTTCTAGAGATATACTGCTAATATAAATGGACAATTTTGCATATAATTGGCAAATGTAAATGAATCTTTAATACAGTGTTTTCGTATACATATTGGACACTGGTTATAATAAATTAGCCAACCGTTTTGCCAGTTTGTTTTATATAGACCCAATCATAGACAAAATGGGCCACACCAAGACATTAGGACTTAGGTAACCTACATAGCTGGAGCTACAAATAGCCAACCAGCCTAACAACTTCATAGATATCAACTGAGAGTGCATTTAGTTTAACTAATTTGAGCAAATGTTTTTGAAAATTAAGCTCAATAAATTTAGTTTTATCAAAAGTCTCATCTGGCTTCAATTTGACAAACTTTGTCATTACATATTATCGTCTTATTCATGTAATCATTATGATACAAAATAACCACCTCTGAATATTTATCAGGTTTTGTAATCACTATAGATGTATTAAGTGGCACATTTGATGGCTAACTGTTCACTCCAACATCAAGTGTAAAATCTATATATGTGGGCATAGGGGGCTCCAGATAGAGGTAGTATCCTTTCGTGTCTGGCACTCTGCACTTTTGGGTGGTTGGGCATCACTAGTTTTCAACAATCTCCTAAATCTCTCGTGATGACTCCAAGTTGCCATACCCTGGTAAACTGCCTCGGGGGGAGGATAAACTCAAGTGAGGGGGTGGTGTTAACATGGCACCACCGGGTAAAAGACCTCTTTGATGCAAGTCACCACCCAGGGTGGAAGGGATCCTCAGATGAACTACAACAGCCATGTGTTTGTGATCAAGGCAAGCCACCTAGTTTGAGGACATCGGCTGAGGTCTAACCTGGAAAGGGATGGGCTTCACCAGGTTAAAATGTCCCCCCCCCGCATGATGAGCGCACCAAGAAACCATTTGCAGAGACCCAGGCTCTGGCACACGGATGCGACAGATAGAGGAGAATGGTGGACAGCTCAGCATGTTGTCACCCCAATGTCTCCTGGGGTTATGGGTGAAAGAAGAAGAAGAAATATTTTATAGCACAAAACTGTTCAAGTTGCTACATGAATTCATTTCAAGCAACAGGAGTGCCAGTGAATACATGAGCAAGATCACTGATCCTTGCACTTAGTGAACTCTCTTTATCCATCAAAAAAGGAGAAAGTATAATAAGTGGAACAAAGAAAACTTCAAACTCAGAAAAAATACTTTGCTGTTTAACTGAAACTGGTAGAATGCAAAACTTTGATCCATGTGATTAAACATGCAACTCAGTTGATAATTAGAAAGATTGAGGATGCATTTATTACTTAAATTTACTGCTAAATCTTTTAGAAATTAAGTGATATGTATGATGATAAGCTATATCTGGAAGCAAGGCTTCAGATTGGAGGTTTTGAGGAGCATGGAACCACCTCTTTATTGCTGATAGGGTCCCCACTATAGGCAAATAGTGACCCCCGCCCCCTAAAAAAACACTCTGAAAGTATAAAAATACATTTTAATATTAAAATTACCAACAATAACTATTTATAGTAAAATTACTGAAAATACCTATTTATAGTAAAATTACTGACAATACCTATTTATAATAACATTACCAATAATACCTATTTATAGCAAAATTACGAACAATACATTTTATCTGTAGTTGAAGGCATTAAATAACCCACAGAGGTTGATATGCCACCAAACAAAATATCAACATTTTAGAAAGGACAGTCTCTTTTGGTGAATAGTTTGTGTAAGGATTAAACTATGATTGTCCAATTTGTTTAAGTAGTTCACAAAATAAATATTTTCAAAATATGACAAAAAACCTCTTGCATATCTCAAAAAGGACCAAAGCTTACCTTTCAGTTTGATGATGTTGATCAACTTCAGGCTGTTATCATTTACAAAATGCCACTCAATAGTTAATATACTGAAAGTCAGATTTGATCTGGTAAATTGAGCAATGACATATTCTTCAAGCAGACTCTTAAAAAGCTTGTATTTGAAAATGCTTAAGTATGTTATTAGAGGTACCAAATTAAATCAATTACTTGGAGAGGGGATGGACACCATCAAGCTGAAAGCCCAATGAAAGGATCATAAGGAAGAAGAATAAAAGTCTGTTTCTTTTGCCCTCGTGTCCCCTCCTGTGGATTGAAACAGTTGAGAGTTTTATGATGACGATAAAGATGGATATACCAAAAAAAAAGAAAAGAAAAGAAAAGTAAACAAGAGGGAATTAGAAAGAAGAAAAGAAAAAGTAAATAAACTACATCCACAATAAAATGACAATACAATATATATTAGGTTGGTGCAGAAATAATGACGTAATAATGTCGTTTTTTGACGTTAAAAAATACGTCAAAAAACGACATTATTACGTCATTATTTTTGCACCAACCTAATAAAAAAAAAAAAATTAGAATCAGCTGACTGGGTTTCATTCCTTTTCATCAGAGCTCAATTGAGGAATTAAAATATTGAGCCCACCAACTAAAAAAGTAGTGGAGAAAAAAATAAGAATAAGAAATACACAACTATTAATAATATATTGACACTGGTATACTTATAAAGAGTTCACATGGAGATCAAGCAACCATTCCTTTAGTTTAAACAAAGATGGCTGTCTCTATTTAATATAAATTGTCTCAAGAACTTTCATGTTATCTGCTCAACACTGAGAACATGTCCTTTGTAGTTTTTTCTTTTTTTCTTTCCTAGTTCACTCTAGTCCTTTTTTTTACACGTCTGTCTTTTTAGAATTGATTAAATTTTACACCTCTAATAAAATTTTTCATTTTTGTAGTTTATCATCCTTTTAGCAACAGAACAAATTGAGAAAATTAGTTTTTGCTTGTGCCTTGAATGAATCCTGCTTTTTCATAAATTACATATTTGAAAATAATTACACGTTTTGTCATGCTATGGAATGTGACACTTTTCTTTCAAACAGTATCCAAGGTAACAGTGTTTCTTGATTAAGTTTAGCACTGGAATGACTGGTGTTATAAGGATGAGTATTAACTTGCACCATATTTGGTGAAAAACTTTCATATCAAGGACAAATAAAATTAATCTTTTCTCCATTAATGAAGCCCCTTTTAATATTAAGGACAACACCTGGTATCATTGCTTTATAATTTGACCCTTAAAAGAAATTAGCATTTAATAATATTTTCTTGAATTCATCTGTGAAATAAGAACGGAAATAAGATTAGATATTACCATATACAAAAATTTTATATTTTTTAAGAACTTACTAGCTGCTGCTGATTACATTGTCGATCTTGTTTACTTTGAGCAAGATTTTAAAGTCTGATCACAAATATATTTTCCCTGTTGGTCGTGATTTTACTTACCATATTTTCTTGTCTAATACAAGAAATTTTGAATAAAAATTAAAGGCAGAATATGGTGGGTTGGTTGTATTATCCACAAGTAAATGTTTTCAGAAATTTTTACTCAGCTTAAAAAAAACATCTTATTTGAAATAGCAAGATTGCAAATACACCCAGCACAAATTATTTGAAAATAAGTTTTGAAATGTAAATTAGAAGACATGCAATGGCTGAATATCCAGTTCATTTTTATTCTTTAATATTGTAAGAAATTAAATATTTTAGTTAAATATATGTACAACATTAAGATTTAAATATATGTACGACATTGAGATTTTAATGGATAATATACAACTTAAAAAAAAAAATTACATAGGTAAGGCTGAAGTACAGGGCCATATTATACTCAAGTAGGTAATTTATTCATAGTTTTTAGGTTCAGAAGCATTAGTTTGCATTATACTCGCAAAAATACTGTAAGTCTTCAACGGGTTCCATTTTCATGTTTAAGCAAGGTGTTGTAATCACTGTATATTGGTTCATATGAAGTAATTATTCCTTTTCCCTGTTTTTTTTTTTATGAAATTGTTTTGACTTCTTTGTCCTCTGAACATTTTTAGGTGTCTGTTTTATTTTGGAATGTCCTCATTGTAGGGGGTGGCATGCATTCCCCACAATCCCAAAACAAATATTTTAGTGTATTTCTTTGTGATTACTTGCTTGCTGTGTTGAACTTGTGACCTTCTAGATAAATTTCTCCAGCATTCCTATATATTAGGTCATGAAAGAAATGGTAGAGGTTTTTTTTTTTTTTGTCAGTGGTGCCTATATGCTATTGATATTTATGCTTGGCCTACTAATTGAATGATTAGATGTGTACTGATTTCTTATCCTCTATTGTTGTTCTATATCTGTTACTTTGATTTCATACCATAGAGGCTGGTGTGTTCTTCCTCTATAATTGATTTTATAGTTACTCCACAGATTGCAGTTTTATGATGTTCTGATTCCCTGCCACAAATGCAAATGATGTTATACACATAATTTTCAGTCATACTTTCTTCCAATCTGTTCATGTCAGGTCAATTTATAAGTGTTATTGGTTCCATGTAACCAAGTACTCCTGCCATGTGGTCAAGTCATCGGCTGATAAAGCAGTTACCCTACCAAGCTTTTCTGGTAAAGAAGGTGGCTAGAAACACAGTAAGATTAAAAACAAGATCAATCAAAGGATGGATGAAACTTTTTGTAGGATCAATAGCCATCTAGCACAATGGTGTAAACTGAACTCTATAGTTATGTATTCAGCTAGTATGGTTATATGCCATCACTGGGTAAAAGACTCTCTAGACTAAAGTCACTGGCTAGATTTGAGGGTTCACCTGATCGAATCAATGGACATGTGTTTGTGACCTAGCAAGCCTTCAACTTGAGGGACATTCGATGTGGAGAGAGATGGGTTCTACCAGTTCTTCTTGCCCATGATACTAAATATGTGGAGAGAACTGGTCAGATGCTCATTTGTGCAGCAACCCTACAACTCCATCCAATTATGGGACTGATAATGATTCTTCTAGTGGAAGTTTTTGAGATTATCAGGATGACTCTAGTAAAGTTGACACATTTGATAAAATCTTATGCTTCTTTTATTTATTTGTTTGCTGTTTAAACTTTAAGCTAAATCTGTAGCTGGCTGATATTAAATGTTGATTAATTTTATTACTTTTAATAGATAAAATTTTAAATTTATTGGTTGAACTTTCTAATAGAATATAAGCTGAAAAACATGTTCTTAAAAGAACCAAAATTCTAATAAAATTCAGATTAGAAAAGCTATTTTTCTTTTTTTAAATTTAAGAATAATTCTTTACTTGTCAGATAACTGGGAAAAGCAGCAATATCGTTTTCAAAAACTGGATTTTGGTCGTTGGAAGTTGACTCTACCTCCTACAAATGATGGAGAATGTCCAATTAGACACAATAGCCTCATGAAGGTAAATTTGAATTAAATATTTATTAAGAGCTACCTTTTTACAGCTTCTTATTCTTTTTTAATATGTATTCTTTCTTTTAATATTTTTTCATATTTTAATAGCCATTCCATTCTACTTATCCTAATCACCTTAGATCATCATCTTCATAATGATAATCAGTTTATCTGCTATAATCTGTCAGATTTTCACACTTGAACACTTTGTAAAATTACACATTATTAAAAGATAACTGATAAATAAAATATCTTTGCATTTGAACATGTACTTGTTCATTTGACCCTTTTTATAAAATCTGCACTTGTAAATTAGGTTGAGTCATAAATAATTCCTATTTTTGCTAACCAATTGTTCTAATGACAAATGCATAATCATACCTACTAATCATATGTGGCAGTTAAGAATAATTTTGGAGTACACTAACATGCCTTAGTTTCTGCATGGTAGCAATAGTGTATGCAGTAGATTAATAAATTTCTTAATCTTACTAATAGAAGGGAATAATGCTATGGAGACATCTAGAAAAATACATAATATTTCTGGTCAAGGAGCCATAACTGACTGGCAGATATAAAATTGATTTGTAAAGTTTACTTCTGTAGAAACATCATTTGAAGATGAACCCATACCTGGAATTTCATCAGACTTTGATGATGAATCTCTAAAGAGATTAGAGGCAACATACTTGGGAATTAGCATAAATGTTAAAAACATCACAATCTACCACATGCTGACATTTAGTAAACACAGTCTGCAAGTTGGGTGTTTGGGTTCCACATGCTCTTAATAAAAAGAAAAAATTGGGCTTTTGATAAACAGAAATGGAAATTATTCATGACTTGACTCAAATGGTTGCATATTATACAAAATATTTGATTACTTTTCCTGTAATTTTTGAGATTTTATCACCTTGTGAATAAATAAATTCTAAATAGGAGTTTATCTCTATAAATAAAGTCTAAATTTTGTCTTTCAATTTATGTAATTTTCAATTGCAGCTTTATCATTTGCTGTGCTTCTGGTTAAAACTTCTACTATGAAGGTAGATGACTGCACAAAGCCAGTAATTGCCCTGCACAATCCCTATTCAACTTGTGCACTATTGTACATAGAAATAATCTATTTAATCATAATTATTTAATATTACATGTGTTACTGGGATAAACAGATCTTGTGATCTCTTGTCTCCAACATTTTATTATTGTGAAGGACATAGAAGATAACAAGGTTAAATACAAGATTAGAAGACTAAAAATGCTCATGAAAGGTAGATACAGACACAGGTCAGAATATATTCCAATGACTGATTTGGAAAAAAAAACAAAAGAAGAGCAACTGGGCATATACAATGTCTGGGAAATTTTAATACTCCTGCTTAGCACATTACTAAATATTTTGGGGGTAAAATGTGTCACTAAACAACATCATCTTGGATGCAGGAGAGATGGAAAGAAAAACCTTGAATTAAAAAAAAATTGATATTTAATTAAAGAGTGAGAATTGATTTTGAACCAGATTGAGCACTAAATTACCATGACATAAGTCAGTGAACCATAAAAACAATATTTATTTATTTATTCCCAATTTTAAAACAACTAATTCTGACTTCTCTTTATCATAATTTTCTTGGTTGAATATCTTCTGGCTATTAGCACTTTCACTGTTAATGAATGTACTTATATATATATATATATATATATATATATATGTATATATAAATAAAAAGAAAGACTTACATGAGAAACAATATATTACTAGGTTTATATATAAAAAATAAAAGTTTACTAAATCAGTGAAATTAAGTAACTATTTTTGCCGTCATTGTCATAATTTTTACTTAAATAATATTTAAAAAAAAAAAAAAAATTTTGTAATCTAATATACATACTTATACTTGGTGTAAAAATAATTCTACATACTATAAGGGATTCTAATACATTTAATTGTTCTTAAAAAATATAGTATATTAAAAATTAAAATATTTCAAATCGTAGTTAAATAAAACGTATTCTAACCTAAACACCCCCCAAAATCTTTAAATATAAAAATAGAAAAAATTCCGTAAGAATTTTTGCCATTAACAATAAATTTTTAAAAAATCCAGACAACATGCATTCAATGGATGTCAGATTTCATTGAAAAATACATCCCTACCCCCTACCAAAACGTAACTAATAACGGATACATCAAATTACAGACATAATGAACACCCAGACACCCCTTGTCTAATTGAAGTAGATTTATCTGTAACCTTGGAAATGTGAATTATGATTTTAGCTGTGTCTTTAAAACCCAGTAATTTTAAAAAGTTACTCCAAAATTCGCTTGAGGATGAAATGGAACTAATGTCTTTAATTTAATTACAAAATTAAATTCGTAGCTTTTAACTTCCATTTTTGAAACATGTTTAGAACTGTGTAGCAAAAAAATAAAACATATTTTAAATAAATCAATTTATAATATATATATATATATATATATATATATATATATATATTTGTGTATTTGGGCAGTAATTTGTGTTTTATACTGGTTTCATTGAAGATGACCGACAAGGTACTGTGATTAAGCTTTTTCTTATGTTTTTCTTGCATGCTTACAAGAGATTTCTTTTTGGGAAATAGTATGTGTAAGAACTGTCCAAATGATCTTTGTATCTGAATCTATTAGACATTATCAAGGATGTTTTTTTTGTTTGTCTGAATATGTAGATTTTTTTTATTGCAAGAGAAATGATTTAATTCTCAAACAGTCAGCACATTGTGGCCATGTTTATAATTAATATTATTAAAAGTTGGTTTCCTTTTTATTATTAATGAAAAAAACAAAAGCAACTCTTAACATTATTAATCACAGTACCTTGTCTGTAATCTTCAATGAAACCTGTATATATGTATGTGTGTGTGTAAAAATTCACCTTCCTTGCTGCCGGGAGCTGATAGCTCAGGGGAAAAATCTCTGACTGATGCCAAATTGGTTGGACTTTGATCCTGGCTTGAGGTAATTGGATGTCTAGCCACACTGATGAGCTGTGATACTGTGAAACAGTCTGTTTGTGGATCACACACACACACACACATATATATATATATATATATATATATATATGTGTGTGTGTGTGTTTTCAAGAAAGCATAAAAGGTCAGTTCAAACCAGCATAGGCACCTATCAGAAATTGTTATCATAATCTTTATAGTCATTTATTTCCAATAAATGGCAATTTGCTATTTTTCATAAGACAGGCCAGAACAACGAGGCAACAATGCTATAACAATGCAGGAGTGAAAGTATTAAAGCAACTGCTTGTGCAGGTGGTCTAATAGTTAGCAACATGGAATATGGAATCACCTAGCCAAATTCAGATTCCACCTGTGATAGTTTATGTTCATTTTATGCTACTATTCTTATGAAAAGCATAAATCCATCTCATCTCTCCCCAGCTATAGATGAAATAGCAAGGTAGACTGTGTTCTCTAGCCTTATTTTGCAACCAGCTTAAAAAAAATGGCCAATTTAAACCAGCTGAGCATAGGACTAGTAATTATACCTCACATTAGAACTGTAGCAGTTATCACCTTGCATTATCACCCTATAAGGAGTTTACACATTTCAAGAAGATTAAATCAAATATATACTATTTGATTTAATCTTCTTGAAATGTGTATACTCTTTATAGAGTGATAAAAGTAAGAACAAAGTAACCTTTGACAAGACATAAATTTGCTCCTCACAATCTGGAATTCTGTTCTTCATAGGTAGACACTCAAATTAATTTTAGCTGCAGGAGACTATGCCTAGATCTGTCATATTGCTACCTCTTTACTTCAAATCTTAATATTATTTTGTTTGTTTTTACTGCCTTGCAATAGTTTTAAATTATTTTGAACTCTAAAATGAAACACGTCAGATTTTGTAAATATAACAATAAAAGTATTTCACTTCAGAATCCAAAAGTAACTGAGTATAGCAAAAGGCTATATTTACCTTTCTGTTCTTAGATTTTTATACAGCCTTGTCAACAATTTCATTAATAATTGATATAAATCTGAGTTGTTCTACATTCACTTAAGACTTGTATGCAAGTAGTTTATGATATCAAAAAGTGTTTTTTCTTCTAAATCAAATTAATATGTTTTTATCTGAAATTTTTTGATTTATTTTCATTATTTCTTTGTTGGAATATTAGTCTGAACGACTTATAGAAAGATGATAAATCTTTGCTGATATGGCCCAGTTTGAAGAGAGTAAAGTCAAAAGTCTTATTTAATATTTTTATTATTTGTTTGTAATATACTGTCAATTATTTTCTATAGTTTTTTCTTAAAAGTTCATATTGAATGTAGTTGCTTTAAGATTTCAGATACACTTGTTGCACATGTGTGTTGTGTAATGTCATTTGCTTTGATCTTTCTATTGTAACCATCCATTTTTCTGAGAATAGCTTTCTTGCTTTTGTCACCAAAGTGTAGTGGCTTCTGCTTCAAATGGCAGCTGCACAGTATTGTTTAAAAGCAAGATGTAACTGAAAAAAAAGATTTTTCATTGCTAGTTCTAAAAATGATTTTCCTTTACTGATTTTTCTCCTGAAATAAAAGATGTTTCAAACACAATAACGCAAAATATTTTGCATCAGTCTTTATTCATAAGTATAAAAAATCACTTAAGCTTTGATTTTACAAAAAATCAGTTTTTGGAGTCAACAGAATTTGATATACAGTAATAATTATGAATTATTATTCAAATTCTTTCTTTTTTCTCATTGCAGTTGGTTATTGAGACACCAAGTGGTGAATTGGTTGACCGTCTCTCCCCTTGGGCTACATATGTTGTCCGTACAAATGTGCCTGTATTTGACCATTGTTTTTGGAATCCTCCAGAATCAGAAGTGGGCAACCATTTTTTTTATTCCTGTTTTTTTACTTTTTCGTGTAACTTGATTTCTTTTGCCTATAATTTTTACGCATCCATTGTCAGTGGACACCAAATTATAATTGAATATGTTATGTTTGATGCGTTGATTACAATTCATCATGGTCATATTGTTTTTACTGATTTAAAATCTTTACAAGTATGGACTTTATTGTTACTACTATTTCTCTTGTAGAGATATCAGTTCAAACATCCTCACCCACCAAAACCCACTCGCCTTCGGATCTATGAAACTCATGTTGGAATCTCATCATGGGAAGGCAAAGTGGCTAGTTACAAATGGTTTACTCATCAAGTGATACCCAGAATTGCTAAACTTGGTTTGTAGCATTACTTTGTTTGGATTTTGTTCTTTTTGTCCAGTCTTTGTAAAATAATTTTTGAAAATAATTTTTATATGCAATTATACACAAATTTGATTAAATTTTAAGCAAATCCACTACTGATGCAGTGTGGCTTAAGCAACTCAAAACATAAAAAAAGGAAAATATAAATTTAACTAAAACAGTAGTGAATTCATTATTCAAGAATTCTACCAATTCTTCTAGTTTAATTACACTAAATTCTTAGTTGAAAATTAAGCAACCCAAATACTGGTAAAAATTCTAAGTTGCTTGTAAAAAAAAAAAAAAAAAACCTAAAAAACTAGTGATTTATTTGGACTAGTATCTTCATCTTGGTTATTACAGTCCCAGTGTTACTGTTGTTGTGCCCTCCACCCTTCTTCAGGTGTGTATTGTAGATGGTAACCTTCTGGGAATTTTGAATTGAAAAATTTCATTAAATTTAAGTGGGTAGATTGTTCTCATTCCTTTATCCATGCTTGAGTAAATCTCATATAATCTAATTTTTCTCAGTGAATTTATGCTTTTCTCCATACTATATGACTTCTTGCACTGCTGAATTAAGGGATGATTGATACAAGAATTCCTTGCATGGGCAGCAGAATGAAAACACTCTATTCATATGGTTAGAATAAAGGATTTTGTTCAAAATTCTTGAAATCTTACAAGCTAGAAGTGACACCTGAAAAAGTTCAGAGGGTACAATTACTGAAAGGTTGTGACTGTAAAAAAAAATAAAAAAAATGAGGAAACTAGTCTGATTAATCTGGTGTATAATAAGGATAATTTCTTATCAAAATTATCCAGTTTCCTTTCTCTAAATCAGTATCATAAATTTTGTTTACTTTACTTGAGTTAAAAATGTTCAATTCCTGCTTATAAATCTCCATTTTCTTTCATGATCAGCATCATCTGATAGCCTTAAAAATCATTTATGATAAAAAAAAATCATTATTTATGATATAGATAAATTAGTGTCTGTGTTTGTGTGTGTTATTGTAATATTTAGGGAAATTTTATACTTTTATTGTTTGAATGAATCATGAGCCCCCTAATTTTAATTATTGTTTTTCTCAGTGTCTAAATTTTATTATAACTTTTTTGTATTCTGGAGGAAAGTGAACCTGGAAGACCTAATTGTTAATCAATATTTTATTTACAAAGAAGATATTGTTGGTTTAATTTTAATATTTCAATGTTAATCATATCACACATCATAATGCTCATAAGTATTGATATCTATATTAAAGGAGTCAATTTAATTTATTTTTTTTGTTACAATAATGTTCACCCTGTACAAGGCCCAAGAGCCACTCAAGTGTTACAGAGTAAGAGGCACAGTTTATGTGGATATATAGGGAAGATAACTGTTAACTATAGACATGATTTTAAAATTATCTGATTTTAATGTTTTCTATTCATATTTTAATTAAATTTTAAGTTATAGGAAATATCTTTATTGTTAAATGAAGCATTGTTGACCATTATTCATTTTTAATTTTTTAATTTATTTTTACTGTAATTTATTCAGCCCATCCACTTGTGGCAGTGGACAAATAAAATGGATTGGAAATAAAGGGTAAATTCTCAGTGAGAGTCAAATGTGTGTTCCCTTCAAACCTCATTGGGTACTTTATTATTTTTGACCTGAACACTTCCACAAATTGATGAACTATGTACATTTTGATAAAAACCAACCAAAAATTATGATGAAATAAAATTGCTGGTCAAATTTAAAAATGAATAATGGTTTTGGGATAGCTAAAAGCTGTTGTTATTATTATTATTATTTGTTCTTATCTCTTATCAAGAAATAAAATATTCTTATTACAATTGATTATTTCTCTATGATGCTGAATATCTCTTCTGTTTATTCTGCAGAGAAGCCTTATCTGCTTTTCTTCCTTTCTCAACCATTAAACATCAAGGTATGCATACTATTGCATTCTGTACCTCATCTACATAAGCAAACTATTTTGAACTTCTTAAGGATGTTTGCCCAAATAAATTCTCAAATGTCTTAAAAATAAGGGCTGCTTCAATGTTATGTTTCTTGTTTTTGTATCTTGTTTTATATATATTTTTAAATCTCATTTCTTAAAAGTGACAATATATTTATTTTGCCAGGCTACAACTCTATTCAACTAATGGCTATCATGGAGCATGCTTACTATGCTTCTTTTGGTTATCAGGTAACCAGTTTTTATGCTGCTTCCAGGTAGGTACAAATAATATTAGTCATTAAACATAATGCTACCATCATGGATCTTACTTTCTGTATTCTTATTTTTTATGTGCCATGGCCTTTCAGGATGTAGGCGATCATGGCTCTCCATCTCCCTCTATTTCTTGCAGCTCTCAACACGTTCCTTCCTTCTGCTTCCTCTCCCAGACTATGTTCTGTCATCCACTTGCTTAAACCTTCCAGGTATGTCACACATTGTTTTCCCTTGTCTCTCTTTCCCTCTATTCGACCCATGAGTATCAGATTATCCAGACCCTCTTTCCTCATTATGCATCCCAGAAACTTCAGCTACTTCTTCCTGATGTTAAGGATAAGCCTTCTCCTTGTTTAAAACCTCTCTAAGATCTCATCGTTGCTCACATGCTTGGTCCATGATATCCTTAGCATCCTTCTGTAGAACCACATCACTGTCACCTCGAGTCTCTTCTTCATCTTGGAGGAAATCTTCCAACATTTGCTGCTGTAAAGAAGGACAGATGTGACGTAACAGCTCAGTATTCTTTTCTTTGTCACCAAAGAAATCCTCCTGTCTCACAATACTCTGCCCAGCTTTTGGAATGTGTCCTTGGCCATTCCAGTATGTCTATGGATCTCAGTGTCGCACTTACTGTCCTCTATCAAAACGCTTCCCAGATATTTGCTTAAGCCCACCAAGTATGTCACATGTTGTTTTCCCTTGTCTCTCTTTCCGCATCTGCTTGATTCTAGTATTCCTGACCTACAAATTGCATTTCATGCTCATCCTCTTACTGATGACCATGTCTTCTACTTTCTATATTACCTTACTTTAATTAAAGTATATGAAAGAAGTTAAATCATCTCATCTATTGATCCATAAATGGTGGCAATCATGAATTTGATGTTTCATAAAAGATATCTCCAAATGATGATTTAAACATTTCCCAACAATATTGACAACTAAGTTTACATTATTTCCTAGAATGTTTGCCTGCAAATAAAGGGGGAAGAACAAGCCAAAGACAGTGGTATGTCTGCTTTCATAGTTCTTGATTTATGAAGTTACTATTAGGTTGGCCAGAAAGTCCTGACTCACTTAGGAAGCAGAAAGAAAACAACAAATCTCTATCTCCGTCTGGGGGGATTTCCAAAGAGTACTGCATTTTGAGTTTGTTCCACATATTCATGCCATCAATGCTAAACTGCATTGCCAGCAACTAGACTGTATGTATGACAAACTAAAGGAGGAGTATCCTGCTTTGGTCAATCGAGGTTGGGCTTTGTTTCAGCAAGACATTGCAAAGCCACACATTGCCAGCTTGACTAAGAAATTCAAACAGATGGGTGGTATTGAGATTCTTCTACATCCACCATTCAATCCTGATGCTGCTCTGAGTGACTATAGACTATTTTGCTCAATGGCACACTTCCTTCATAACCAGAAATTCAACATTTTTGATGAAGTGAAGGAAGCTTCTTTACAGTTTTTTTTATTCAAAGCCAGCAGACTGGTATCTGGGACAGATTTGAATGCTGGCAGAAGATTGTTAAGAAGGATGGGCTTTATTTTGAAGAATAAATGTTGGTGTTACTCCATAAAATTTTGTTTTCTTTCTGCTTCAAGACTTTTTGGACAACTTATATTTACTAGGATGCATGAGGTAATGTAATCTCCTGAAGTATTTGCCTGCAAAGAAAGCTGGAAGGACATGGAATGCTTCAAGGAGTATCTTACTGTTTGTAGTAAGAAAATGAATGCAGGTGTAACTTAATTGAAGCATTATTCAACTTAGAATGGAGTGTGTCCTACTGCACTTAATTACCCAATACATATAAGGGGAGATAATCCATTCCACACAATTAAAAAATATTAAATTTGGAAATGTCTAAGGCAAGGATGTATCTTCTCACCCAACCTGTTTAATCTATACAGCAAGGTAATTCTGCAGGAATTGAAAATCCTATTGGGATTTAGCATTGGCAGCCACAATCTTAACACATAAGATATGCAGATGACACAGTACTGATAGCAGACATGGAAAAGAAATGACAAAATCTACTACAAGGTAGTGACGGAAAGTGAGAAGAAAGGACTAAGCATAAACTACGAGAAGACAGAATGCATGGTCATCAGTAAAAGGATGAGCCTGAAATGTGATTTGCAGGTCAGGAACACTAGAATCAAGCAGACGGAAGTTTAAATATCTGGGAAGCATTTTAACAGAGGATGGTAAGTTTGACACTGAGATCCGTAGACGCATTAGGATGGCCAAGAATGCATTCCAGAAGCTGAGCAGAGTATCGTGAGACAGTAGGATTTCTTTGGTAACAAAGAATGCTGAGCTGTTATGTGATATCTGTCCTTCTTTACAGCAACGAATGTTGGATGATTTCCTCAAATATGAAGAAGAGACTCAAGGCGACAGAGATGTGGTTTTAAAGAAGGATGCTAAGAATATCATGAACCGAGCATGTGAGCAACGATGAGGTCTTAGGGAGGATGCAAACAAGGAGGAGACATACTTAGGAAGAGGCAGCTGAAGTTTCTGGGACACATAATAAGGAAGGAGGGTCTGGATAATCTGATACTCATGGGTCGAATAGAGGGAAAGAGAGACAAGGGAGAACAATGCATGATATACCTAGCAGGCTTAAGCAAGTGGATGACAGAATGAAGTCTGGGGGAGGTGGCAGAGAGAAGGAACTTGTTGAGAGCTTCAAGGGATAGAGGAAGGTGGAGAGCCATGATCACCTATGTCCTGAAAGGACATGGCACATAAAAATAAAGAAAAAAACATTTCTTTTATTTCCCCCTTTTTTTTTTTTCTATAATTTTATAATATAATCTGAAAGGGGTAAAATATTTTTGTAGATTTTGTATATAATTTTTAAACGTGTAATTTTTATAATTATTTTTACTCTAATGAGTAAAAATAATTATAAAAATTACACGTTTAAAAATATAAATTTTCTCTTTTTTTTGCTTGTTTGATGTGCACATTTCCACAAGCGTCAATACCTAAAGACTGTTCTTAATGGAAAAATATGTCTTTATTTTTAGGTTCTTTTCTTTCATTTGATTTCTACTTTTATTTATTTATCATCAGTCGATATGGAAATCCTGAAGAACTAAAAGAATTGGTAGATGTTGCCCATTCATATGGAATCATAGTTCTGCTGGATATTGTTCACAGTCATGCATCTCAGAACACTGTTGATGGACTCAATCAATTTGATGGAACAACATCTTGCTATTTTCATGATGGTGGACGTGGCACACATGATTTATGGAATTCCCGACTTTTCAATTACACAGAGTGAGTTAATAGAAATTTCCTTAAGCAGTTATTTTCACTTTTTTTTTTCTTTTGATTCAAAATATTTGGAAAGTGAAAAAAATCCAAAATTAAGTTGTCACTTGTGTCATTTACACTATTTTGATACATGTAAAAATTTATCGCCTGCATCAGAATAGACACTAATGCTGACAATTCCACTTTTGATTTATGAAAAAATAAACAAAAACAACTTTGCTTTATTTCTATAGTATTACATATTCCTATGCTAATTACAATTACACATTCCAGTGTAAATTGCTGTTACTACAAGTACTCATTTTGAAAGTATTTAGCAGACATTTTTTATGACCAGTAGTAGATGGCTTTGCCTATCATCCAGTTCACACTCTTTTCCCATCTTTTGGACAGGAGTAGAGGATTTATTCATTGTTTCCTGTTTATGATTGGGTTTCTGATTACCTCTCCTAAATTCTTCTCATTTTTTTTCATTCCCAGTAACACCTTGCGTCTTAGTGACATTATTGCCTTGCTTGGGGTGAAATAATTAAAAAGAAGACCAATTTTCTATCTACTCAATCTAAACCACAGAATTTTTCCTGGAAATGACATACTCACACAACCTGTGCATTTCTGTTTCTTTTCAAAGAAAGAAATGTCTTTAAATAACATAAGTAAATAAATATCTTTAAATAACATAAGTATCCAACTTTCCTATCTTGGCTAATTTGTTCTTTGAACTGTTTTTATTTATTTTTATTGTTCTACACATTGCATGTTGACATTCCCATCTCATTGTAGTATTTTGCGTATTTTCTATGCTTTATACAAAACCTTTGAATTTTAGTTTAATACTGAGGAAGCCTCGATAATAAATAAATTTATAAAATTAAATAGTTTTTCTCTTTTGGTGACATATTTTGATATTTAATTTTTTTTTTTTTATTAAAACCACTAAAAACTTTGACAAGCAGAAAAATGAAGAAATGATCACTTATTAACTCTGTAACAATAGATATTGACTTTTTTACTTTTTACACATTCATGTAAAAAAAATATTAAAACCAAGTGGAACATTACCAGCAAATATCTATGGCCAGTTTCTCATTTAAAATGAAGAATTTCTTTCTTCACTTTACTGCCATAGCAATTGGCACCATATTGTGCTACATTGAAGATACTCAGTACCATGAACAGGTTGTTGCTGTTTATAAAAATAGATAGAATATTTTTCTCTTCTGTAGAAATTGTATCTCTGAATGAATAACAACATAATTTGCAATTGTAATTACTAAATATACTACTGTTTCATAATATTATACGTGTGTATTCATGTCATAAGATAAAAACTTGGTTAAATGGTATTGACAAAAATTAGAAAAGTTAATGCAAATGAATCTTGCATTCTTCATCTTCCCACATTGATTTAATAAATTTAATTAAAAGTTATTTTAGTGAAACAAATTCTTTTTTAAATACTTTTTTTTTTCTTTTATTTTGTCTTTTTTTCATTTAACTGCAGATTTGAAGTGTTGCGATTTCTTCTGTCCAACCTTCGATGGTGGATTGAAGAATACCATTTTGATGGGTATCGTTTTGATGGTATTACTTCAATGATCTACCATACACATGGAATGGGTTAGTGCTTTTTATTTCTTTTTATTCAATGACTTTTTTTTAAAAATGAATAATTCCCAGCCATAATTATTATCCTTCTTGTTCTAAAAGGATCAGTATATTGATCCTGGTTTGTTAAGAATTTTCACTGTTATACATTTTGCTGGTGTGAAAGTGAATGAAACCAAAATGCTAGATTTATTATTGTTGTGTCATAAATAGGAAATGTTGGCAAGTATATAGAAAATAAGCAGTAGTTTATTCTGGAGAATAATATGGTTGAGAACACAGGCTAATGTAATAAACAGTTAATTCTTAACTCCTCTTCATCAACAAGAGAGAGTGCTGTTTAAATAGTCTAAGACCAGTCCATCATGTGGGGGGGGGGGTCTTCAGCTATTCCACAACAATTATAGAATTCTCAAATGAGGAAAATTGTGGCTAAGTTCAGAACAAATGTTAATATCTCAACCTAAATGGAATCTACTGGAGAAAAAGTTCTTCATTGTCTTTGGTAGAACTTGAAAGGAATTGTTACAAATTTTTGAAAACTAGACAAACTGTCATTCCACAATAGTACAGTGAGCAATTGGCTAATTTGAAGGAGGCATTGGAATGGAAAAATTTTTACTGCATGGCAATGCCAGTGTTCATATTGCAAATGTGTCACTTGAATAGTTTTCATAGTCATAAAGGGGTTTCCATGGAGTTTCATGGCTATTCATACAATTTTTTTCTTTAATCCTTTATACTGTTGAGTGTAGAGCCATAACTGCACAGCACTATGTTTTGCATCCGTGATTTCCATAACAAGAAGGTTTATATGGTGTGGTGTTTAGCTGGTTTTGAATTCAAGGTTGTCATTCTTCTTCACTGGTTGCTAAACAAAGTTAGAGAGCACAGTTTTCCCCACTATTGACCTTTTAGCTGGGGAGAGAAAAGATGGATTCCTACTTTTCCCAAGGGTATTTGTGCAAAAGTAAATACAGGCACCTTGACTGGAGTTTGAACTTTGCATGCTGATCTCACTTTCCACGCTGATAATTGCTATTTGTACATCTGTATAAACTCTACCTATTTGTAATAAGCATTCTTTAGGTAAGTGTTTCTGTAAAAGAATAATTAATAAAAGTATTTTTTTCACCTAATTTTGTTTCTTTTGGACCACTAGAAAACTGAAATCTGTCTTGTTACAGGCTTTTGGGATCTGTTTATATTCAATATATTTCCTTATGGTAATGACTTGTTCCGGCAATATAATGCACCTCCACCCCATTATGAATTGGAAGTGCTAAACTAGTTCCAGGAACACTCCCATGCTCACCAGATTTAAACCCCATTGAGCATGGAAAATTCCCTACAGACAGGCTTAACAAACACAACTTAGTTATGAATAGTCCTGGAATATATGTGGATAGATATATCCATGATAACTAAATAATCTCGTAGACTCTATGCCACATCATGAAGCTGTTGTTTTCTATACAAAGTAAGATGTTATTAATCCCAACCTCCAGTTTTTTGTCACTTTCATTTACTCTGATAATTAATAATGTGATGAATTTTTGTGTCCACTTAATTAATAGAATATCAATTGTGATACCAAGGAAGACAATATTTTGTGTAAGACTTAAATAAAGATTATGATATGGTAAAAAAAAAAAAATGCTTATGTTTGTTTTTATTCAAAATGTAAAGAATATGGACATAATTCTGTGAAAATGATTTTTATTTTTGGAACTTGTGTTTGTTTTTCAGGTCATGGATTTTCTGGAAGTTATGAGGAATATTTTGGCATGAATACTGATGTAGATTCTTTGACCTATCTAACACTTTCAAATTATATGCTGCATAATCTTTACCCATTTGTTATAACCATTGCTGAGGTAAGTGAAAAAGTCCTTTTGTGAAAAGATATTTAAACATTTTTTTTTCTATCAGACATGAACAATCTGGTCATCCATTTGCTTATAAGCAGGACAAATTCGCTACACTTCATCTTGTTTTGAAAAAAAAAATGAATAACAATGAAAATAAAATGAACATACAAAATGATAATACCCAGAAATTTAATAATTAGTTAAACTTTTTACTATGCTATTGTTCACCCAATACAATGGCCAAGAGCCACTCAAGGTAGAGGCTTATTGAATGTGGTTATTTTATGAACATAAAACTTGGAGATTATGAGAATGAATAGACTAGATACTAGTTGATCCTAGACTTGAAGAGGTTAGTGTTTGGGAAAAAATGCTCTTGGATGTGTACAAAGCAGCAACTCTCGGGGAAAAAGCTGTATGAATGGAACTTCTTTCTTACCAATGGAATATGAAGGGAATGAGGAGTATTGGCAGATTAAATAACAGATTAAAAAAAAACAAAAACAGTCACTAAAATTGCTGTTCCGAAATATAAATGTTGTGTAAGGTTAGGATTATTTATAACAAAAATAATTAAAATACTGACAATTATTTGTAACTGTGATATTTTCAAACATATTTACACTTAATGTTTTTATTTGAAAGATAACAAATTTTCCAGAACAGATCTATATTTTTATACCTTAATTTGATTCAAACCATGAATTGGCTTCATTTTTCTCTTGTTTCATATAGGAGGTTTCTGGAATGCCTGCTCTTTGCCGTCCAGTGGAAGAAGGAGGAAATGGGTTTGATTATCGGTTAGCCATGGCTATTCCTGATCTGTGGATCAAAGTAAGGATCTTAACAGAGTTGATTTGTTTTCAGTTTAAATTTTACCATTATATTTGAATTACCTATTTGTATATTGTCTTATTTCTCTTGTAGGCCAGCAACACATTTTAAATATCTATCTATACATTTATCTGAATACTTATTTGGAGATATATACCTATATACTAAACTTAGCTTAGGTTAATCTGAAGCCATAATTTCCAGACCATCTACAGGAGACTGAATTCACTACTGATGAATTGAGATGCCATGTCGATAATTATTGCAATACAGTGCTACATAGATAAATTTTTCATACTTTTCCAACTCTTCTCAGGGAACAGTATTTGTGTACTTGTAAAATCTGTAATACAAATATGGTATGTCTATTTGTCTACATATATGTACTCATATACCAGTAACTTGGATTTAAAGCCATTATAATTTAATAAAGTTGTGTAAGTGAGATTTGTAGATTTTGGTATATTATTTGACTAACCAGCTGCTTGTATTTCTTAACCTATTAAAAATAGCAGGATAATTATAAAAATCAAAATCTAGTATTAATTTTAGGTTACTAAAGAAATTTGATATTAATGATAGTTTTGTGAAAAAAAAAAAAAAAAAATCCCCCACAACTCAGTATTATAACTCTGGTTTATAAAGACTATAGTATTAATTATAAGTTTTTACCTATGACCCATTAATGTCCACCATCGCCAAAAATGGAACAATAGGCATTAATAAGTTAATGTAGCCTCAGGGTAAATTAGGAATTTGTTACTCGACAAAACTAGAAAAAGTAGAATGTTTTTAACAACATTTAAACAACAAGTACTGGAGTTTATGAAGAAAAAAGAAGATAATGTCAAAATTAACACTAGCAAGTGACTGATTGATGCCAAAAGTAATATTAATGAATCAGAAAGATTGTTAGCTGGAATAAAGTTCATAGTTGCAACATACACAACATGTTGTGTTATGGTAGTCACATGATTGTATAGCTGTATATGGAAGAAAATCTGCAACAGTATCCAGTGTTCAGTTAGAATTTTTGAGAGACATGTCTGTTGCTGTTACAAGTGAATCACTGACTTTACTCTGAGCTGCATCCTTAGTGGGTGGGAGGGAGAAACTGGGTTTAGAAATGGTATATTGTGATTGATTAGAAAATTCTAGGTGCCAGTTGTTGATGATTCTTAAAATCTAAGGCAGTAGAAAGAAAGGGAATTCATCACTTATTGTTTAACTGCTGAGGAAACATGACTGTTATAGAGTAATGGAAGTAGAAATTTATAGATTAATTTACAGGTGTCGTATTGAATAGGTTTCATGGTCACCTACAAATTTTCTTTGTAAAATCTTTGTAAAATAATATCGGTGAAAACAATAACTGATGTAACAACAATTACAGCAAAATTTAAGTCAATACATGCACATGTATATATTGGTACTATCGGTAATTTTGTATATATTGGTACTATTGGGAATGTTGTATATAATGGTACTGTGCATTTCTAGTATTGGTAATTTTGTAAACATTGGTTATATTGGTAGTATTGGTAATTTTGTAAACATTGGTTATATTGGTAGTATTGGTAATTTTGTATATATTGGTAGTATTGGTAATTTTGTATATATTGGTATTATTGGTAATATTGTATATATTTATAGTATTAGTATTATTTTATATATTGGCACTATTAGTAATATTGTATATATTGGTATTATTGGGAATTTTGTATATAATGGTACTGTGCATTAGTACTATTGAGAATTTTGTATATAATGGTAGTATGCATTAGTACTAATGGGAATTTTGTTTATATTGGTATTATGAACAAGTACTATTGGTAATTTTGTTTATATTGGTAGTATGCATTGGTAGCATCTTAATTTTGAATATGTAAATATAAACTAATATATGCAACATAATATTAAAAAAAATCTAAAGGCATAAAGAGACATTTTCTTTATACTTTGAGGAAGCAGCAGATTTTAATTTTAATATATATTCAGAAGACAATTTTTGACACAAGAAATTAAGTATTTAGACATTTTCTATATGCCTCAAGTTCCCATCAGTTTTTAATGGATATATTCAAAATGTGTGGATGTAAGAGCAGTATAATGGTTATCAGGAGAGAAAGTGGATTTAGTGTGTTGAGTTCAAGTTCTGCCCTTGCTTGGTTTGTTAATTTTGCACTGGTGCTATTGGAAATGTTGAGAGTCCATCTTCCTCCAACTATGAGTTAAATAACAGGACAAACTGGATTCTCTTGTGTTGAGTGACAATCTCTAGGGGAACAAAACTCCATCCAGGTATTTTTGTCACAAACGCACCCAATGCTTCTACAGTTGCAGTACATGTGGTTGCCCCAATAACCCTAATGAGTTTACAGGACTTGTGACTTTGATTGGTATTAGCAGAAAATTAAAATTATTTAACAATCACACAGTGGGCAATTACATGAATTTTGCAGATATTTGACTATAAAAAAATTATTCTTCAAGGATGTTATGGGCTTAGAGGCTTATTGGCAAAATCATTCAGAAAAAGAATGAAATTTAAAATTTTTTCGCTGAATCTGTGGTTCTGAGGTTGAATTTCTGTATTTGAACAAAAAAGGGTAAACCTTCAAGGTGTTTTGAGTTTGTTAGATGGGTATCAATAGGACAACTTAGAAAATTATAAGTTTCTCAATCTGACAGAAAAGCAATGAATTGGTGAAGTTTCACAGGATGTGTTGGTCAATAAGCTAAAACAAACAGCTCAACAAAGTAAAGGAACTTACTAATTAACAGAGATACTGAAAAATAGATAGTAATTAGTTAATACTTAAATTAGCTTCTACTCAACTCAGTCATTTGAAATTATACAATTTGAAAATATTGTAACGGACAATTTTTCAAATGGTTGAGAAAGGACAGCATGAAAAGTGTTGTGAATAACATCTCCTTTCTTATATATACATATATATATATATATATGTGTGTGTGTGCATCTATATATATATATGTGTGTGTGTGTGTGTGTATATATATATATATATATATATATATATAATGTTGTAGCTGAATTATCAAAAACAATAGTAGAAAACCAGAATTGGTTTAACAACTAGTATATTACCTTTTAGTACAGGGAAACATAATGTAGAATAGAAACTAGAGAAGAGAATATTTAGTCATGAATGACTAATTGTTTTCAGCAAAAGCTACTGCTCCTCCTGCTACTCCTCTTGATGTAGGGATATTTTTATGTATTTTGTCCAACAGCCGAGTCCAAACTTGTAGGGAAATATTCGTCTTCACAAATATATATATATATATATATATATATATATATATATAGCATCTGTCTCTGAGAATTTTCCCATTGAAATGAAAAAATATTGTTGTTTTTTGGGATAAATATCACTGTTTTTTATAGAAGTTTTTTTTACTGAAAATCATTAAAATAAAATGGTTATTTTCTGAGTGATCTTTGCAAATTTTAGGAATTAAAAAATTGAAACACAATAAATGACATTTTCACAAAATCTGAGTTGCTGAGTTGTTTTAAACCTATTTCTATGCCCACCTTGAAACAGCATAAAAAATTGGGCAATTAATCTTTTTAAAAAACTTTTGATTGGTTAAGGATATTGACAAAATTTTGAAAGCCACAGTTAGCAAGATTTAGAAACACCTCTTGCTGATTTGAAAGTAGTAATTTCAGAAATTGCTAATGTCTGGATCTAATGCATTGTGAGTCATTAAAAAAATCTACCAGTCAGTTTCTAGCAAAAATAATTTTAATATATCTGGAAATTACTAACATTTTCTTAAGAGGACATTTTATAGTTTTTGCTAGAGAAAATTCTTTACTCTGAAGAATGTTAGAAAAATGTCTCTTCTGTGAAAATGGCAGAAGCAAAAAGGTTTTTGTGAAAACATTGTTAAATTCATATCACATGTGAAATGACAAATCATTTCACAAAAAATAGAAATATTTTTTTGTCTCAGGTTCATTATTTTTATTTATAGCTTTTAAAAACCACCTCAGATGAAAACTGGAACATGGGCCACATTGTTCATACATTGACCAATACTCGGTATGGTGAAAAAACAATTGCTTACACAGAAAGCCATGACCAGGCATTAGTGGGAGATAAAACAATTGCATTTTGGTTAATGGACAAAGATATGTACACATCAATGTCCATTTTCTCTCCTCCAAACGTGATCATTGACAGAGGCATTGCTCTGCACAAAATGCTGCGACTTTTGACCTTAGCTCTTGGAGGACAAGGATACCTGAATTTCATGGGTTAGTATCATTCAAAGTGTAAGTCACAAAAGCTGATTGATTTCTTTACATAGAAAACTAATCATATTTTTTTTTCCTTTCTCTTGTACTTTATTCTTTCTCTTTATATTATATATATGTTTGTGCCAATACAGCGATATAGATTTGTTGTGTGCATGGTGTGTGTGTGTGTGTGTGTGCATGCATGTGTATATGATAGATGTAAGTGTGTGTGTGTATATATATATATATAT
The DNA here is from genome assembly GCA_963932145.1 of Acanthosepion lycidas. NCBI lineage: Eukaryota > Metazoa > Mollusca > Cephalopoda > Sepiida > Sepiidae > Acanthosepion > Acanthosepion lycidas. The sequence continues at coordinate 38,184,414 of OZ010582.1, read as the reverse complement.
ATATATATATATATATATATATAACATGTTCACAGCCAACAGAAAGCCAAGCTGCAGCAGGAAGACTGACATGTCAGCAATGTGGGAAGAAATGCAAGACTCTTGCAGTCCTTAAAAGACATTTGAGATATGAACAACAAAGTAATGTTAATTAAAATGTGTGAAAAATTAAGAAAGTTTAACTGTAAGAGATGGTCTTACTCGCTCATGAGTTGACTTTCACCATATATATATATATATATATATATATATATATATATATATATATATATATGACAAATTGAAAAAATGTTTTTATGACGTTTCATCCACCTGGGCTAATGGATGAAACATGTCACAAAGACTTTTTTTTTCCAATTTGTCATAATATTTTTCTAAATACTGTTTGTTGATATATAAAATTATACAAAATGATATATTGTTATATATATAATCTCAATGTCAGCTTTATCTCCTATGTTAATTTAAATGCAATGTCAGTTACCATCTTCTGTCTTCCTGAATTTTGTCCTTTCACCTTACTAAAGTCTTCTCATTCTCTTTCACTCTCTGTAATCTTTTGCATCTTAGTGGCAATATTATCTTGCTTGGGGTGAAATGATTAAAAGAAAGAAAAAAAAAATAGTTATATATATTCACATATATCTTTAAGGCTTTGTTCATCTGAAAGCTTAAATTTAAATTGTATTGTTTTGATTATAACTACTAACCATCATTTAATTGTTTAAATATAAAATATCTATTTCAATATTCCTATTTAAACGTAAAAACTATAAGATGTAATGATTCTTTGATTTTTTTTCCTTTGAAGATGTTTTTCTGTTGTTATTAAGCAAAAAATTTTCTGTTTTAACTTGTTTATTTAGGTTACAGAATTTAAAACACATTTTGCTATATCTCCTGTTCAAAGTGGAATATTTTAAATTCCTTTTCCTTTATTTTCTTCTATTTTTTATGAAGCATTTTATTTCTATGAAAGTTTGTAAATTAAAATTGATAAAACAAACACTTTCTAAGATCAATGGTTAAAAAAGGCTTTGAGTGAGTGAAGTCAGAGAGTTTTAGCAGACTATTTTTGAATATTGTGAATTGGTATTACAGAATCCCAAACAAACAACTGTGCCAAGAAATCATTATTGGCATTAATTTTCAAAATAAACTGCAAAACCTCATTTTTTTTCCTTTTATTTTTATATAGGTTTTATATGTGGAAAAAATCCATAGGTCTCATTACAGAAAATAAGTTAAAGTGAAAAACAAAAGATGGCGTATTTTAAAATCAAAATGAAAAATATTTACAAAATAGGATAATAGATCTAAAAAAAACATTAATTTTATGAGAGGATCAGATGCAAATTATAGAATGAGGAATCTTTAAAACACTTAACATCTGATTTGGCCCCCACCACCACTGTTATTTTGTCGAGCCATGTGTCTAATCAACAGGGCAAGGTTATGATAAAGGGACAGATTTATATAAATGTATATATAAATCATTACACCAAACTCTTCATTTGGTAATGGTAATATTAACTGTTTCCCTACAAAGAAATATTTAGTATTCACTGACTGAGAAGGCAGTACTGCTTATGGTTGAAATCTAAAAAGTTTTTCTCTTAAAACAATTTCTCAGGAAAATAGATTTCTCAAGTCCACTAACTGTTATTGTTCTTTCCAGTATTGATGGGTGATTCCCTCCTAACCTTTTATTTGAAGTCGTGTAGAATGTCAACATCTTGATTATGTCATTATTTTCTCATCAACTTGTGCTATCTATTTTAGCTGTTGCCACTGCTGATATTCATCAAGGGATATGGTTTCTGTAAATTCTGGTTTTGGTTTTCACTTATTTTCTATAATGACACCTATGGACTTTTTCCACATATAAGACCTATGTAAAAAAAAAAAAAAAAAAAAAAAAGGAAGAAAAATGAGGTATTACAGTTTATTTTGAAAATTAATGGCAGTAATGATTTTAGACAAAAAAATACAACACAACTGAATAGAATTGTTGTAGATTGAGACCAAGAAGACAAATTATGTGTCCTGCTTAAATCTTAGTTTCAGCAAAATATGGTGGTTGGGGGCTGAAGATGCCCAAGGCACTTATAACATGATGGATTACTAATTTGCTTAGGAAACTGCAAGAACTCCTACAGAAGGTAGTAAAAGAAAGCAAGAGGAAAGGATTAAGCATAAATTGTGAGAAGACAGAATGTATAGTTTTCAACAAGAGGAACAATCTAATATGCAAACTTTCTTGCTTTTGTATCAATATTTACTAAGCTTAACTTGGTTTGGCACAAAACCACAAATATGGAGCAACTATTAAGACTTGAAGTCATAAAGTAGTAAAGTGATGCCAAATTAGCTTCAAACAAACAAATCAATTCATCAATCATTATTCCAGTGACCCTTGCGATTTTGGTGTCAGATTTTTCATTCTTTCTTAGAATACTTCCCAGATATTTAAATTTACAGACATACTCAATTTCTAGATCTTCAATTTGTAGTTTGGATCTTGGAGTTGTAGAAATCAAGCAAGTATATAAATTTAAATATCTGGGAAATGTTCTAACGGAGGATGGAAAATGTGACACAGAAATAGATGGATTTTTTTTTTTTATTACAGCTTATCAATCTTTTTGGAATAGAGAAAGTTGCCTTTCAAAAGCTAAGCAATGTATTAAGAAAATAGGAAAAAATTGTTAGAAACAAAGAAAAGGATATTAAACTTTTATGTAATATCACTCTTCCCTGATGGCAGGGAATATTGGATAATTTTCTTACAGATGAAGTAGAAACTTGATGTAACAGAAATGTGGTTTTACAGATGGCTACTGAAACTCCCATGGACTAAACATGTCAGTAATTAGGAAGTCTTAGGGGAAAATAGAAATAAAAAGGGTGCTTATACTGAGAATCAGAAAGAGAAAGATATAATTTCTAAGACATAAAGAAAGCCTACTGAAAGAGGGCTGAGACAATTTGACATTTACAATATATATTGAAGAGAAAGAGAGGAAAACAGTGCATAGCCTACTTAACAAGCTTGTGTAAATGGATTCAAGAACGGATTGGGAGAAATAATAAAAAGACAACTCTTACTAAGAGCTACAAATGGTAGGAAGTTGTGGAGAGCCATTATTGCCCATGTCCTGAAAGGATACAGCTCATAGAAGAAGAAAAGCTTCTAGATCATTTTGCAGTTGGAAGATGTTTCTAATGCTCCATTCTTGGACATTTCATGTGAGCAATGAGGAAGTTTTAAAGAATATTCAAAGTAGAATTACATTTATATTTAATATCAGGAAGAGAAAGTTGTAATTTCTGGGATACATTATAAAAAAAAAAAAAGGGTTAGAAAATTCAACACTCACAAGACATACCAAAAGAAAGAGTGGCAAAGGTAACCTACTTAATACATCTTGGTGAATGGTTGGCAGAGCAAGGGCAAAGAAGGATGTTAAAGAGTCAGATGTTGCTTAGAACAACAAGGGGTGTGACATTGTGGAGAACTGTGATCATCTATGTCTTGAAGAGGCATGGACATAAAAGAAGAAAAAATTTCACTGGGAAAAAAATTCAATAAATGTCTTCATTCATTTTATGCATGCAATAATCTAATATTTATTTTATACAACATTGTAGCAAACAAGCCACATTCCTTCTGTATTCCATTGTCGAGAAGTAAGTTCAACCCTTAATGATTGCTCCATATTTGAGGCCTTATGCCAAACCAAGTTAAGTTTAATAAATGTTGATACAAAAGTAAAGAATCTTTCTTTTGATAAGTCAGTCTCAGAGGAGATGTTTACAAACTTATCTATCTATCTATCTATCTATCTATAAAATTCTGTGATTTCTGTGAGACTGTCCATTACACCCTCTAAAGTAGCCATACATTAACCAATTGAAACCAAATTTTGGGGAGAAGTGCAAACAGGTAATGGAAATACAAAGTACAGTTGATTTTACTAGGGTGTGTAGCTTAATACAATAAATTTTCATTCATTTTTGAGGAAGAATTAAAAGTTTTATTTTTTAACATACAAAATACTTCCACTATAAAAACAATTTAATGATTAAAATAACAAATACTTATTTAATAAAAATGCAATATTGTTTTTTGTATATCCTCTCTTTAAGTTTTTATATATATACAAGAATCTAGTTTCCAGTTTGCCCTGTGTTTGTGAGAACTATAAACAAATCACAAAATCAAATGCTTCAAAAAGTTGGAATTTGGCTCCAAAAAGAAATATTTATGCATGGCCAGTTGTATGTTGCATGCTCAACAGTAAGAAATCCTGAGAATTTATTCTTTACTATTGAAAAGGAAAAAGAAATTTTCTTAAAAATATTCCTATATAATTAAATTAAAAAATTATTAAACTGTGAAGTAGGGTTTTTGTCAAAGTATTTTTCCAAACAAATCAGCTTTTTTCAAATGCCATTGATTGGTTTGCGAAAATTAGACAAAATTTAGAGTTTGTAAATCTTGACAAAAAATGTTAGCAATAGCTTCAACAATTCTAAATATACTGTGAGGGTTTCAACATGCATGCAAAAAAATCCTAGTTTATTAATAATTTCCTTTGATCCATTAAATTCATTTAAGCTAATGAATTAGTTGGTGATCAGATTCCATCTCCAGAGAGAGATAAATGAACATTATTTCATATGCTTTTGGCTAAGACTAACCTTTTTTTGTTAAATATACCAGAAGTTATCAAATTCCAGGCTCGAGAGTCACGCAAGGTAGATGTTTACTGCTAAAATGGTAATGATGAATGAGGTGCATGATATGATTGAAAGAGGAGCTGGTAGGAAGTGAAGATTAATGATAAAAAGGATAGATAACAACTGACCCTTGACTTGAAGTGGTTAACATTATAGTATTTAGGGAAGCTCCCATTTGGGAGTGGCAGATCTTATTTATAGTTCTATCTTTTTTCTTTTTAATGTTATTGAATATTTTAATTTCCTTTTTAGGTAATGAATTTGGTCATCCAGAATGGCTGGACTTTCCACGTCGGGGTAACGATGAAAGTTACCATTATGCAAGGCGCCAATGGAACCTTGTTGATGACACCAACTTAAAGTATCGATTCCTCAATAATTTTGATGCTGCTATGCTTCACCTCGAAGAGCAATACAACTGGTTAGACTATGCCCCTGTAAGTAATTATGATATAAAATTTTATGTGTATATATATATATATATATATATATATATATATATATATATATATATTGCTTTGTAGACAGGTTTACTTATTTGTTCCAGTCAATATCTGCATGAGGAACTTTGTAGCATTTTAATTTTTCTTGCCTGAAAATCATATCAAAAGTCATTTTTATTACTGGCATGTAGCAAAAATTCTTCTTGTATCTGGCTACTGGGATTATCTATAAAGAAAAATAATTAGCCAGGTTCCTTTTTTTTAGTTCAGTTAAGACAAAGTAAATCAACACCATCCTTCATTTGCATTTGTGAATCAGCTAATCATACATAGTGACTAGGGTTATATGCTAACCAAACTTTGTGTATTTTTCTCCGAATTAATATATCAATGTAAATTTTTTCTCTATAGTTAAAATCAATGATTTTGGTTTAACGTAGGCTTAGAGAACTTCACCTGTTATGATTCAAGAGTTAATTTCAGTGCAGATCAATATGTCTGTCTTCTTTTTTTTTTTTTTTTTTGTTTAATAGTAAAAATCAACCACTACAAGTCTTGAGAGCCACTCAAGGATAATGATGAATGGGGTGTGTTATGAATGAGAGGAGCTGTTAAGAAGTGAATATGATGAAAAAGAATAGATAACAATGTGATCAGAAAATTTTAAGGTAGGATTTGGAGGAGCATCTGTGCAAAAGACTGTTTCACAAAGTGGCTATTCTTGAGAAAAAGCTGTCTGAGAGGAACTTTCATCTTACCTTTAAAACACAGAGGAAATGAGAGTGTTTCAACTCTGTGAAAGTAGCATGTTGCATTCTAGCTGTAAAGGTCTGAATTGGTGGAACTCACCCAAACATTTATCATGGCTTTCAAACAAGTGTCTGTAGGAAAGAGCAGTTACAGAATAGAGAATAAGTTTTCTCTCAAAAGACCTGTAAACAATTTTGAACTCTTAAGGCTGGAAAGTGAGGAGTTAGCAGCTACAGCCCAGCTATAGCAACATTACGCCATTTTGGTCTAATCTGACTCTTATAAAGAGAAAGCATAGCAGCAGGATTCAGGTATTTCTTGGAGCAACAGGATAAGCCAATCCGTTTTCCAGAATGTAAACATTTAATATGCAAAAAAATGTTTCTTGTTGTATATGTAGTGTGTGTGTGTGTGTGTGTATATATATATATATATATATATATATATATATATATATATATAGTGAATGTGGAGTTTGTTATATCCTCTTCCCATTTCTTACATTTTCTTCAAAGGAAATAATTACAAAGAGCAAATATTTGTGCTTAAAGAATATTCTTTTGATGCATGGAATTTTTATTTTTGTTAAAATAACCAAAGGTTGGTTTGTTATTCTGTATGCATTTGACTACAATAAACTTTGGTCATCATTCCTTATATAAATATTGATCACAAGAATAAATATTTTTCATCATCTAATCATTTTATAACTCCAATTCTTTATATGTATCCAGCTTTAGTGAAAGATGAATTTTCTTTTTAGAAAAATGAAACATCTGGTTGATTTATAATTTTATTTATTGATGTTACTTTCTTTTAATTATTCAGCTTATCACCAAGTTATATATATCATCCACAAACTGTTTCGCTATATCACAGCTCATCAGTGTGGCTAGACATGCAATTGCTTCAATCTGAGATTGAAACCTGACCGATTTGACATCAGTTGGAGTTTCTCACCCGTAGGCTATCAGTGGAGAAAGGGAATTTTTTAATGCATTATATACGAGATATAAGCATTACTGGCTACCAGAGTGCTCAGTTGATAGTGAAGAGCTTTTAGCGTTAATTAGCAGCAGCTGACAAATTCCCTTTTCTTCCAAAGTGTTCAACCTATTTAGTCAGCAAGTATTTCATTCAAACAAGTTTGATTAAAAAGAACCAAGTTCTGTCTGTTTATTTTTTTTGTTTTATTTTACCAATTTTCAGATTAAGTGTTGAGTATTATGATCAGAATTGTGGATAAATTGTCTGATGTTCAAGTTATGATGTTATTTTTTTGTTAAAGTACTTTTCACTGATTCAGTGATTTTCAAGAACCAATGTTTCTGTATGATAGGCAGAATTCCTTTGTTTACAATAGAGTGTTTAGCTCCTACCAAAAGAGCTGGTGTACTGTACAGATTTTATTGTGTGCATTGATTCAGTTATTAAATTATATAAAAAAAAAAGACAAACTTTTCTTTGCTTGTGGTAGATATGAAGAACAGTAAGAAATATTAACTTGCTTATGTGCCATGTGTGATAAATGCTTAGGCAATCATGTATCTTTTTGATACATGACTGCAGTAGGTTTCATTTTTTTCTATGGTAGACCAGTTGCCATCCAAGGCTATAGAACCTGATCTGTCTTGCTATTTATGAGAAGAAAACAATTCATACCTTTCCCAAGCGTATTAGCATGTAAGTGAATGTAATGGATCTGACTGGAATTCGAACTTGGCTCTCCGATTTCTCAGTCTGAGCCACTATCCATTACTCCACCATACCTCCTATTAACTATTGATTCTTTTTTTTTTTACCTAGCCAATTATAGAAAATAATGACACAAGGGATAATGATGTAATATAAAAAGAAATATTGAAAAAATGTTGAAAATAAAAGGCAATATTTATTTTTAAAATTTCAGACAGTTACCTAAAATAAAGTGAAAAACAAAATCTTTTATATTATTTAATTACTGGATTTACTTTCCTTTTGTATTGTTATTATTTGTATCTCAATACTGTGTTCACCCAATAGAAAAAAAAGTATCATCTACATCATTGTTTAGACTATTGCTCTAAATAGATATATTTTTGTACCTTATCACAATTGTGTGAATTTTCTTCCTGTTTCTTTCGGAGATGGACGTATTGTCTGTTTATTTGACATTGTTTAGCTTTTTTTTTTTTTTTTCATTTGTTCTGTTTGCCTCTTCAGTAATTTTAGTATCAATTTTAGGATTATAACACCTCAAGATTTGGTAACCGGGTAAGGTTGAAGCACATATGCAATTTTTTTTTTTGACTTGTTTGTTGTTGTTGTCTCTGAATAATTTTTCTTTCTTTTTATAAGCTTAACCTTTCTCTCGTTTCATGTGCATTTATTTTTGCTTGTTTTAATTTTGTTTCTCCATTTGTTTGATTTTTGCTTTTTCAATTACCAACCATTTTCTTAATGTCTATCTACAGGCAAGTCTAATCTGCAGGTTTTGTTATAAGGTGACAAAAGGATAGTCATGTCTTTCATAATTGCTTCCATGCTGAAGACGTAGCATTGTGCCTTGGATTAGCAGCTGGTTTAGATGCTGCTTCTTGGGTGACTTCCAGGGTAAGATGCAGAAAAAGTAGTATAATTGAAGAATGACCCCCTTTTGTTAAAAAAAAATTACAGACTATGAAAAACAGTTGAAGGAACCATTCTGGTTTATTTATGTGTTTCAGCAGCAATACAAGACAGTTGCTACTAGATTTTGTGAATGAAGAAACTGAAGAGTTTCAAATAGGACTCTCTGTTCATAGGGTGGACTGGTTTGCTGGAAAAACGGTTCCTCTTTTATAGAACTTGTACTCCTTTCTCCTGCCAACTTGATTGGAAAAAGTCATAAATTACAGTTTCCAGCCGACACTCATCCCAGACCAAAATATTTTGGTTGTAACTGATGGGAGATAGATAAGAGTGTCACCCATATGTGGCAAGCTTAATGAAAAGGTCATTCTTCCACTCTCAGATTGTTTAATGAGCATCATCATATATCACTACAAAGAAAATCTTTCATACAGAAAATTAAATTGTCAAACATCCTTATCTTTGTTCTTTGCATCAAAATGTTTTGCCAATGTATGTCTAAAGAAGGCAAGGGACCATACCACTTGAATTATAATAAACAAAGATGAAGATGCCGGTCACATACAAAAAAGGAAAAAAAAAACAATGATTACAAGAAGTTGCTAAAGATTTCTTGGTTTAACCAAAGAAGCATTCTAGAAAAGTTTTAATGTTTGCTCAGATTTTCAGGAAATGAGTTGAGCTGAGAACTTTTCAGCACCTCTTCATATATTATCTCAGAATTTCAGATATGAATGATGGATTAAAATCTGTTGCTGTATCAGATGAATTGTTTGCATTTTATGTATAGAACAAGAATGCATACAAACTCTCATTTCTACACTTATTGCAAAAGGAAAGGTTAAATGACACTACAGACTTGGAGAAATTTACTAGAAATACATGACTTATAAACTGTGTTGACCGATTTGCTAAGAAGAATAGTACAAAATTATAGTTTCAAAATGCTATGAACAAAGATATGGTTTTCTTAGTCATCAGCACTTTGCAGCCTCCATTATCTATCCGATTTTGGCTGCTTAAGTTTATCAGACTTTGAGACTACAAAATAATTTTATTTATTTTAAAAACTAAATATCTTTGTTATTCAGCATTAAAGTGAAGTGTTTATATATTTCCTGCTATTATCTTTTGAGTGTTTTATCAATATAACAATCATTTAGTCTTGCAATAAAATTCAGTACTTTTGTATTTGGTTATTAATACTAATAAAATAACATTCATGAAAACTCTTAACATCCACTATACTTTTATGATTGGATATTGAAGTTTCAAATTTAACATATTTATTTGCATTTTATATACAGTTTGTAAATATGAAAAATTGTTTGTCAGCATTTGTTTATAACTCATGTCAATATTTAACCTTCACTTAATAAGCTTTTATTTTTATATTATTTAAGGTGGGTAAATATTAAGTTTTGAAACATTGATGAAAGCATTGGTTTTTATAGAATGGATTAAGCAATTATTAGGTTGGCGCAAAAACAATGTCGGTTTTTTGACGTATTTTTTAACGTCAAAAACCGACATTATTTCTGCACCGACCTAATAGTAAATAAGATGTTTAGTTTATTTTTTAATATTATTTAAGATTAGCTTGAAGGCTATAGTGTATTGGTCATCAACAATTTTTGTTATATTTATAATAAAATTTTCTAATATATTTTCCTTTTAAATAAAAGAAAGAAAAGCTCAATGTTCCTATTCTTGAGAAAGAAGTTTTAAACCATTTCCATAATGTAACTAGTGTAAATACCGATAACTCCTCATCCTAGAAATTCAGACAGAACCTTTCAATAATTTTAATGCAGAACATTAAATCAAATGGTACAAGGTTAGAAACTCAGTACCTTGAGTTGGGTTTATAAAAATAGTTATCTTGCTGAAAAAATGGCAGTGGTTAATCTTGTAAAATCTGCATTAATCACTGAATCTAAAAAAAGTGTCTTTTGTGCAACTTTGCAGTTTTGATATTTATTTGTTTGTTTAGACTAAAATTTTCATTCATGTTTTTTATGGTCATGTTTATTTTGTTCCAAATATGAAATAACTCATTATATATTGTGTAGTTAAAAGAAAGAAGCAAGGCATTTTTTTTAATTAATTGTTTAGTTATGTGTTATGACAACTTTTTATTCAGTGGGAGCTAAAAAAAAAAAGCACTATGCAAGTGGGATGAACAAATTGCATTTTGAGTTTGTTTTAACCTCATACTACAAAATATTTATACATTTTATGCTAGCCAGCAATAAACTATCTAATTTTAATTTATCAGCTCAAGTGTAATTGGGCATAATGATGAAAATAACATTTTATGTTCTCATAATGTTCATCAAATTGTAACATAAATCTGTTGTTTGTAATTAAAAAAATATGTTGCTTCTCTTAATTTCTCTCCATTGTATTTCAGCTGAACATCTAGTACTGTCAATAATTGTTCTCTGTGTATATAAAACCTATAAAAGTGTTGCCTACTGATATATAAACTCAACATTTGTAGCTTCCTCGGATCCATTTTCTTTTGCCCTCAATTTGTAGGTGTAATGTTGCAAAGTTTGATTTTCTTTCAAGAAATTCACTTGTCAATCTTGCTTTGATGACACATTTTGTACAGTCATTTGTTTTTTGGTTAGGTCAATATCACAAGGAGTAGTTAGGTTCACTTATTGTCCCGTTCAAACTCCACCCAAGTCTTTTGAACAGGAGTAAAGGTTTATCCCTTGTTTCCTGTTTATGATTGGGTTTCCACTTCCTTTTAAAGTTGTTTCATTTTTTTTTTTTTTTTTTTTTTACTCCCAGTAGCCCCTTGTATCTTAGTGTCATTATCGCCTTGCTTGGGATGAATTTTTTAAAAAAAATAATACACTTTATAGAATTCTGTTGAAAATAGCTGCAATCAACTTTACCTCTTGCAAAGATCAGGAGAAAATAAATCCATGGACGAAATCAGCACCCAAGTGTTTTTCCTTCACACCAATGCTGAACTTGGAGAAGAAGAATGCTGTTCACTCAAAAAATGTTTGGTCCCAACCACAAATCGGTTTTTATTGGCCAATGCATTACTGTTTCTATGCAAATCATCATCACAATCCCTATGCAAATCTTGGCAACAGTGCCATCTGCATTTTCTCACTACTCTCTGCAAACTGCTAATTATGAAAGAGGGCAACTCATGTTGAAGAAAGTATGAACTGGTCAACAAATGCTTCAAGGATGAAACTGATTGTTTCTGTTGCACCAGATGCATCCAAGTTGGTGTTCCTTCTACTTACCTGATTCATTTCTACACCTATTTTCTTTCTTTCAAAACCTGTGAATCTCTTCAAATCTAAAACCTATCAAATTTGTATCTGTTTTAAGAAACAACCATTCAATCGAATTGGCATTTGTTTGAGGAAAATTATTGTTATATGAAGTGACATAGTATGTTTAGAAATTTTGAATAACCCTGAAAACTATGTCACTCAGAAAATGTTTGATTGTAAAACATGAAAATAATTCTTAAGAACACATTTTTTTAGCATGCCAATGTTTGACTAACAAATGTGATTAGTTTAAAATGTTCTGTAATGGTTGAAATAGATAATATGCAAATTATTCATTCCATGAATATTTCAGAAGGTTAATAAACTTTTGACCAAAATAGGTTTGAAAAATATCACAACAATTTAAAAAAAATATATTGTTTAATTACATATTCAGTAAATACAGGATGTGGCAAAAATATCTCGCACATAATGGTAAGACATTAGTGGCAATGCTGTCTTCATCTAGCTAATGTTTTATTATTATGTGGGAGGTATTTTCATATACTAACAGAGTGTAATATCTAGCCTCCCCACCCTCAGTGTTACTCATTTAATAATGCAGTGAAATTATCTTTTTATTCATTGACCTTAATTTTTCCTAACTATTCTTAAACCAATTCAAATCCTGAATTGATAGAGGAACTCAAAATAATTAGACCAAAGATATTGAAATATTGACCCTTTTTTCTTTTTGTTAAGTTAGAGAATATATTTTATTGCAATGTGATTTGCATTATGATAACAGCTACTGTATACTTTTATGGTTGGATTTTAAAATATTTCTTTTTTTATGTGTTGATTGGAAGTGTTTAAATTAATTAACACATTTGAACTTCTGATGCTTTCATTTTATTTTATTAATTCTAATAAACTTCTTTAACTTGCATGTACATAAGAAATGTTTATATTTTAAATTTTAATTTACACAGAAATTAAATTTGGTTTTAAATATAAAAACATGTTTCATAGGAATTTGTTGGTCGCCCTTTTTAAAAAAAAAATAATTAAATCTTTAATTTATTTAAGCATTATATTTAGGATTTTTCTGATGCGACGACAAATACAAGTACAGAGAGACTGTGCTTGACACCCTATTGAGCAGAACAACAATTCTTTCTCCTTGTGTTTTGGTAACAAAGAAATGAATCATTTTCATCATAAAACGACTTGTTTTTTTAATGTCCCAGTTGTTGAATATTTGTAATTATTTTTTAAAATTATTTAATTAATATGTAGCTTGTAAATAACTGAGCAAAATGAATTTATTTTTAAAATAATTATAGATGAGAGTGTATAAGTAAAGTTTGATCCTATGTAGTAAGCATATTTCAAAATGGTAACCTGCATGGTTGATAGGAACAGATATCAGTATTTGTAATAGAAAACTAATGCAGAAGAAACATATTCAACAGAATGATATATAAAAAACAGTACATGGAGATTTATTAGTTTTTGTGCAATATCTTTCTTATTGGAAAATCAAAGCAAATTCTTTTGTCAGTGAGAAGAAAAATTTACAGATTGAATGTTATCTTTACTAAATGGGAAATTATATTTTCAATGAAGTTTTGCCATTTTTAATTGTTATAATAGATGAAAATATACTTTTAATAAATTTTATTCATATTTGTACATATTAAAATGTAAATTTAATATTCATTTATACTGTGTAATTTATTGTATAGGTTTCAACTAATCCAAATATTTTACTATCACTTCCATTTGAATCTGACTTTAACATTGGATTATCCTATTTTTCTCCTCTAGAATTTTATCAGTCGGAAGGATGAGGGTGACAAAGTGATTGTCTTTGAGATAAGGAATGATCTTGTATTTGTATTCAATTTTCATCAAAGCAAAAGCTACACAGACTACAAGATTGGTGTTCAGAACCCAGGAATGTATCCTTTGCCATTTATTTTTCTTTTTTTGTCTTCAATTTTATGATTGTTGCTCTGTGTAAATTTTCCACAAAACAAATGACTGCTAAAAAATTAGCAATACAGTTCCATAGAAATATGAATTAAAATTGAGCAACATTTTGCTTATATGAATTAACTAACTATAAAAAATTTATAATGCTCAGCATATACTTTTATAACAAAGAAAAATAATTGTCTATCTCTTTCTATAATTTAAAATATAATGTAGTGCATAGGGAGTGCAGGGAGTAAAAACAGTACTTAATGCAAAAGAACAGAGTTAAAATATATTATTAACTTAAAATATGATAATATATTTTTATAATAAAAAATACCAGCAAAACATTTTAATATAAAAATAACCAGTAATACATTTTTATCGTAGAATTACCAACAATACATATTCATTTTTTATTTGTAGTTGAAGTTTAGTCTATAATAACCTTACAACCACACAACTAAATCCTCTACAAAAAACAATGTAGTATATCTGATACTAATAATAAACACACACATATATTGGTTTTACTACAATCACACTCTCCCATAGACTTACCTGCACCTTTCTGATCTTAGTTCTATTAAACATTTCTTAGAAAAACATAGACATGTACATAATATTAGACAGTTATTAGTTTACAATATTCACATAGTAAAAAGAACCTTAAGATATTGGAAGCCCTCTACATTAAAACAAAGCAACCCACACTCAACAAAATCACATTTCAAACTAGTCACAACACATTACATTGCATCTAGACATATGGTTCTGTTGTTTATATTTTGTTCTCTCACGTGGTATGATGTCATAGAACCGTATCATGAATCTATGACCTGTGTGTGCTATTCTATGACTGTTATCGCTGCATAACAATCTTCTATGTCAACATAACAGAATATCATCTTTGATGGTGAATATCATTGTTTAAATGTCCATATAACCACTCTGAAGATGGTTCATGTGAGCCGAAAGCTCACATCAAGGAACAGCTTAATAAGAAAAGTTCCAAATTTTGTACAATTAAAGGAACTATATGAAGTTTATAACCTCTCATGATCAAACATAATAGACATTCATTGTTTGTTACATTCAACAATATATGTTTGAATAATGATCTGCTACCCCAATACACTAAATATATATATATATATATATATAGGTATACATGTATATATGTGTGTGTGTGTGTGTATATATATATATATATATATATATATATATATATATATATATAGAGAGAGAGAGAGAGAGAGATAGATATCAAAGATAAAATTTTTTAATTTTTAGTGAGTTATTGCCCTTTGATTTGAACTTTATCTTAAGAGTTATTGCACTTCATTTTGCTGAAAGTACCAATTTAAATTTCTAAATGAAGAAAAATAAAGGTATGAAATCAGAATAGATCATATATTTGCAAGACTATCTCTGACAAAATAAAATTTAAATTATTATACATTAAATGTTCATATTGTATAAGTTTAACCATAAATAAAGGGCAGGTCATTTTAAATTTTTAATTTAAAACAATTATAAATTCAGGTATATAAGCTAATAATATTCATGATTTTCAGTAATTCATTTGTTTTAAAACTTACAATTAGTTTTATTTGAGTAAATCATAATTTTTAGAAACTGTGTGTGTTGGTAATAATCTGGTGTGAAATCCCGAATTTCTGTAAATTACTCAGTATTGAAAGATATCTCTGTCATTACATTTATATAAATTGACCAGTGATTTTTGATATTTTTCATCTATAACTTCTCATTTAGATGTTTATCTACTGAAATCAGTTTTCAAAAAGCCAAATTTTTATTATCACTAAACTGAAAATCTTATTAAAGAAGTGATTCCCACCCTAAAAATAGCCACTTGTTTATATTGTGTAAATTGTAATTGTATAAATTAACTTTGGTTATTAGTCTATTGGAAAGTAAAAGAGAATATTGGTTTCGTCTCTAATCAATAAGAAAAATGTCACCTTTTTAGCTAACATGCACAGAAGCTGTTGCATGTATGAATAAACTCATATATTTATAATTGAAAAACTTTCATATGCGTCTTTTGTGAATTTATTCTTAGTTATAAACAAAAGTTAAACTGGTAGGCCAAATGGAGTGGACATTGCTTAAAGCATTTAAACAGTATTGTGATAATAAAAGTTCTGCCATGATGTGCTGTTTTTGCTGTGGTATGCTATCAATTTTTGGCATAATATTGACATAACATTGACAGAAGCTGGTGTATTTAAGAAAAAACTTAATTTATTTATACTTTAATACCTTATCTCCCAAATATCTTAAAGTTGATTTTGGGTGTGTATATATATATATATATATATATATATATATATATATATGTGTGTGTGTGTATATAAATATATATATTAGGTTGGTGTAAAAATAATGACATAATAATGTCGTTTTTTGATGTATTTTTTAACGTCAAAAAATGACATTATTACGTCATTATTTTTGCACCAACCTAATATATATAATTATTTATATATTATATGCGTGGTACTTATTAGAAAGCGCTCAATATCAGAGATAGAGCTAACATATTTGGTTGGATTGATGTGAATTTGTGACCCTAGGTTTCACACTTTTGCGATCGCAAAAGCGTGAAACTCCGGGTCACAAACTCACATCAATCCAACCAAATATATATATATGCTGTTTAGTTTCATTAATTTGACCTTGACTCTGTACTTAGATATAAAGTTATTTTGGATGCCGACAGTGAGGAGTTTGGTGGACACAAGCGATTGGATGTAAGCACTGAATATCATACATTCCCAGAACCCTGGGATGGTCGAGAAAATCACATGTATGTAAGTTGCTTTCTTCTTATTTGAATTGGCAGATTTTTTTTCTCTTTTAAGGAAGTTGGAAAGCTGTTGTTCATAGGTAAATATAATGACTTTGTTTTATATGATCTTACACTTAATTCCTCCTGAGGTTAAACCCACTAAGTTTCAGATCTTTCATGAATGTCCTTTTTCATGTCAGCTTTGAGCTGTTCAATCTTTCTGCTGTTTTCAATGTTCTGTTTACATCAATCAATAACTTTCTAATATTTTGTTTGTCTTTTGTGGTTATATCTCATGTTATTCTTTTATGTGAGAGAAATTAGAAAATAACATAAAAACCTATATTATTATATTTATTTACAATATGCTGCATAACCCTCAAGTTACTCAATAAAATCTTACACCACCAAATAAGTTATTGTAAATATAGTGGACTCTCCCATCATATTGATTACTTTTGGGATATATACCAATGTCTGGTGAGGATGCCAATACCAAAACATTCAAAACCTTCCCCGGTGTATGACAAAAGGCAGAAATGAGAACCCCAATCTATTTAATCTCTTTCTAGACTATACTCTGTGAATATACAAGCATAGATGTAAAGAGATTGGCACTGATCACTTAAACATTCCATACTGTATTTCAAATGAATCTACAATAGAAAACAGCATTCCTGCTTCCCCTCCAAAGTTCAATTCACAAAGAATGTTGGGGGTGCTATGCAAATGACATAGGCATTCATAGTTGAGATAAGAATGGTCTTGAACAAAAAATCAACATTCTCTACCAAGTATTCTAAGAAATAGAACTCAAGATAGACCTTTCCAAATCAGAAACAATGATGCGGAATTGGAATGAAAGCAGTGATGATAATTACCATGAATCCTTCATAAATATCCAAGATGTGGAATTAGTAAATACCAAATGTTTCAAATACCTCAGTGTATGGATCAGTTATAAAAAGTTTAGTATAAGAGATAAGGTATTTGGACATAGAATATGCTGTGTCAGGGTTAGTTTTGCCCAACAAGGATGGCTGTTCTAAAACATTAAGTTAAAAACTCGAGTCATGTTCTTAAAGGTGTGGAGGCTATCAAGATGGCTATAATGAAGGAAGTGAGGAGCACCCAAGAATTCTTCCAGCAGTGCATAGAAGAATGGCAGAGAAGGATGGAAAAGTGCATTAGACTTGAGGAGGATTACTCTGAACAGGAAACTGTATAGTTTGAAATTGTAATAAATTGTTTGTAACACCACTCCCATTTTATATATATATATATATATATAAAATGGTATATATGTGGTTGTAAGCTTACTTAAATGGGAAACTACTTGAGAACATTGGGTACTCTAAGCAACCTCCTAAAATATGAAATATGTTTTAGCCTGAAATAATCCCACAGAGTTGATAAGTCATAAAAAAACAAATCAATCAATCTTCCTTATTGCGCACATGCTTTGTCCATGGTATTTGCAATACACTTCTGTAGAATCTCGTCTCAAGTCTTTTCTTCATCTATGAGGAAATTGTCAAGCATTCACTGACATTTAGGAGGACTGAAAGAAATTTATTTTTTAATTTTTCTTTCCTTGTTTGCTTTTTGTGTGTGTTTTCAGTTTAATAAAAATGTATATATCATATTCACTTGAGTATAAGCCTGCTACATGTAGAGTTCAACCCATTAATCTTTTGTAGAAAAACCCTGATTTTTTTTCATATAGCTCATGTATAATACAAGCCCAGATTCTGAGTAATACTAGGCCTACCATAGTCAAATATTGCAGTACTGGGCATCATTCTGAACATATTTTATAGCAAATAAATCTACACTAAAATGGTGAGAAAAACAACTTACTATAAGTTATCCGATACAAAGATTTAAATACTGTACTTTTGTTTCCATTCTTGCCTGATTTTTACCTTTTCAAAAAACATTACCTGTATATAATGCAATTCCTTATTATTTTGCATAAAAATGATCATAAAAACTCACACTATACTCAAGTATATATGGTAATAAATTTAAACTCCAATTTGAAAGCTTTAAATTACTATAATTAAAAAAGATAATTTTAAAAGTCCAAATTTGAAGTGAATATTTTCCATCCATATTTGTTTTTATTAGATTAATATTTATTTAGATTTAAAAATATTCCTTTGTCATTAGAAAATTCTTGCCTATAAATTTATTTTGTTTTTTATATTACAGATTTATCTTCCCAGTCGTTCTGCATTTGTTCTTCATAAAGAGAGATAAGTGTTTGTTTTTCTCTCTTTCCACCTGCAGGTACGCATATCGTTTTAAGTGTATGCAGACATTGGGGACTTGCACCTATAGCGCAGGTGCAACAAGTTTGTTTAAGTTTATGAAGGTTATAAAATTTCAGAAACTTTGTTAAAAAAATGTGTTGTAATACACAGAAAACTGTTGATTAGAACAATATAAGCTTTGAATTAAAAGTATGTGTAATGTACAATTTAGAGAAACTCTTCCAAAAGATGATTTTGGTATAATGAAAATATTTTTGCAACTAAATTCATCATAAAAATAATTTCCATTTTTAAACGGTGTTCAAGAATCTGAGAAGCATTAAAGATGAAATTGAAGTAATTTCTTTAGGCTACATATAAAAAGTTGAATACTTTGTTTTAGAAAATAAATTTAAAAAAATGTTTGTTTACTACATGTTATGCTGAATCAAATAAAAAGCAGTTTCTGTTAAAACTTTTTTTTTTTTTTTAAATTCTTGTTTTTGAGAAATATTATTTCTCTGGATTTGTTATTTTTTAAAGTTCAACATGTTCATTAGTTTGTTTTTCAACCATCATCAGTAGATATGATATTGTTTGCCAGTTGTGTTTTTTTTTTTTTTTTTTTTTTTTTTAGCATAGCAAATTTACTGACCTGTCAGAGTCAATTTAAAATTGTATCTACATAATACATAGCAATTGTATGTGAAGAGGAGACTGATATGTAAGGCATTAGCTATCCAGTTTAGTATATAGGGATAGTAGTCCAAAATTACTCTGGTCGGGCATGCAGCTTGTGGATTATCAGATATAGGAGACATATATATGTATATATATGGATGTAAACATGTCATCTGATGAAGGTTGAAGTATTTGATGTAATATATATATATATATATATATTAATCTAAACAAATCTCAAGTTACAGTATTTTTTTTGTTCTGCTCATCGTGACCTTTACTCAAGGCGTGATGTTAGTCTTAACACTGGAAATTTATGATTACAAAAATATTCCTTTTCTTTTAAATATCTGGGGAAATAAAAATTTTGCAAAAGAAAAAAAAACAAAATAATAAATTTAACAAAACTATTTTTGTTTCTTTTTTTACATTTAGGGAAATGACTGTGGTATTTTGAAAAAAAAAATATTTTGATATATTTCATATATTTGAATAAAATATTAGAACAATTTTTCTGGTTTATTCTTTATTTTCTGTTTTAATGCAACACAAACAAACATTCTTCAACAATCGGGCTAATGTTGATTTTTATTTTAATACAGTGCTCAATATCCTTTAGATAGAGCCACATACATATATTTATGCATTTAAGGGATTTTCAAACCAATAATATTTCTTATTACTATAAATGTTAACCATGTCTTAATGGTAAGGCAAACCTAGCTAAGGAGTTTTTTCAGCAAAAAAGTGCAGTTTCCATTCCTGTAAATATGTATATTTTCCTTAAGACATTGCAGATAAACATTAATTTCACTGTTTTAAATAAACGGGGATATTTATTCAAACAGATGTTCACATTAAAATAATATTTATAGCAATAAGGATATTGTCATATTGAAAAAAGATCATTTATTGCTTAAATTACTTTGTCCACATTTCATCTACAAAAATATAAATTAACAGACAAAAACACTGAAAAATCCTAGTGGGAAATGTACATTTTGATGATCTGATGTCACAGATATTAATTTCACTGTTTGAGTAGATATCCATGTTTATTTACAAACATGTTTGACCACAAAAATAACTTTTGCTGTAATGATATATAATGTAAAGAGGTTATAATAAAAATGTCTACTCAAACATGTGTGACCACTAAAATAACTTTCTTCAACAAAATTCTTCAATGTGCAGAAATTGTCAGCATCAAATCCATCATTTGACAATGCCTTCTATGCTGGGTTGGACATGTTGTGTGGATGTTGAGCCATTGCCTCCTGGAAATTGTATTCTTCTGAGAGCTCAAAACGTGGAGGCCCAAAGAAATTATTTCAAGACCATCTTAAGTATGCTCTTGTCTCCTGCAACATTGACCCAACACAATTAGAGAACCTCACAAGGAATCAGCTGTCAATCTCTGCATTGCTGGACTGGTGCACTTTGAGGAGGAGAGACAATGAACGCTTGAGGGGAGACAACGCCAGTGTCATCTGCAACCTGACAACTCTGCACCAGGCATGTTTCCCTGCCACCTGTGCCTGAGAAATTGTTCACAGATTGAGCTGCTATCTCATTTGGCAGCCTACAGAAGGTGAACAGAGAGGGAAAGACAGCAGCATCATCATCAGCAGCAGCAATGGCGGACAGCCTAAGACAGAGAAGAGAGATATAATGTAAAGAGGTTATAACAGAAATGTCTACTCAAACATATGTGACCAATAAAATAACTTTTTATAATACATAATGTCAAGAGGTTAAATTAATAACAGAAATTTTGTCTTATATTAATTTGAACTCTAGATCTAGAAAATAAATTATATTCTTATAGTAATGCTGTATGGATTTGGCTCATCCAATTATAATAACTGGAAAAACTGGGTCAGATCTGTTTTCTTTTGAATTGCCATAAAGTCAGATATGTGTGAGTCCAGTATGTTATCTATTATCATAACTGGACATTTCTAAGTGTTTTTTTTTAGTGGTGTTATTATCCATGATACATGTGGTCGGATACTTTTTTTCAGTAACATATAAGAAAGAGAGCATGTTAATCAGACAGATACAATAATCTCTCAAGCCACTCCCTCAATGCTTTATCAAGTCGCTGCTGTATCTGAAGGTTGATTGTGGTGAAAACAAAATTTTCATAATCGCAGAAAGATATTATATTTTAAAGTAGCTTTTTGACTAGCTTACTTATTCAACATATATTAGGTTGGTGGAAAAATAATGTCGTTTTCTCACATAGTAACATATGTGAGAAAACGACATTATTTTTTGCACTAACCTAATATCTTCTTTTACTTAAATACTATGTCCCTTCAGGCAATTGTCGCTATCCACAGATTCTTTTTCTTTATCATCTGTGAATTGTCATGACTTACTGGGAAAGATAGTGGAGTGGTTTCCTGTTGCCTTCTTCATGGTGGTTTGGAATTCAGAGTTGTCCTTCTGTTCTGGTTGCCACCCAAGGCTATAGAGTCCAGTCTACCCAACAATCTAACCTATAGCTGAGCAAGAAGAAATGAATTCTTTCCCTTTTTCAAGTGCCTGACTGTGAAAATGAATATAACAGATGGGTCCACATCTTCAACTTGAAACATTGATTCCACTTTCCAAAGTACATTATAGATTTGATTATGAAATAGCAATAACAATCAAAATAAATGATAAATGTATGAGTTGAGGATAAAATTTCCAGTACATTTTTGATAAAATCTTTTGCTTATATAAATTCATATCCACATTATTCAGTGAAAGTATTTTCCTTATAGTGGCTCCCGCCTTGCTTGGGGTGAAATGCTTTAAAAAAAAAAAAAAAAAAAAAAAAAAACTTTGGTAATTTTTTTCCAAAAAATTATTGCTGATTATTTATTTTTTACTATGAAAATATATTGCTGGTAATTTTTTTGTAATGTATTTTTATGCTTTCATGTTTTGACTCCAGTTTGAGGTGGGGGACACTATTTGCCTAGGGCTGGGACCCTAACAGGTGCTACCACCCTGGCTCAGGGTGAATCTGGGAACAACAGAAATTAAGAGGTGGTTACACACTCCTCAAAACCTCCCAATCAGAGGCCTTGCTGCTAGATGTAGTTTATCATCATACCCAGAACAGACGTGGTTAGTTTGGTTAGCCTCTTCCTTTAAAAGTATCTTCAATTCATCACTATTCAATTTCTGAAATATTCCTTAGTGTTTTTTGACCTCAAGCTGAAAGTCTCCTTTTTAACATTTTGCACTTTTTCTTCACATATGTTTGCACTAGGATAAATGTGATGTGCAAACAGTATCAAATGTGCATTTTATATTCAGTTATGAGTTTCATTGATAGTCAAATGATCACTTTCTTCTCAGCAATTCTGAAAGTGTTTGTACTCAGAAACAATACAGAGCTGAAGAAACTTCAAAGAAGCTAAGAATTACTTAAGAGTGAACCAAAACAGCAGTGGGAACTTTTAACATCAACCTACCAATAACAAAAAATATATGCCTCAATTGTTAAACTTGATATTTAATTCAGTAACTACAACCAGGAGACTCCACAATCGAGTATAAAAATTTAAATATCCAGGAAGTGTTTTAAAATGGGACACTGAAATCTGAAGACACATTGAAATAGCAAAAGTTATAAAAGATGCTATTAGAAACAAAGAAAAAAGTATTGAACTCTTATGCAATATTGGTACTTCTATATGGCAGTGAATGTTGGACAATCTCCTCACAGATTGAGAAACTTGAGGTAACAGAAAGGTGATTCTACAGTAGGATGCTGAGAATACCGTGAACTGAACATTTGAGTAACAAGGAAGTTTTAAGGAAAATCAAAACAAAAAAGACAGATACTTAGAATCAGAACAAGACAGTTGAAATTTTTAGTGCATATAATGAGGAAAGATGGTTTAGAGAATTTGACACTCACAAGACACATTGAGGGCAAGAGGGACAGGAGATCAGCAAATATCCTACCTTATGAGCTTGGGTAAATGTTTGGCAAAACAGGGTTTAGGAGAGATAGCAAAAAAAAAAAAAAAAAAAAAACCCCACAAAAAACAAACATTATTAAGCTGCAAAGGATAGGAAATTGTGGAGAGCTATAATCGCCCACGTTCTGAAGGGATTTGGTACATAGAAGAAATAATGTTGAGCAATTCCTCTTTTATTTGGATCTTAACCTTGAATGGTCTCACCTTGGCTTTCATTTGAGGTTTTTGATAGTTGACATTGCTATATGTATTTCTTTTACGTGTCATGTCCTTTCAGGACGTTAGCAATCATGGCTGTCCATAATTTCTTTTCCTTTGTAGCTCTAAGAAATATTTGCCCTTCTTTCAAGTCCCTGTTCTGATATCCATTGACACCAGTTTGTTAGGTAGGTTACTTAATGTTTCCTACTTGCCTTCAGTATGTCCTGTGAGAATCAAATTCTCCAAGCCCTCCTTCCTCATTATGTATCCGAAAAACTTTATTTATTTTTAAGTCTTTTCTGTAACAATTTTCCTTAAAACTTATTCACTGTTCACATGCTCCATCCATGGTATTCTCAGCATCCTTCTGTAGAACCACATCTCTGTTGCTTCAATTCTTTTCATCTGTGTGGAAATTGTCCAGCATTCACTGTTATAGAGGAGGACTGATAATATGTAGCAGTTCAGTACTGTTTATAAATTAATTTTTTTTTTTTTTTGACTAATGGAGATATAGGTTACCTAACAGTTAATATCACCGAAAATGGAATCGCTCGATAGTCCAAACTTTGGCTGGGATCAGTTTTGCGTTCACTTAGCCATGGGAATATCCTTGGGAAAGGTATGAACTCATTTTCCCCACCCAACTCTAGATAAATAATATGGCAGTTGGAACTTCAGCTCTGTAATGCACTCCATTTTGGATATTGGGCTTGCAATCTGGTCTCACAAGAATTACTTGCTACTGAAATTTCAGCGGCATCATGAGGTGCTGTTGTAACTCGATACTCCACAAAAAATTTAGAAATAAACAAACAACTTCCTAATGATAAAATGGTAATCTGATGTCTTCATAACTATTGTTCAAGCAATGACAGCAATTGCTGTTTGATGAAATATCAGAATTGATTGACAAATTCAATAAGGAGTTGGTGGTTACAGGTCATCGATAGCTAAGTTTATGATGCTATTATGCCTTTGGTTTATATCTTACAAAGGAAATTATTTTCCTGTTTATTCGGATGCATCTGATTGTTTATAAAATCAATTTATTTTCCCTGTCTTATATGCATATTACAAAAGATTCATTCAATAATTCCTTGAGTTCAGTTTCTTTGACTAATATTCTGTATCATCTATGGGAAAGGTTTTATGCTGAAAATGGTACTGTATAAATATTGGTTTGGTTTCTTCGTTTTATAATGATCCTTCTAAGAAAATTTGAGCCCTCTTTTTTTATCATAAATTCATCTTCCTGCTGAGGGTCCGTTTTCAATAAGACAATAATATTCACTAAGATGTAGATATTTCATCAAAAATATTTAGTTCATCTGCGAAATATCTTGTGAAACTAACTGACATGTAGAGGGGGAATAGAACAATATATGCCCATAAATTAAATAAAGGCATCAGTTCGAAATTCATGCTTTCATTTCAAGTTTATCTTGTAAATATTTAAAGGTATTTGGACATTTGTAGGTTACAAGTTCAATCAGTGGAATTTCCACAGGCTTTAATGTCTAGCATGATTAACAGGACTCTGCTAGCCCTGGGTGGGTGGCAGCCAATTTAGGAGGTTGATTCTGGGAAATCATTCTATTATCTTTTCTAATAAATAATCGGTGAAACAAAAAAAAAAAATTATTCCAAATTGTCTTAAATTTACCAAATATTTATGAAACATGAATATTTAGCTATAGGCCAGTTTACATGGCACGCTGCAAAATGGCAGTAGGATTCAAGATGGAAAGTGAAGTAATTGGAGGAGAAGATGTAGTTGTCAATATCGACAAAATTCACAAAAGAAAATACGAAAAGGGTAGATGGTCGCCGTGTTTTCTGAAGTACAGCAAGAGAAGGGAAGAGGTTTTTTTTTTCTCGTGTTCAGCTTTTACTTCAGTACCTATATTTAAGAAGCTATTTCGTCGATTACATATTTCTTAAAGAGTACCTCAAACCTGAAGACGATAAATTCCAAATTTTTTGGGAAAATATTATAAACTACGTGCAAGAAGAAGAGAAAGAAAATGATCTCAGAGATTAAAAGAAAGAAATAAGCATTTTTTCATTGAAAAAATAAGTTTAGTAAATTTAATTCAATTGTTTTATTAATAATGTATTTAATAAGATGACAATAAATAGCTGCCATTTTGAATCCTACTGTTTTCCTATTGTCACCTTGCAGCGTACACAGTAAATGGAATACTAGCTGAATATATATGTGTAAATATTCTATTTATGATGGAAATAATGCAAAATCGCTATGGAACAAATATAAACTCTCTATGTACAAATGGTACGAGGTAATCAATTAAAAGGATTTTTGGGGAGAAGAGAAAACGTCAAATTTATTATCCAAAGTATTATGAATGGCGCAACTGAAAAAAAAAAAAAAAAAAAAAAAAAAAAAAAAAAAAACACACAAGAATCTTATTCCGGTGTGAAAATTTGAAAGAAATTTATATTGATTAAAAGACATAAAAAAAGCGTGCACATAATTTTCCTTTGTGCACCAAACAGGCAAGATAACAAATTTTAAATACAATTCTGTTCAGCTCAAAAGAAAACAATTATTATTATTGTCAACAAAATGTTCACTTACTTCAATACATTCAACTATAGAAAGGAACTGAGAAGGGGCAGCAATTCACAGTCGTCGCTGGTTTTCTTTTAGACACTTTTCCAGTTTTACAAACTGAGATTTAAAAATGAGATAAATCCCTTATTTTCATAAAAGTTCAAAATCAGGATTATTACCTGTAATTTTGTGACAACCATCCACAAATAACAATAGAAATATATTCGTATATCTCTCTAAATGTGTAAAATCTTCTCCTTTTTGCCTTCTTTTCTTTTTTTTTTTTTTTTTAGCTTTTCTTCTCTTTTTTTGTTACTTCCTTTTCTATTTTGTTGTCGTCGTCGACAATTTTCAGTTTTTCACTGTTCATTTCTCGGTAACATCACACGGTCATTCGCCCATGAAAACCAAATCCCTTCTGGCCCGCAGACAAACCAAGCTTCTTAAATAGTCAAAATATCGTCATTAAATTGAACCGAATTTGAAAGCTATATTCCCCATTGGTTTAAAAATCACAAAATGTATCTCTTTAAATCTCGTCTATGAGCAAAACTTTGTTTTGGTAGGGTTCCAGACCATAAGACTCGAGCCTTTCTTTTTACAAATTTTCAGAGCCAAATTTTATACATCAATCATTTTTGCAAACCGTCAGGTTTTTCATTTTTTTTTAAAAATCAATTTGAGCCTCACATATACAAATACAGAGGGAAAGCAAAAGGAAGCAAACTTTCTTCTCTCTTTTTATATTTTTCTACTAGAAGCTTTTTGATCAACCCAGCGAGAGATAAATAATATAGAATGAGTGAGTAATAAAGAGAATAAGATGAAAGCATAGGGAGGGTGACGATAGGGTCTGTCTAAGGAACTGTGTGGCTTATTGGAGAATTTGTTTTGCATGATCATACTTATAAAACCCAGGTTGTGTGTGTCTGTACGTTTATATATTGGATCGGATTTCCTACATTTTTCAACCGATTTCAACAAAACTTCACAGGACTACGTAAAGTTATCTTGCAGTGGTTCTGACAGCGCCAAAAATTGGAAAAACACGATTGTTTTTGCACGAAATCAATTTGAAAACATGATTAAGAGGCATCACGATAATGAAAGAGGGACAACTCATATCGAGTTATACTTATTATAAAACCCAGGTTTTTTTTTTTGTGTGTGTGTTCGTTTATATATGGGATCGGATTTCCTACATTTTTCCATCGATTTCAACAAAACTTCACTTTTTGTTTTTGGCAGGTAGCATTTCTTATTGTCTTGTACACTTTTTTCTTTATTTTTACATTCAGAATGCTTTAAAAATTCCATTTACAAGACAATTGTTTATAATAAAATTCTATTCAATCAATAGACTCATAACGATTGAAAATAATGTATTTGTTTGAGTTTAGGTTTGACCAATTCGTAAAAAAAAACAAAACAAAATAAAAAAATAATTAAGACATGCGTATCCATCAACCTTAAACAATAATCTTTGTCAATTTTATTTTTCAGTCTTTATGATGGTCGATACTTGATCTATCACTTACTGTTACATCCCCGGGCAACGCCGGGCTCTACTGCTAGTCTTAGATATTTATGGGAAGAGGAGCCTTTGAGAAGGGACTGAAATTGCGCCCACATGCAAGCATTTTGTTCACCAGTTTGTTACGGCTGAGGTGGAAAGCTTTTGCAGCGAAAGGAAGATGGGGGTTCCATGTTTGAAATGGATGCGTTTGCTTGTGCTCAACAATTTCTAGTGGGAAGAGAAACTTGATATAAACAAGATGAGAGAGAGAGACTCTGGTACAAGCTCGAAAGAATTAATCGAAGAGAAAAAAAGGACACGGAGATTTATAATTGTGTTACCAAACAAGATTCGAAACGTCTTTTTACGTTATGATTTTTCTGTTGCTGTTTTACTGGAAATCAAATGGTCCTAATTTGCTCGTCAGAAATTATAACCAACGCCAAAGTACTATTAAAGTAATTTTATAACTTGATGAATAGACAAAAGAGTCAATAAAGAAAATACTTTAGATGACATCAGGCAGCATTTTCGTGTGAGTGTTTACAATCTGGGTGTGTGTGCTCTCCAGCTATATTCACACACGGCAATAAACGTTTAGAGGGAGTTCTCGCAAATCTTAATATTTCTTCAGAAATTCCTCGACTTTTCACTCCCAAATAGCTATTTAATATAATGGATGTTATTACTGATGACTGGCTTCTACTCCTGTTATCAAATTTGACAGTATCTCATTCGGACTGCGACAAACGACTGGACACCCCTCAGTTCTCTGTCTCTCTAAGCACCAATATGGACGGTTGGAAACCACCGTCTATCTTGCCGGTACAGGGTTACAATTATTTTTTTCCTCATCTACACCTCAAATTATGTCAGAATCATTAATAAACTGAAAATGGCCAAAAAATTTTAAAAATCGGCATTTTGGGGCCATGGATGTCTACTAGGGGCTAAAGGCGCAACATTGCCGAATCTCATTTAAGGCAGATATCTTGCCGGTACAGGGTTGCAATTATTTTTTTCCTCAAGTACACTTCAAACTACGTCAGAATCATTAATAAACTGAAAATGATTTCTAATCGAATAGCAAGGATGGGTCATTTATTAATTTATTAGCAGCTTTGAAAAGGCGATTACAAAGAAGACTTATGAAGTGTTGACAGGGGCGCATTTGATGTGCTCTTCTGATGCTGTTTCTCATCTGCTTCACTTTACGTTGGGCTGTGCATTGAGAGATAATTTTCTGTAAACATCCGTTATTTGAGCTTCTGTTGCCTTTCTCTCAGTTTGAAAGAATCTGTATATTCTCTTCTGACATCTTTCATTGACAAGATATTTTCATCGATAGAATTGCCACTCTCTGGAATTTATGTCTTTTCTGAGATTTATTTGTAAAATATAGAAATGTTTCCTGTTGCTGTTTGTCATGCTTGAGTGCACTCACCATAGCTTCTCTTCTGTTACAGCAAACAACAGCTTGAATGGGGTGAACACTAAGTGAACAGTACTAAAATAAGAACTAGACATGATATCCCTAGAAATGGAGAGTGGAATGAGAACAGTTTCTTTTCTTCTACTTCCCACCTGTAGAACTTTCTTGTTCCTTTGCTTCCCTGGTAGCTACAATCTTCAAATATTTAAATCTATCATCAGTCACCATCTTCTATCTTCTTGAATCCCGTTTATCTTCTGTCCTTTCATCAATCCTCCGTATTCTCAGTCTTCTTTTTTCACTTTAACTCCCTGGAGCCGCCTGCATACTAATGGCATTTATTTTATTTTATTTTTTTATTTTATTTATTTATCATTTATTTACTTTTTTTTTTTTTGTAAAATGTAAGTCTCTCAAAATCTTTAATACCACTTTGCAAATACCCCTATTTACATTATCCGGACTGTTATCCTCATCTTTATTGCCATATTCACAACGTTTAGGCTGTTGTACGATCTGTTCTTCTTCAGCTGATTGAATTTCGAACCAAACTCTTTATTTCGCCCACCAGAGTAGATAGTTTCAGTTCCACGTGTCATGCCTCTTCCGAATGTCTTAGGTATTTCCCTGGTCCATGTGTCCTTGAGGAAATCTCTGTATGAATTTCTGGGACTTATAAACCTAATGTTTCAGCAACCACTTTTTTTTTTTTTTTACCAGTGCTCATATTGCAATTTTTGTTATTATTATTGCATTTCTTACCAGAGCTTACATTGCAATTTTGTTGTTATCCATTGTTTTTCTCTAGCACTTCTTATTACTGGTTCCCATATCGTATTCATTTCTATGCTTGGTCGGCTCAAGAGATTTTTGTGGCTGATTCTTTAAGTTTCGTATTTTCCAGTAATGCTCTCTGTCTATTATTTCCTCTTCATCCCATAGGTGGCGGTGATCTTTCTTCCGTATGTGACAGCTACGCCTGATTTTTCTATTTCCCCTTGTCTTACTGTTTTACGATATTCGTGCAGTCTTACCTTAATGGGGCGGCCTGTTTCTCCTTTGAGGCAGATATTGAAGAACACCTCTATACACATGCCTTCATTCCCTCCTTTTGTATATTTTCTATTTAGTTTTCTAAGGCAATAAAATATATTGTTAATTATATGTAATTGTTCTCACCATCTACGGACTCTGTGGTGATAACGGTGTGGTTATCACCCATTCAGTATGTGGTCATTCGGAAGTAATAAAATAAGTTCAAAAAAGGTAGAAAAGTGCGCCAATCAGCAGTTGCCAAGGGCAAATAATCACATAATATCTTATTTCACATATATTCCCAACAAGGAAGAAAACATGCCTAGTTAAATGCACTTTCATATGCAACCATTCACTTTCTCCCTACACAAGCGACTGAAATAATTCTTTGACTCATGGATTAATCAGGAAATTTCGCACAATCTGATATCAATTTCATGAGGATTCCCTAGAGTGGAAAATGTTGAAATGCGATCTCATCGAGCAAACCGCTTTTCGGACACCGTAAATTGCCAACGGTCACAGCAGCGACACGGTCAAAGTTGCAATTTGCCCTATAAAACCGAATGAAAAATCCTTGTAGACATGGATGGACTGAGAAATTGCGCACATTTTAATGCCAATTTTTAAGAGATGTCATCTACTGGAAAAAAGTTATAAAGAAGTGAATTGTGAGTGATCTCCCAATTTTGGTCCGCATGAAAATTCCTACAAATTCACTAACACAAGTTTCCGTATCGTCGAAGGTCACTTTCTCCCTACACAAGCGATTGAAATAATTCTTTGGCTCATGGATTAAGCAGGAAATTCCGCACAATCTGATATCTATTACATGAGGGTTCCATAGAGGGGAAAAAGTTGAAATGCAATGTTATCGAGCAAACCGGTTTTCGGACACTGTAAACTGTCCAAGGCCACAGCAGCTACATGGTCGATGGTGAACTTTGCTCTATTAAACCAAATTTAAAATCCTTCTAGACATGCATGAGTCGAGACATTCAGCACAATTTAATACCAATTTTGAATTTATTTCACTTACTGGAAAAAAGTTAAGTGAAATATGTGTGATCACCCATTTACGGTCTGCATGAAAAATCACAAAATTCCACTCACGCAAGTTACCGTATCGTTGAAGGCCTCCTTCTTCCTACTCAATTGACTGAAATAATTCTTTCATACATGGAATAAGCGAGAAATTCTGCACTATCTCATATCTATTTTATGAGGGTTCCAGAGAGGGGAAAAGTTCAAATGCAATCTTATCGAGAAAACCGGTTTCCGGACACTGTAAACTGTAAAAGGGCACAGCAGCGACATGGTCGAGGCTGTACTTTGCTCTATGAAGCCAAATTTAAAATCCTTGTAGACAGGCATGAGTCGACAAATTCCGCACAATTTAATACTTGCATGAAAAGGATTGCAGTTGTTTTTTTATTTTCTTATGTATCAACCTACATTAGAATCAATAATAAAACAATATGAATAAAATTTTGGAAAACGCATTTTTGAGGTTTCTATTACTACAAGGGGCTAAAACCTCAATCTTCGATGTCTGATTTAAGTATTATATCGTGTACGAAAATGATTGAAATTGTTTTTTTCTTTTCTTTCCCATCAAACCACATAAGAATCAATAATAAAATCAATATAAAAAAAAAAAATTTTGGAAAATGGCATTTTTGAGTCTTCTATTACTACTAGTGGCTAAAACCGCTATCTTCGATGTGTGATTTAAGGCATATATCGTGCACGAAAAAGATTGCAATTGTTTTTTTCCTTTTCTTACACATCAAACTATATTAGAAGCAATAATAAAATCAATATCAATAAATAATTTTGAAAATAGGCATTTTCGAGGCTTCTATTACTACTAGGGGCTAAAACCGCAATCTTGAATGTCTGATTTAAGGCATATATATTGCATGAAAATGATTGCAAATGTTTTTTTCTTTTCTTACGCATCAAACTAAATAAGAATCAATAATAAAATCAGTATAAATAATAAATTTTGGAAATCGGCATTTTTGAGGCTTCTCTCACTACTAGCGGCTAAAACTGCAATCTTCGATGTCTGATTTAAAGCATATATCTTGCACGAAAAGTATTGCCATTTTTTTCTTTTTCTTATGCATCAAACTATATTAGGAGCAATAATAAAATCAATATGAATAACTAATTTTGGAAATCGGCATTTTTGAGGCATCATCTTTGATGACAGATTTAAGGCCTTTATCTTGCATTAAAAGGATTGCAAATGTTTTTTTCTTTTCTTACACATCAAACTACATAAGAATCAATAATAAAATCAATATGAATAAAAAATTTTGGAAATCGGCATTTTTGAGGCTCCTATTATTACTAGGGCCTAAAACTGCAATGTCGATGTCTGATTTAATGCATATATCTTGCACGAAAAGTATTGCAATTTCTTTTCTTATGCATCAAACTATATTAGAAGCAATAATAAAATCAATATGAATAAAAAATTTTGAAAATCCGCATTTTTTAGTCTTCTATTACTAGTAGGGTCTAAAACCGCTATCGTCGATGTCTGATTTAAGGCATATATCTTGCACAAAAATGATTGCAATTGTTTTTTTTCTTTTCTTACACATCAAACTACATAAGAATTAATAATAAAATCAATATGAATAAAAAATTTTTATCCCCCAGTTTTGGGCCTCATGAAAATCCCAACAAATCCACTAACACAAGTCAACGTATCATCAAGCGCCACATTCTCCATACTTAAGCAACTAGAAAAATTCTTTTATACATGGATTAAGCAAGAAATTAAGAAGAAATGCAGACCCATTGAGCAAACTGGTTTTCGGACACCTTAATTGTTAAAGGACACAACAGTGACATTGTCAAAGCTGCACTTTGCTCTATTCAATCAAATGAAAAATCCTTGTAGACATGGATGTATTGATAAATTTCCTACAATACTAATTTTTAAAATATTTCATTTAATGAAAAAAAATTAAAAAGAATTGAAATTTGACTGATCCCCCAGTTTTGGGCTTCCAACAAATCCCCTATCACAAGTCCTATTCAACCGACTGAAAAAAATTTTTTTCAACATGAATTAAGCAAGAAATTCCCTAACATTTCATATCAATTTGATAACTATTCTATAGACGCGAAAAAGTTGAAATCCGGAGTCCTCAAGCAAACCAGTTTTTGGACGATGTAAATTTTCAAAGGATATGCCAAAGACATGGTTGCATGTCCACTTCGCTCTATTCAACAAAATGTATAATCTTTGTAGACATGGATTAATTAATAAATATCCTACAACTTAATACCAATTTTTAAAATATTTCATTCAATGTAAAAAAATTAAAAAGAAGTGAAATATGACTGATCCCCCAGTTTTGGGCTGCACTAAAAATTCCCACAAATCCCCTAACAAGTCGCCACTTCATCCAATCCCACGTTGTCCCTATTCAACTGACTGAAAAAAATTTTTAAACCTGGATTAAGGAAAAAAGTCCATAACATTTGATATTAATTTTGAAAATATTTCATTTAAGGGAAAAAAATTAAAACGAAGTGGAATATGACTGATCCCCAGTTTTGGGCAGCACTTAAAATTTCAATAAAACCCCTTAGACAAGTTGCAACTTCATTGAAACCCATGTTTTCCCTATTCAACTACAGGAAAAAATTTTTTTAAACATTGATTAAGGAAAAAATTCCTTAGCATTTGTTATCAATTTTATAATTATTCCATAGAAAACCAACATTTGAAATCAAGAGAAATATAGCAACCCGGTTTTTGGACACTTTAAATTATGAAATCAAACCCCAAAACATGGCCCAACATCCTCATACCTGCAGTTCCCGCTATTCAACCAAATGAAAAATCCTGTTATATATGGAGTAATTAATAAATTTCCTACAATTTAAAACCAATTTTCAAAATATTTCATTCAATGGAAAATATTTAAAATGAAGTGAAATATGACTGATCCCCCAGTTTTGGGCTGCACTAAAAATTTCAAGAAAACCCCTAAGACAAGTTGCGTCTTCATCACTTACCAAATTTTCCCTATTCATCCCACTGAAAAATAATTTTATACTTACACAGTAAAATTCCATATCAATTTTCAGCTAATAGCAAACATATCACACTTCAATTTTTTATACACCCTTTATATACACATATATATATATATATATATATATATATATATGTGTGTGTGTGTGTGTGTGTGTGTGTGTGTGTGTACCCAAAATCACTCTTTCCTTTATCACATTTTTATGTCCAACTAAGTTAGCAAATCATTCAATAAAATGACATCTTTACCCAAACCAAATCTCATAACGTCATTACAGAACATTAAAATAATTACATTATAATGTTCAATTTTTTAATTAAATATTGATTGAAAATATCCCACTTCTAGATATTCTCATTTACTCTATTTACACTACTTCTCTATATAAAACATCTACTAATTCTAACTCTTGTTTTACAAAGTATGACAGCGAGTGCCCTGAAAAATATCCATCTGCTGTCATTAATAACTGAATCCAAAGAGCTAAAATCATTTCTTTATCCAAAACAATATTCATTAAAGAATTAAATAATATAAAACTAACACTTATCAATAATGGGGCCCCCAATTATGTAGTTGATGAACAAATCAAATTTCATTTAAACAATTTTAGGCAATAAAACCATAGTTATAAAAATAATAATGACAATAATGCTATTAACATATATTATCAAAATCAAATGCACCACATTTACAAAAATCTCAAAACAGCAATTAAAAAGTTCATACATAGATATATAAAACCAGTCGATAAAATAAATACATTAGATTCATTATTTAATATAAAAAATCTAAAACTGTCAACTTATTCATTAAATGTAATATATCCTAAACTTCCAAGTCCTTAATAAGACTAATTTTGTGTATGAATATACTTACCCACTCAGCAAATGTTTCTCTGTAATTCAAAAGCATGAAACTTTTAATATAGGATATACCACAACCACATTCTCATGAGGACTTACCTGCCACCTATCGGAGCAGAGTACCATCAGATAACATTAATAAGCAGCATCAGGATCTCATAGTAACATTAAACATCTACTCACAAACAATGCCAAAATACTAGTAAAATCAAATTCTTATCATTCTTGAAGCAATACTCATACAATGAAAACAATCATCGATAAATAAAAACAATTATAAGAACTCACATCCTTAAACATACAAGGTGATTGAAATTTTGTCCTTGTCTGCAAAGGATTATCCATAATTTGGAAAAGTTCATCATTAATCAACACAAAATGTTTATTTTAAAAATGGAAATTTAAGTGTAATTTGAGTGCAGTAGGATCGTGAAAACATTTACAATATTAAAATACTCTCTCACTCTCTCTCTCCCTACATGCTATGTCTCTTCAGAATGTGGGCAATCATGGCTCTCTACAACTTTCTTTGGTTGCTCAGGTTAATATTTGCTCCGATATGCTTTCCTTTTCTCTTTGAAGTATTTGTTTCTCTATCCATTTGTCCAGACTCAAATGTCTATCCAAAAGAACTGGAAATGGTCAAGAGACATGGTGCCAGTCTTTGACAGACCAATGTTTGCTGATCCAGATGAAATAACTGAAGCTGTATTCTCAATAATGGTACCCTTGTGGGTTGACAACTCTAAAACTCTGTAGAATGCAGTGTGTATTATACAATGCACAAGCTGATAGGTTGAGTAGCACTGGCATTGAATTACATTGCCTTTCATTGTATCATTCTCATCATTTTCAGTTGCCAGCAGCCTCATTCATGCATTACATTTGAGTAACAACAGTTTCATGATGTTTTTTCCTTTTTTTTTTAGAATAATTTTAACCCTGTGCAAGGCTCAAAGGCCACTCAGTTCATGAGGATATATGGGGAAGATAACTGTTGACTCTAGACTCAAACAGGTTAAGATTGTTGGGATTGGGTAAGCATTCTCTTGGGAGTCAGATCAACAAAGCAACATTTCATGGCATCTACAGCTAGACTTTTACATATTTTGTATTATGAGATATCTGACAGAGTCCTTTTCCACAAGTGCAGGAGGGTGAAATCATGCAGTGTACTGTTTATTCTAATGGTATTGGCAATTAATTATCACCATTATACTATTCTCACTCCCAAAGAAGGAAACCATCTAAATGTGTCAGTAATATCACGGTTTTATCTAATGGGTTACTAAGGAGTTTCTTTAATTAATCCAATATTCATGTAACTAATATAAATCAAGTTCTCTCTTATTGATATAGATTTGGTTAAAATAGAATCCATTTTTCTGATGATGCTATTTTTTTTCACTATTTTATCAAGTTCTTCCGATGCTAATGCTGGGGGTGACTTCAGACTTTTGAACAATATATATATATATATATATATATATATATATATATATATATTACAAGTAGATGAAATTCAATACCCCATAGGATAAAGAGCCATTTTACCCAGAACCAGCTTGTCAACACCAAGGAGTTAGATAAAGAAATGAATCAATATTTTTGTAAATACGAAGAAAGAGGAGGGAAATTCACAACTAAGTGTAAATGTATTTAAAAAGACAAGCCCATTCTGGGTGAAATGGCTATATATCATATGGGGTATTGAATTTTATCTACTGTAATTCATGTTTGCTCTATAAAAAATATAGAGAGCTCTCTTCTGTGGATCAATTTTAATATTTTATATTACTAGGATTCACTTGGGTTACTTACTATAGATTTATATATATATATGTTTATTTATTTAAGGTATGCTATATTTATGAGCTATAACTGCCTCAGCAAGTTGGCATAGTACTCACCATTGATGGTAACTCCTAAACTGTATTTGTCTGCAAACTTTTATTGGTATTTTTTAAATAATCATGTACATTTACACCAGAATGGAAATTTTCATTACAATTGGTTTCTGGGGCTTAATATGCAAATTTACTGAAAAATGACCCTGGATCTTTACTGACTGAGCATAAAAACACAATAATATTTGACTAATTAATTAAATGAAATTAATTATTATTCAACATTTGAGTATTATCACTTAATAAACATTAAAAAATTTAACACTGAAAAATGATGAGACCTCAAAAAACAGAAACGTGATTCTACAGAAGGATACTGAGGATACCAAGGACTGAATATTTAAGTAACAAGTAAGAATAAAGTTTTAAAGAAAATGGAAACCAGAAGGAAACTTATACTTAACATAAGTTGACAGTTGAAATTTCCTTGGCACATAATGAGTAAAGAGGGCTTGGTAAATCTGATACTTGCAAGAAGGCAAGAGGGACAGAGGAAAACAATGTATAACCTATTTAGTAAGCTTGAGTAAATGGGACAAGGTTTAGGAGAAATAACAAAAAGAAGAATTATTAAGAGCTATGAAGGATAGGAAGTTGTGGAGAGCCATGATTGCCTACATCGTGAACAGAGGAAGGAAGCTTTTAAGACATCCCTTTTGTTATTAACTTCTTTCAAGGAATCTTTGAGTAGATTGTAACTTATAGCTTTATTATTATTTCAGATCCTTGTTTCTCAGTTGGTGCTTTCATTCACATCAATGTTCCCTGAAAGATAACAAGGTATGCCCCACATTAACAGAACAGTAATTTATGGATCATTTTTATATTTAAAAAAATCTTTCTTTTTAAAAGTTAAAGACATCAAGCAATGTAATGTCTAAAAAAAAAAAAAAAAAAAATTAATGCTTATTTCAGGAGACCTCTGTATTATTTTCCTATTTTCAAATTTCATGATTAATGATTTCCTTATTAAAATTTAAAGTATGCCCCAGAATTTCAGTTATTCTACAAGTGTGTCCTGAATTAAAAAAAAAAAAAATGTTTGTGAAATACTGATTTAGACTGGATTAAAGCTAAAAGTAACAAGACCTCAACAGAATTCAGAGACGGAAATAGGATATGATGGGTCCTGATCTGGCATCTCATCTACAGTCACTTTCTCACAGATGTACCTTTGCTTCCCTCTGTCTTTTCTACAAGTATTTTCACAGCAACTGCTCTGACGAACTACTTTCTCTGGTTCCCAAACTGCATGAATTCAAGCATGCTACTAGGTTGAAATGATTAAATGTAGCCGTCTCTTCTACTCGAATAGCTTCTTATCTTGCACTTCCCATCTGTGGAACTCCCTTCCTCTTAGTTGCTTCCCTAATAGCTACAATCTTCAAATGTAATGTCAATAGACATGTTCTAATGCTTTGATCTAGTTTCCTGTCCTTCTCTTTTTCCTTTCCTCAAACACACCACTTTACTCTTGCTCTCATTCACTGTACCACCTATGTGCTAATAGGACTTCCGCCTTGCATGGGGTGAAATGCTTAAAAAAAAAAAAACAAGAAAACATACCCATCTTATAAGACACCAACATGCAGAGTCACCTTTTCTGATTGTATGCACCAGTAAACATTTTGATGAAGAGGAGATGAGATGGTCGCATGAGCAAATCAAAACTGAAAATGCCATAAACAAAGGAAATTATTCAATTAATATTCTAGTATTAAAAAATTCAAACTGCTGGATCAATATACATTCATCAAAATCAATAAATGGAACAGATCAATAAATAGTTATATATGGTATCAGGCTATTGATAAATGCAGGGCTAATATCATTCTTCAGTCAAACAAATTGCTAACAAAAATTGATTTCAATTCCTTCATTGACTTAGTTTGGATTATTTTTATAATTATTTCAATTACATAACATAGTGTTTAATAAAATTCTAAATGTCAAATTTACCATTTATTTTTCATCTTGTAATTTAAATATGAATGTAATGACTGCTATTTTTTCTGTGACTTTCTTTATTTACAAAGTGTATTCCTTTTCCACAACTGTTCCTAAGTGATTCTGATAATGCTTTGCAATTGCAAAGACAACTTTGTCAGATGAACGACTACTTATTTCTCTACATATTTAACTCTCCTGGTCAATTTCCCCCCCACCCCATTGGTGGCACTCACAGAAGATCAGACAGGAAGAGTCTGATGCCTTGCTGTATGATTGCTACAAATTCATGGGTATGAATTGGATGCTAAAAATAAATGGTTATTATAAGGAGAAAAAAAGATAATTCTTTTTTAGTGATGAATATATAGTCCAAAAGGATATTAATATGCATACAAAATTTGATTAACCAATGATTAGCTGAGACAGCTTCTCTGTTGACCAATCAGAGAACAGAATTATGTGACTTTATCTTATACATGAATGTAAAGGTGCTACGTTATCAGCAGAGAAAATAGAATTAAAAAGTTAATTTGGTTCGGTTGTTTTTTTATGAGTCAAATGGCTTGTTTAATATCAAAATCTAAATATTAAAAATTCAAATCATGAAATAATATCATTCTTTTGAATTAATTATAAATTAAAGAGAATGATATTATTTCATGGTTAAATTATAATTACGTATCTGCATTTTTTAAACAAATAACCTAACAAAATCAAATGAGAAGTAAAAACTTGTTTCTCTTTTCAATAAATGAAATTAATCATACCGAATTGTTTTTTTTTTTAATTTAAAAAAACTTTTTTGACAATCTATGCCATGTTTTCAATTTTGCTATAAAACATATGACCCAGAGGATAGATTTTTATTAATTTTACTATAAATATGAATCTTTCATACTTTTTTTATGAAAATATATTGTTTGTGACCTTATATATAAAGTACAGTGTATGTGTGTGTCCAAGCAACTCCTTTACTCCCACTGGTCTGATTTCAATGATTCATATCTCATTCAAAAGCCCTAGAAAATTTAGGTGCAGGGAACAATTTTCATTGAGCTCAGATTCAGGGTTGCCCGATTATGCGAGGTTCAAAATATATATTAATATATTATACTAGCCATTATCATAGCTTTCACAGTTCAAGGGGAGTCACTTATATACCTTTTGTATCCAAAATTGCAGCACATATTTTATTATAAACTAGTTTAAAGGTGCTTGATAGGGCAGCATTTAAGCTAGCTCCTGTGGAGGACTCTTGGTTTGGCCATCATCATGCTAGCTAGGGAGGAGTAGATCTAATAGGCATTAATAAAGTACAGAAGAACTCAAAATTGATTACTGCATTTAAGTATTGAATTAAAGTTTAAGCTTACCTTCAACAATAATTCTTCTGCTGTGATTTAACTTAAAGACGATTTGATGTACGTAGAGCCTTACTTTCCGTACAAACAATTATTTTTATTAAATGGGTGACAGAACAGGGAACAATTTATAAGATAAAATTAATATAGTGTAAAGATGGGAAAATAGAAATTAGAATTAGTTATACATTCAACATTTGAAGAGTTAGAGAAACATGATAGCTAATCAAGTAAAACCAATATTATGGAGTCTATATGAATAAATGCCAAATTCGCACTCAATTCTCCCACAAATTCTGAGATTAAAAAGCCCCAGTTGTACTTTATAGTAATTTGGTATTTACTCGACATTGTCACATTGTGACACAAGGTCGGTTTAATGTGGGGAGCCTGAGTGCATACACCTTAACTAGGAACAAAAATTGCCCAAGTACCTGCAACCGTCAGTTGCGCTGGCCTTGGTGCAAGAAACAATCCCACAGGCTTCGGTAGCTGTTCTCCAGGGCTAGGCATCTCTCAGTATAGTTTTCCTCAGTCACAACTCTCCTTCGACGGAGTCACACCTGAGAGCACACTGCCCAAACACAGAGATACAACTGAGAGATGATAAATATGTGTTACAATCTATTATTATTATTTTATTTTTTAGGTGGGGACCTGAGCATGTACACCCAGTTAAAGAACAAAAACTGCCTGAGTCCTCGCAACTCTCAGTTGTGCTGGCCTCGCTGCAAGCACTAATCCCTCACTCTAGTGCAATGAGTGCCACCCCTGAGCACACACTGCCCAAAGACAGAGACACATTTGAGAGATTAGAAATAGGCTGTTACATCCTACTCAAGAGCAATTTACATTTACCACACCACCATAAGGTCAGGTTGCAATACAAGGTCGGTTTAATGTCGGGAGCCCGAGTGTGTACACCAAGGCTAGGAGCAAAAATTGCCTGAGTTCCTGCAACTGTTGGTTGCATTGGCCTCAGTGAGAGCACCGAACCATCAGTGAGAGGGCACAGCTTTGGACAGCTGTTCAACAGGGCTGGCACCTTTCAGTATAATTTTCCTCAGTTGTGACTGTCCTTTGATGGAGCCGCTGCCCCTGACTGCACTTTGCCCAAAGACACGCAACTGACAGATGATAAATAGGGTGTTACAAATTACTCAAGATCTATTTACACACTAAGTATTTACTCTGTCTGGCAACTAAGATGAGTTGTGACACAATGTCCGTTTTTAAGTTGGGGACCCGAGCATGTACAGACAGATCAGGAACAAAAATTGCCTGCATCCTCCCCGCAACTGTCGGTGTGTGCTGGCCTCAGTACAAGCATTGATCACACTCTCTGGTGCAATGAGAGGGCATGGTCTCAGGCAGCTGTTCCCCAAGTCTGGGCACCTCCCGGTATAATTTTCTCCAGTTGTGACTCTGTCCTTTGAAGGAGTTGCCCCTGAGCACAATCTGCCCAAGGACAGAGACGCAACTGAGAGATGACAAATGTGTTACAAGAGAGCAATTTAAACACTGTATTTACTTGACACCCCACTGAGTCAGGTTGTAACACAAGGTTAGTTCTTAACATGGGGACCCGAGTGTCTTCACTCAGGCCACTGGTCTTAGCTCATCAAAGCTGGTCTAAGCTGGTTAGAGCCAGTCCAAGCTAGTCATAGCTGTGATATTGCCAGTGCAGGGACAGATCCCTGTGCCTGGTAAGTATTAGAATGTGCATACCACACAAGAGAGAGGAATTTACACATGGTACTTACTCTGTCTCCCCACTAAGATGAGTTGGGACACAAGGTATTTTTTTAAAGGTGGGGACCCAAGAGAATACACAAAAAAGGAACGAAAATTACCCACAGCCCCCACAACCGTCGGTTGCACTGGCCTCAGTGCGAGCACTGATCCTTCCCTCTAATGCAATGAGAGGGCGCAGCTTCAGGAAGCTTTTTACCAGGGCTGGGCCG
Organism: Acanthosepion lycidas; assembly: GCA_963932145.1. Classification (NCBI taxonomy): domain Eukaryota; kingdom Metazoa; phylum Mollusca; class Cephalopoda; order Sepiida; family Sepiidae; genus Acanthosepion; species Acanthosepion lycidas. The sequence continues at coordinate 38,142,029 of OZ010582.1, read as the reverse complement.
TGACCACCGATATAGAAGGCCTGCTTGATAGTGACATGACGTCACAAAAGTAGTCCATACAGTAATCATAATGTAACGAAAAATTGTAAGAAAAAAATTGGTTTTAGAAAACTTTTTAAAAATACATTTATAAAAGAAAGAAACATAATTGGATTTTATACAGAAATTTATTTCATATTAATTTTAAAAAAATAACCGATAAGAAAAAAAAAATGTTGCTGAATGTTTTTTTGTTAAAGTAAAGAAATTAAACATCATGTTACATTTCATTAAATTTTAAAGATTGAAATTTGTTCGTTATTTTATTTGTTTCAAATTTGAAAACATTTTTAAAATCCAAATCAGTATTGTTTTAATTTGCACATTTTTATCTTAATTTTAGTAATTATTCTGTAAAGTTACAATATCGTAAGTAAATGATTATTATTACTACACTACAGCAACAACTCAATTATGATGAAACAAACAGTCGAGCAAATTACAAGTAAATGATAAATAAGAAACAAATAAACTAAATACAAGAAAGTAAATAAATTTGATACAAAAAAGAGATTTAAAATTCAAATAATACTTATAGAAAAGTAGGTTACAGACAGACAATTTTAAGAAATTCGTTCATGATTTTAATTGTTTCACACTTGAAAATTTTTTATAAATCATAATCAGCATTGTTTTAATTTGCATGTTTTTATTTCAATTTTAATAATTATTCTGTAAAGTTACAATTTTTGTAATCATTAAGAGATTATTACTCAAATACAGTAACAACTGAATTATGAATTAACAATTAAATAAACAAATTATAATTAAATGATGAATAAATAAAATAATTATTATGAATAAATAAAACAATTAAACATAAATAAGAAACAAATAAATACAAACAAGCAAATAAATTACAAACAATAGATTTAAAAATCAAATACTTTCAGAAAAATAGGTTACTGATACAAAATTTAGCTGAATGTTTGAAGTTTTCTTTTTTTTTGCTTAACTTGTTACTTGTAATATTATTATTTTCCATGGAACAAAAATTATTTAAAAGAGCATTTGTAGAGCTTCAAAAAAAACATTCTTTGTATTTTTTCTAGATTGCGACCCTCATCACAAGTGTCAACATCAAAAAGAAGCTCATAATCTGCCAAAATGTTATATGCATGGCTAATTTCCTTTGATTTACTGAATGAAGAAAAGAATGATTTTTTTATCAGCTTATCAATGATTACATAATTATAAAAAACAAAATTTATAGTTTTATCATTAGGATATAAGAGAGAACCTCTATTAATCCCCTGAAAATAGCTGCTTATTTCAGGTATTTCTTCCACATTATCTCTTACACTTCCAGATATTAAATCTTTGCAACTATTGCATTTAATTTTCTTAAAAACTGCATTAGAGCAATAACCTGCTAAGTATAGCATTACAGGTAAAACTTCTCTACAATTATTAACATCATCCTCTTTAACATCAATTCTATATTTATATATATATAACTTTTCCTCCTCTTTAAATCAATTTTAATGCATTGCTGATTAAATGGTAATCTCATTTTTAAAGCTGATTGCATTCTAATTTTTTTTTCACACTCAAATACTTGCCATATCGAGATATTATACTGATCCTCACTAAGTTGTTGGTATTGACCAAACCTTGCTTCAAGGTGATCAGTTTGAAATTTGCCTGGTAATATGTACAGCATTTTCAGTTCTTCTATGCAATACTTGGTCAGTTCTAGAAATGCATAGGTTGTATGATGCAAAGCAGTGAAGGTTTCCTTTGGTAATTTGCCATTTCTTCCAGAAATGCTATTCCAAGATTCTAACCAGTCACAGAATAGAGAGAAAACTAAAATTTTCTTCATTCATTCTAAGTGGATTGCAGTATTCATTTCTAAGCCGACAACCTTTATATGACGTTTTCATTTATTATTGTCCATCAAATATAAATAGGTTTATATATTCTGCAACTTCTGCAAAATTAGGCAAATATTTCTGTTTTCCTAAAGCCAGTAATCCTTGAATAGTGTATTCATTAAAAATTTGCAGAACTAAATTAACATTTTGCCTTTCAAGATTAGTAGGAGAAAGTGCCTTTGAGGTTAATTTATAACAATATTTCAAAATTGACTGAGATTCTAAGGCATGAAGTTTCTGTAAGGTAGAAAATGGGGCACTTTGGATACTATCTAATTCATGATTTCCATCATGACAAAATTTGGGGAACAGCATGCATTTATTTGCATCTTTTTGACCAAGCCAATTGTTTCTAATGCATTTTAATATATGTACTGGAAAAGGAAGAAAAGGGGTCGAGATTTTATAACTGGGTGTGGATATACAATGGAAAGCTTTGGAGGACTGCAAAAGAAAGATATAGCTTTTTTATTTATAGCATTATTATCTGTTATAATTGATAATACTTGAAAGCCTATCTCCTCTAAACCAATTATTATGCGTTTAACTATGTCAAATAACTTCTCAGCTTTAAGACATTTAGTTGGCATAACATGCACAACATCTTTATATTGTGAGAATACACTGCTAATCATGAAAGCAAAAGCACCTGTTGCAGCTTCACTGCTGTTATCAGATAAGCCAACAATATTACCACCCTTATAATCTAAGGTTTTAGATAAATTTCATCAACAAGTAAAGATGTCCTTCTGCACTAAGAGCTTAAATTTATTTTTAATATACATAAGAAAATTGTTATGTTGCTCACTCAAAAGATTCATATATGTTGATAACTTAGTCTTTTAAATGGTTGAATAGCTAGGTAAAATTATATTTTTGCTGTCTCTTAACAATCTGTACCCTTTAGGGGAGCAGTTATATAACAATGAAGAAAATATAATCATTTCTGTTGAATAATCAAGCTTATTTTGTGTCATTAAATTTAGCTGCTCATATATAAATTTAATTGTATTAAAATGTTTGTTTGATTCTTCTTGAACCAATAGTAGAAATGACATTACCAATTTTAATATAAAATTCATATTTTGTGGTTCAGTTTGCTGTTGTTCTGTGTCCATTTTCTTCATGTTTTCTATCAGAATTTCAAGAGTATTTTGATCAGTTACATGTTTAGGAATCTTATAGTCCCCTATTGAATGCATTCCCACATCTCTACAAAACACATGTACTGCAAAATCAGATTCAATTACAAGAGACAGATTGATTTTTGGATATGGGGATTTGATGATGCTGAATATAATAAGTGTCTCTTGCTGCCTAACAAAACTTCAGTAATTTCTATAAATGAAATTTAATTTCCCTTCTAGATCATTAACATTATAGAATTTCTTCTGCATTTTATATGCTAAGTCATCATTAAAGCACTTTTAAGAGCAGAATTCTCTAGTCGGATTCTCCTAGTCTGGTAACTTTCTCGAAGTATTCAATGAAGATAAATATGATGAGGGACAGTTTGGGAAAATTCTAGGAATATAGCACCATCACGAAGATATATTTTTTTTAGTTTAACTGCAATTGTGGCACCTGTTTTCTTTTTCTGTCAAAAGCTGACGATTCTCTTCTTATGTCCTCCGGTCGAAAATGTAGTTCATATTAAAAAGATTTTAATAACCAAACCTATTTTAAATTCTTGTGAAAATCTAAGAAAATCAATCAGCAAAAATCTACAGTAATATGAAGCATTAATTTAATAATTTTAGGAAGTGGAGAGAATTCAACAAAAGATTATTAGCTTCGTCACTAATAATCATTATTAGTGACGAAGAAGAGAAGAATTTTTAACGTTTATTCATTTTTTTTTTTTTTTTATTTAAAATGATAAATAAAAAAAAACATTCTAATGAATAAAACAATTCTAAAAATTGTTAAATTATTATGTTGGTGCAAAAATAATGTCGTTTTCTCACATGTTGCTATGTGAGAAAACGACATTATTTTTGCACCAACCTAATAATTCTAAAAAAAAATTCAATTATTTTTATGCCTATTTCTTTATGAATTTATATCAAAAGTTTATTTTTTATAAAAATTAGATTTCAGCTTTTAAAAACTTTCGCAACTTTGTTTTTAATGCTTTGTGAATTATAAAGATATGAAATTATTTTAAATTTTATATTTTTAATTTTAATCCTCAGTTTCAATTGAGTTTAACTTTTTAAAAACAACACTTTGTTTTAAAAATGTGTTGTGAATTACAGACATGAAATTCAATTAAAGTTTCATTTAGTCACGAATAAAACAATTCTAAAAAATCGTTATAATTATTAGAATTATTTTTTATGCATATAAAATATTCCTTTAGGAATTCATGAATGAATTTATGTCGAAAATTTTTGTAAAATTTATTTCTTAAAACTAAAAGAATGGAGTAGATTTTAAAAGCAACACGTACGAGAATGTAGTAATGTAGTAAACTTTCTCGCTAGATTTATGTCTTATAAACTTTGTTCTGAATTACAAAAACATGGTGGTTATTTTATCACTGAAGTTTCAATAAAATTTACTTATTTTTTAATACAAAAAATACTCACTCTGCTGAATTTAGTAGGTAAAAAAAAATGGTCTCTTCTCATTGTACGAATCCAAACATCAGAATTCTTTATCTTTACGGAAAGAAAATACATATTCTTTACAGCCGTTTTTATAATTCCCTTTGCAATTTGGTACAACGCATCTATAAGGCATTGTTTTTTTAAATTAATTCAATATTTAAAAGAAAGTATTAATAAACAATTTAAAAATGCCGCCGTAAAAAATCTGATACACAAAAAAAACAAACAACACGCTTCTTGAAAGTCGGACTCAATATGATGACGTCACATTTCTCCTTAACCCAATGAAACAGGTCTTCTCTATCGATGGTCAGGGCTGGGCACCTCTCAGTATAATTTTTCTCAGTTGCCACTCTGTCCTTTGACGGAGTTGCCCCTGAGCACACTCTGACCAAAGACAAAGCTGCAACTGAAAGATGATAAATAGGGTGTTACAAATTTGCCAAAATCAATTTGCACACTAAAAACTCAAGGTAACCGAGTTTGAAATATGAGAAAAAAATATTAAGAATAGAGAACAAGCTTAACGATTGACATTGCATTTAAATATTTGAAGATCAAGGTTAAGTGGAAAGCAAGAAGCCTGAAGAAATTTCCACAAGTGAGAAGCATGAGTGAAAAAGTGTTCAGGAGAGATAGCAAAAAGACAAAATTTACTAAGAGCAACAAAGGATAGGAAATTGTGGAGAGTCATAATCGCCTCTGTCATGAAGGGAAACAACATGAAAAAGAAGCAGCAGCAAGTTTTATAAATAAAAAAGTGCATGGACTTTAAATAAATGTACACTTTTATTCTCAGTAATAAATTTAATTCATTGTCCCTTCACCCATATCGTATAGATTAAAATCTTTCATTTGTTTTCTCATATGCTTCATAAAATATATAAAAGATTATATAAAAATAAAAATTAAATAATGATAATAATGCTACCTATTGACATACATAAAATTCCTGACCCAACATTTTGACATTCCACTGTCATGTGGCTTTCCTCATTCTTTTTTTTTACAAATATTTTTATGACAATTGTTCCACTGAGTTATTCTCCTTATTACTGAAATTGCATGAATTTAAGATTGGCAAATAGTTATCACCATTTTACTAGCTAGATACAACAGTCAATTCTAAGTTTCTTTTCTTGCATGTCTTACCTTTGGAATTCCATGTGTAGACATAGTGTCGAAGGACAAAATGTCAAAAAGACAATGTTGTATGGACTAATCATAGAATGGACAAAGTGGGAAAGTGACTGAAGCCAGGTCAGAGCCGGTAACATTACAAATTCTTAAGATTTTGTCAAGAATCTCTAGATACGTAGCAGAAGCACCAGAGCAGATGTGGTAGAAATATTCAATTCATGGACAAATTGCAGACTTACTATTAACAATAATATTTATCTCAATGTTTTGGGGATAAATGAATAAGACATCATTGATATGTCTGAGATAAAATGAGTTCTTAGGAACAACTTATTGAAATGGGCCTAATTTTTAAAATTCTAGAAATAAGCATGCTGAAGGAAAACTAAGAGGGTCACCCACAGGCAATTTAATTTATTTTTTTAATCTCTTGTTGAATTTAAAACAACTAAGATCCATATATCATTCATATGTACTGATAATTTGTTAATTTATTCAAAAATATGTAAACAAATTGAGTATAAATTTAATTCTACCATTGCCCACTGATTTCATTCTCCTTTCAATCAAACAAGAATCAATTATGACACTTGGCAGAATTTGATTTATTTCAGGTAATTTCCTGTTAATGAGCAACGTCTGTCAAGGTAAAATGACAGACCTGAACATGATCCTTGTGAAAGAAGGATTTACTATTTCAGCTGGAGCCTGTTTTACTTTTTCTTCCTGAATTTTAAATGGATAATTAATGTCATTCTACTCAAAACTACAAAGATTCTGAGTACCATAAGCGATCCTATTCATCAAAATATTCTGTTCATGATGAAAATAGGGATATTTATATGTTTATTGATTATCTACAAAATGTTTATTTTACTAAAAGATCACTCAATAAAAGGCCCAAGAGCCACACAAGGAAGAGTGTTTATCTATGGGATATATAGGAAAGGTATGTAGCAGTATATGTATATAATTATATATTTGCAACTGGGTATATATAAGTACATTTCTTTAAATCTATTTTTTGTATTTAATGTATTATATATATTTTGTTGTAACCTAGGAAGGGTTACTGGATGAGGAATAAACAAAACGGAGGATAGAAATGAAATGCTAATCTTTATAACATTAACAAAATGCAATACAAGCATTTAACTAAAAGAAACTGCACCCTGTCAATGGACCTGATGTCTGGTCTGATCTGTAATGCAACATTTAGCTTTCGGAAGGCATCTTTCATTATCCTAAATCACTTTTGTATTTCAGTGTGCATATGGTGTGCTTGCTGATGATGAAATGTTGCTAGCTTAGTTTTGGACAATTCCAAGCAGCAGCAGGATTCTCTCTCTTCCTTCTAACTTACATTTGCCCAGTCAACCAAATATAAGCTGGTTAAAATTTCTCTTTCTTATTCTTCTGATGTGATGTTTGCAACTTTAACTTCTGACATCTAGAGAGTCTATGCTACTTCAACTTCTGCAGATTGTAATTAATTTCTACTGGATTTTATGTTGTTCTTGCAATTTTTTCTGATTGGGTGTTTTATGAATATGGCCTTGGACTGAAGGTAGCCTCCAGGAAAATAACTCACTGTGTTTTCTGTGCTTAACATTTTCTTCTGATATGAATTGGAAATATAATAATAAATTAATAAATGGCTTATCAAAACTGAAACAGCTCTCTTTTTATCTTAGATAATCTTTTATGCTATCCATCATCATCACTAATGCTAACCTCCAGGAAAATAACTCAGAGTGCTTTCTGTGGATAACATTTTTTGCTGAAATGAAGTGGAAAGCTTGTATTAAAGCAGTTGATAAGTCTGCTGCTAGGGAAGTCGAGTCACTGTGCTTAGCTAGACAATTTTTCTCTCTAGAACTTGTCTTACCTATTTATAAGTCTAGCACTCATCTATGCATTGTATATTGTTGTCATATTGTCTGCTGCTATTGCTACATATTTAGAGATCCTTGATAAAATCCAAATAAGAATCTGCAATATTATTGGTCTTGATCTGGCATCTCAGGTACAGTTACTTTCCCACTAACTTAATATTGCTTCCCTGTGCCTTTTCTATAAACACTTTCATGGTTATTGTTCAGATAAACTTTTCTCTATGGTTCCTAGACTTTAAGCACAGTACAAAATTGGCAGCAAGATCTCTTCATTTTACAGTTGTAGATCCTAGTTGTAACCATAAGTCCTATACTAACAATTTCTTTTCTCACACTTAACAATGCTTTTTCTTTTTCTCATGTTCTTTCACACTGAGTAACCTCTTAGCTACTTTATTGCTTTGCTTAGGGTGAAATGATTAAAAAAAAAAAAAAAAAAATGGAAATCCTATCAGGATTTATTATTGGTAGACAACAAGATATGCAAATGACATGGTGTTGAGAACAGACACACAAAGGAAACTACAGTAATTCCTTCAGAAATTAGTAAAAGAAAGCAAGAAGAAAGGACAAACCATCAATTATATCAAGACAGAATGTATGGTTGTCAGAAAGCAGAACAGCTCTCAAGATTCAAACTATGCAGTAGAAATGGCAAAATGAATACAAAAATTTAAATAAATGGGAAATGTTCTAACAGAAGACAGAAAATCTGCCATCTAAGTTTGAAAGAACATAGAAAAAGCAAAAAAAAAAAAAAACCTTCCAAATGCTAAGTATTAAGAAACAGGAAAATGTCTTTAGAAACAAAGAGTACAGAACTGTTATGTAATATCAGTCCTCCTATATGGCAGTGAACACTAGACAATCTCTTCACAGACGAAGAAGAGACTTGAAGCAACAGAAATGTAGTTCTAAAGGATGCTGAGAGTAAGATGGACAAAACATGTGAGTAACAAGGAAGTTGTAAGAAAAATGGTAACAAAATGTTGGTTGGATGCAGTGAATTGAACCAAAAAGCTATAAGGTCAATACCTGGCTATGACAATAGTGAACAATAAACGTGGAGAGATGAGTTAAAGGAGATAACTGAGACATTCAGAAGAGGCATGGCACATGTAACTAGAACAATCTACCCCACTGGATGAAATAAAGGGTTCAATTTTGAAATTTCAATCACCTGAAGAAGGCTGGAGTGTACAATGGTCGAAACATTGTGAACATGACAATAAAGATAAGGACAACAGTCCGATCAAAGTAAATAATGTAAATAAACTTAATGTAACCCTCTACCTCAAGTGGCCTCTAGGCCTTGTATGGGGTGAACCTTATTGTAAAAAAAAAAAAAAACTGGTCAGGAGTATTGTGAACTTATTTTGTTTTTTAATATCTATGTCCAACAAGTGAAGTAAGTTTTTTTAAATGTCAATAAGTATAGCTTTGGCATCGCTATATTTCTGAGACACATTTATACAGTTTTCGCCATTATTACTGCTACTTCTTTTTCTCTCTAGGTTCAAATTCAGGCAGGCAGCAGCAATGTTTCTTTACTAATAATGATCACAAGGAAAACACAAAAATATAGCCATCTAGGTATCTCCAAAAATTCAGTATACCTAAGATTTAAATGTATTTTTCATAAAATGAAAAATCCTTTTTGAAGCTTTTCCCCAGCTTCAATTGAAAGCTAAAGAACTAAATTCTCTAATTCCAGTAAACAAAATACTGTGGTGTATTTCAAATAGAAATTATGATTTTTAGCTGATTCTTAAAAAAAAAAAAAAAATAAAAACACCCATTTTTAATTTTCTTAGAGAAATATAAAAAAAATTTAATTTTCGGCTTTAAGAATCCTGCAAAAATAAGATACACATTTCTGAAACGTTACTTTCATAAAATTAGCAAATTTAAATTTAAATTAATCTGTTCTGAAACAAATATTACTTATCTGTCTATATTTGTGATGAGGTATTATGTATACTATTTACATTATTCAGACTACTATTCTCCTCTTTGTTGCCATATTTATTATAACATTTTGGCCGTTGTTCGCTCCGGCCTTCTTCAGGTGGTTGGAATGTTGAACTGAACCCTTTATTTCACTCACTGGGGTAGACTGTTCTAGTTCCACGTGCCATGTTTAATGGATGTCAGTTATCAGTTATCTCCTGTCAATTCCCCTCTCCAAGTTCTCCACTGCCTTAACCGGGTATTGAACTCACAGAACTTGGAGAGGGGAATTAACAGGAGATAACTGATAACTGACATCCATTAAACATGGCATGTGGAACTAGAACAGTTTACCCCAGTGAGTGAAATAAAGGGTTCAGTTCAACATTCCAACCACCTGAAGAAGGCCAGACCATACAGCGGCCGAAATGTTGTAATAAATATCGCGACAAAGAGGAGGACAATAGTCCAAATAATGTAAATAGTAAATATTACTTATAGCATCAAATTTTCGAGACAAGCATTTCTTGACCACAAGGTCCTGTTATTCTTCTGTTTCCATTGATAATTTGATGGCTGAAGGTATTTACGCGTTTAGTATGGTGGACCAGAATTGACATAAATTTACGAATTCTAAATAAGAATGGTTTATTTTTGTTTCTTATACTAAATTAAAATACTATAAAAAATTTCTTACATTATTGAGTTAACTCTTTAATGATATTGCATTATTTAATAGCTAAGATAATGATAAATAATTTTATTAATTATTATATGATCAGTTATTACACTTTTAATTTAATAACTGAAATGATTAATAATTTTATTATTATATTATTTCACTCAATTATTAAATGTTTAAATTGATAAATGAGAATTTTATCTCAATTTAATTTTTAATTTAATAACTGAGAGTAGGATAAATATCTCACTCTCAATTTTTAAATTGATAACTGACATAATATAATTTTAATTATATTATCTAAGTTATTAAATTAAAAATTAAATTATTATCTCACTCTCAGTTATTAAAATTTTAACTGAGATAATATAAAATGTAACTCTATAATTTGAAATTTTATTGTATTTAGTATTAATTTATATTCTTTATTATTAATTGCTATACTTTAATGGTTAGGATTTTATTTAACTCACAAAAAAAAGAAACTTAAAAAAATAAAAAAATTAAATTATTTTTCTTAAGTGAAAAAAATAATAAATAAAAATTATTTGATGCATGACACACTTGAGGAAAAGTATACACACTATATAAAGGGAGATGAATGCATAGAAAAACTAAAAATATTTTGTGAAACAGGAAAAAAAACTTTGAAAATTATCATTCCATATTTTAAAAGAAGCTTGTTGAAACATAGGGATGATGAAAACGTTTTTTTTTGTGCATCAAAATGTTATTTTTTTAGTATGGTGTATCATAAGTGATATTATGGTTAAAAGGTCGTGTGTTTCAAGGCTTGTCTCTCACCCCTTAGGGAAAACTCCATGAGATATAAACATTTTCAGCTGTGGCCAATTATTTCATTTCACTGCCGACCAATTATGATTGGCTTGTAAAAGAAACTAATAAGACTGTTTTATTATTTTTTTCTTTTGCTTGCATTTTGGGAATTTTATTTCAGAAAATGCTCTATGAAATTGTTTTTAATAGCATTTTGCAATCATGGGAAATAAAACCAAAAAAACTTTATTAGCTGAAATGGATTTTTGATACTTTAAATCAGGTCAACAAACATTGGCAATGTCAGATTTTATTATCAAAGTCAATGTTTTCTCTCTGAAATTCACATTAACCAACCAATGTTGGTAAAAGTTTCAGCATATGTTTATATAAATATCCCATATGAATTTCAGCCTATTCTTTTCATTAGAAATATTCATAAGTGGCATAAGATTTGATTATGCAATTCAAGGGTTATAAAGTATATAGTTACTGAGGCTTATGTTGTTTTTTTTTTATTTCATTTAGAAAGATTGTATAATGGGTTAGAAGAAAGATATCTTGGATAAATTATATTAAAGTTAATGAGTGATGGAAATTGCTAAAAAAAATAGAGAATGAGCAAAAAAGAAACTGAAAACATTGGCAAGATAAGTATAAGAAAAAAATAATGTGAACATTTTTTTTTTTGCAATTAAAATTTTAGGAAAATATTCTCTATAATCTAATGTTTTATTGAATTTTAGGTGTTTTGGTTTTAATATATTTTCTGATAATGTGTAGTAACAACTGTAACTAGAAAAATAAGGACTTTCTAAATTAATTACAGCGGTAGGATTGGAATCCCCAGTACAAGGAGTTCCCTTAAAAGCAATCCGAGCCTGAAGGCCAAGACCAAGAAAACCATCTGTGTACAATTGTTCAGGACTTAAATTGGAAAGTAAGTGATTGGTTGAGGTGGCACAGAAATTGCCATGATGCTCTCTATACAAAGGCAGAAGTTACATGAACCTTCCTTTTTTGTTGGTAGATAACACACAACACACTGTCATTTGTTTTATCCTGGTAAGTCACCATTTTCTTCACCACAACCAGCCATTAATGAAATAGAAGAAACAGTAAATTTCAACCATTATAAATACAAGAGAGGTTGAAAATGAGCTAAGATTTTGTAGTGTTTCAGAATTTGGTGAGATACTTTACCAAAGATTACTGCATTACATATTAATGCTATCTTTGAATAGGACAAGATGGCATAACCCTAGATGCAACCCACCAATATGCCACATAGTAACATGCCACTAGCATTTACTGCTGATGGTCTGCTGTCGGACATCTGCTGTGTTTATCTCAACAATGTTACCACTAGCAGATTGCCAGAGGCCCACTAGTGGCTTACTGGTGAGGCCACTAGCGGCTTGCATGTTGGGAATTTCTGATCCTAATAAAATGATGTCTAATCATGTAAAAGAGACACTTGTTGTGGCAGTATTATGTTCTTATGTGTTTTATATGGGATGGAACTTTTGTAAAACAAAAAATGTCTAAGTACTCACATTTGATAATATTGATCTTCAAATTTCTTCATTTACTTCTGCTTTCATAAAGTTTTTCTTACTTTGCTGGATGCAGAACATTTAAATTTACTCTAACCATGTCACTATAGTTTCCAGTGCATGTAACTAATCAGTCAACATTGGAAATGTCTAAATATTGAAACCAAATGCAAGTCCTCACCTTTGTCGTCACAATGTTTTGGCCATTGTACCTTCTGACCCATATCAAGTGAGTATCGAGCTTTTAACTTAGAGCAAATTCTCAACTGAAGCCATTATTTAATCTATGGAGATAGACTCTCTTTGTCTACTGATATCTCATCTTGTTAATATTATTAGTACTGCTCAATTGCTTGCATTGAATCCAAATACATAATGCCTGGCCTGGGATTGAACTCACAATTACTGTATCACAAAATTTACAAACCAACTATTTAATCCACTAGACCATAATCCTGCAAAATATGAAAAATTGTAAAGTATATGAATCTATGTCTTTCACTGGTCAGAAATGTGGGTGATAATTAAAAAAGAAAGATAATCAGAAAATAACAAATGCCTGCCTTATTGCCAATGGTTATGAAGTAGATTTGGCAAGCTTTAACTTTTGTGCTTACAAATGGATGTTTTTTTCTTATTCTCTATTATCTTCACTCCCTTGGCAATATTTATTTATAAGATTGTAAAAAATATGTGACCCAAGTACAATGCTATGTTTACTATTTACCTTTGATAAAAATAATTATTATTTACCATTTTATAAAGAAAAAAATGTGAAAAATCTTTTTATTCAAAAATTTAAAAAAAAGTATCAAAATATGTAAACCATTGACAATGAAATATTTATTATATATCATTTTATAAATAACTATGAGAACAAGCTTTTTATTCATAATTTTATAAACATATAAATAAATTGTTGCACAAAAGAAATGCCTTGCAAATGTTTTTCTTTTCAAAATTTAGAATAACAGTTACTCATCATTATCTGTTTATTTAAACTTTAATAAATTTGTGAATAAAAATATTTATTTCTTTTTAAATTAATAAATAATAAACATTGTATTAGCTGGTTAGCATTTTTAGAATGGTGTAAATCTAAAATTATTCTTGTAAATAAACAACTTTATGAATAAATAGTGTTTAATATTTTAGCTTTAAGTTCTCAAAGAACAAAAAATGCATTAATTCACTTTCATATGCTTGGATTTTATTAAAATTCAAATCATTGCTTTTTATAACAACAAACATTCCCAATGGAGTGAAAGTAGTTAAAATAATAACGATGTCAACACCCCCCCCCAAAAAAAAAACGTCCTTTTGATCCAATTCTTCTGTGTGCATGAAGGTGAAAGAGGATTTTAATATTTTTTAAACAGATTCTCCAACCTGCAGCCAAAAAGCTATGTCTCTGGTGATGTTAGCAACATTTGTTATGAGTTTGGAAGTTGAGACAATTGATTTCACATCAGCATTTTTGTAGGGTAATATGCTGGGGAAAGAGATATCATAATTTACACAGACTTAGAGATAACTAATTAAAGCCAAATTTATGCAATTATTAAAAAACATAACTGCACACCAATTTTTGCCTAGTTAAGTTACACACCCACACACAAATATCACACTACACTCAAAACAAATTTTAAAACAAACACAAATATACCAGAGTGCTAGCCATTATCAACACAACTCTTGCTTGTCACAGATGCTTATAACTGTGTCAATACATTTCTCTTGTATAGGCTATAAGAGGAGCTGAACAGAGCACAGAGAAGAGAGATTTCACACATGCACACTAACCATAGAGGCTACCTGGAGCATGGCTAATTGCTTTTCTGACCATTATGCTTTGAAAATGACCTTCTGTGAACACAAAAAGAGAATGGACTACACTATCGCACATGACAAGCCCAAATTGATAGCTACCAAGCAGTCAACCTGGTTAAGTACATGCTCACTCCACACCTCATACACCACACATTGGAATGTCACAGTATACTACTTACCAGAGACATTTTCATATCTTCTAAATGAAAATAAACCTTTGGTCATTTCTTCAAACCAGTGTCTAATTTTTTTCTCTACTCCAACCAATTTCCACCTTGGATCAGTATTCTCGTAATTCATTGTGAATGATTTTATATTCTATGGAAATTAATATTTTAAGAAAGATGTGATTTCAGAATTAAAAAGGATGTTCAAAGTAGGTACTCAGGACAATGGAACATTCAAATGTTTGTGATTGACTGTTAAGTAGTCCAAAAATAGAATTACTCTAGATCAAATCATCTGCATCACCAATATAATTAAAATAAAAAAGGAGAAAAAATGATGAGCTAAGTCTAGATGAAAAGACTGAAAAAGATTTGCTGGTCAAATGATGTGGGTATCTATCTACCAAGACACATATCACATATATAGTTTGATATCTGTAAAATGAGTACTATTACAAAATAGCCTAAAGTGAAAATGCATTTTGAGGCCAATAAGTCATTAGCAAATATGAGACCCAGCAGAGGTTTTCTATTTTTTCTAAAATTGGGAAAATGCTCAAAATTGAAGATTGGTTGTTATTAGTGTAGCAGCTGATGTTAGGGTTTTAATAATGGCTATGTTACAGGAAATATTTCAACTGTAGTGCTTTGCAAAGCTAACAAAGCATCTCTCAGGTAGAGACAATGAATTCAACAAACCTTGTTAGTGATCATCTTCTGAGGGTTGATGCGGCAAGAGCTAAAGAGATCTAAGATGTAATCCAAATTGAATGGATTAGGAGTTGCAAGTAGATCACAGACTGGCTTACAAAAGCAGGGGCTCCCCCTGAGATACTGAAAGATATTTTTCCAGAATAACTGTTTTAATATTTGTGCCCAATAATTTCAGAAGAGATTTACAATGTTAATGTTGAGTTATTTAACATTATTTTGTATTTGTGTAGTTGTCTCCTTTATTTAGCATAGCATTGGGTTTTAGAATAAAAACGCTGAACAGCTAACATGTGTTATACTCTGCTGCAAATTAGATCTCTTTCAGATTCACTGTGCATGTCATCCAGATGTGAGCATTAAGAAAGCAAAATTTAAAAAGGTCATTTTTGTGCAGGGGCTCTGAGCATGATATCTGGCCCACAAAACAAATCCCATCAAAAATACAAGACATAAAATAAACCAATCGTGAAAGTTGCTGCCAGAGAAATAATATAAACAAATGATGAGCTTAGGAGCCTGTACATTTTATTTATAAGAATGCTGCTTATGAGTGATACAAAACATGATCAACAAACTGGCTACTCTCAACACCAACATGGTGATTCTATTCAACACATATCTGCTTGAGAGCCACTCTCCTCCAAATATCCACACCATACTCACATACAGTCATTCTGCTCATACCCTCTGTATCAACAAATTTAGATTTGTGGTTTGACTAATCCATTCCAGGCCCCTCTCAACATCTTCACTATGACCCAACATATCTGTTAACTCCTGGTTTTACTAACAACACCCTTACACCAAATCGCTTCCCTGACCAATGTCAACTAAAGAACCTTATATCAACAATTCTGCTATCTTTTCATACCTCCTCACAAGACGGTTATTGCTGTTTTCCTTTGATTTCCCATCCAACCAGAATTATGTGTGGTCACGATTCATTAATCCACTTCAGGCCTCTCTTATCCTCGCTACCATAACCTCAGTCAACTGATCCACCAATGCATCAACTCCATGCCTTACCAACTCTACCCACATTCAAAATTGCTACACCTCACCTGCACAAAGACATTTTACTTGCATCTGCTGCATCAGCAAATACAAAAGAATTTTATATTTATAATTTTTATCTTCTTTTTATTTTACTTCACCAATGGTATTGTTGTTTTGTTTATTCTCCCATGCTACCATACATGTGTTGTATTTAGTCTGTGATGCAAAATCAAAACACTCTTGATTTATTAAGCATAGCTTAGATGTGTCACAATCCAGCAAGTATGTAGCACCCAGTCAGGATTGAACTCACTACTTATCTGTAACTGATTTGGTGAAATAAGTTTCACTAACCATTACATTGCATCAAATCGCTCAATTTCTCATTGTTGTGAGCATAGTTCTCACTGAATTTGGGCCATATGCTTGATTAAGATGACTTTAATAAATGTTTGTCACAAAATTTACATGATGGAATCTGCTGCAAACATTAAAGGTAAGTCTAAATTTAAAATCTCAAGGTTTAGAAATCATGTGAAGTCAGGTCAATTCTATTTAGGTTAAAAAGATAACTTTCAATTATTAGCATGGCATTTTACCAACATATTCATTAAATTCTATCATCTATTTCAGGTATAATTATTTTCTTTTTAAATGAAAATTGTCAATTATGTATGCAGTCTAAGTTCTCCATGATGAATCACTCTTCTTTGGAATATGGTTGGTCTTATTGTTTTGGTTAAAGAAAAACATTTAAAGAACAATTAGTCTGCATCTCTTTTGAAATATGAGAAAATATTTTGCTACTTATTTGAATATCAATCATATCCTTTTTTTATGTTTGCAAGTCAAAGATTTTGTAAGATTTTCAGAATCACTCCATAATAAATTGTTTTTTCTTAAAACAAGGGAAACCTAAACTGATCAAGTTGTTCAGATTAAACGTTTTATTATTATTACTTTTGGAATATTATTTGCTTTCATTTAGTCTTTCCTTTCAATTCCTTGAAAATTGATGGCATCATCAAACTGGCCAATTGAAGACACTTGGTATTTAAAAGAGCACAAATTATTAGGAGATAATTTGATATCATTATTGGGAAATCAGTATAATGAAATATTGGTAATGGATAGACAATACCCTATTAGAAAATTTGAATTTCTTTCATTGGAAAGATCACTGACTTCATAAAATCAATGTTTAGGAGATCATTCAAAACAATACAATCATGGTTTTATTGTTGAGATTTACAGTTTAGCTTAGTCTGGAACCAAACTGCAAATATGATGTATTTAGTATGGCCCAAATTCACCAAACTTCAGAGTAGTAATGGTCTCTTAGAGTAGAACATGAGCCATTAAATTGAAAATCTACTTGATTAATCTTCAAGGTTTTTTTTTTTGCACAGATTCAACAATACTTTTAATTTGTTACATACCTCAGACTTACTTCATATTAACAGCACATTTTCATAGATCTTGCTTTCATCTGTAGTACTTCACAATGTCATTTTAGTTAACAACATCTCTTCTTATCTACAAGTTAATTTGAACTCTATGAATGACAGTACTGCTATAATTGTTTATAATGTTATAAACATATATAATATTATATAAACACTGCTCTAATTTTTTACAAGCCATACAGTTGTGCTTGGTATGAGGAGAATTAGGCTTAGATGCAGAAAAAGATTGTGTAGATATTATATGGGAGAAATCTCTGAAAATGCTGAAATTAATATATTGCACCTACCCACATCACAAACAGAAATAATTATGTAGCCAGTTTCCATTTGGTGACAATGACATAAATGTTGAAAACACTTAAATTCCACTTGATTGAAAATGTGTTTAGGTTTTTGTATTTTTGTAATTGCTCTATATTTCACAAATAAACATGATATTTTCAAATTATAATAAATTTCCAGAATTCCAATAAATTCTTGATTTAATTCAATATCAAATTATAGCAATTTAGAAGAATAAAATTATGGTCTAAGGGAAATAAATACACGGACATCAAAAATAGTAACTTTCAAAATAGGTATAATAAAGTATAAAATAAATATATATTGAAAATAGCATATGTGTATATTCTGTCAATAATATGGTAAGAAACAGCAATTAACAATATCCAACAAATTTGATTGAAAAACAAACAAGAAACGTCTAACAGAATTTACTTCCCATTGAGAACAATATGACCCTGTGTTTAAATTTCCAGTTTAATGGAGGTAACAACATTTTAGGCTAGAAAATTTGGGAATTCATCAAATTAATGTGTTCAATAATACCTAAAAATGGCTGTCTTGAAATGTTTTTCACATCAATTTCCCTGTTCATTGTATTTTCCTTTGTTGTTTATGAGTTTCCAACTTTGGCCCATGATGTAGATAACATGTCAAGAAAATTTGGGAAATGGTTTATAAGAAATGCAAAATAATTTGGTTCTCATGAAGACTCCAAAATAGTTTTTTTTTAAAAAATATAAATGCACTCTCATTTAGACATGGGTGCAAATTTTGGAGGATTTAGGCATGTTGTAGTTCCTTTGTGCCACAACATTTATAGTAAATTGCCTTAAACAAAGACAGTAAGCTACATAGAAACATTCACAAGGCCCAAACAGTACAGATTCAAATTCATTTGAGGCTGCAAAACATACAAGTGTTGGTTGGGAAATTTTAATAATTTCATAGAATCTCTGGCTGCAGAATCTTAGCCAACTTGTCACATATATGGAATACAAATCCAGAATATGATGACACTCTAGAGACTGAAGATAATATAAATTAAATCAAAGAATAGTTTTTTGGCATGGCATTTTTTCATGAACTGGGATAAGCAGATACAAGAGGATGTCAACAACAACATCACTCAGAAAACAGTCTGCCTGCTTTATGTAAAGGGGTTATCAGAGAAAATACAAAGGGTCAGTAATCCATATAACATCAGGACAATCTTCAAAAGCTGGACAACACTTCGCAGATATCTCTTCCAAGTCAGCCTCCCCCCAATAAAGGAGAACATGACTAAAGTCTGTGTGTATGCCATCCTGTGCAGCTGCATAAAGAAATATAAAGAGGAGACAGGCCGCCTCCCTAGGGTAAGGCTTGAAGAACACCAAAAAGCTCTAACATGAGGGGAAGCGGAAAAATCAGGCATGGCTGTCCACATATGGAGAGAGAAGGGAGATCACTGTCCTCAGTGGGATCAGGTTTAGAACATAGACAAAGAACATGATTGGAAAATTCATTAACTTAAGGAATCAGCATATATGCTAGGCCAAAAAAATCTGAGCCGAACAGGCATAGAAATGAATACAATATGAGAACCAGTAATAAGGAGTGCCAGAGAAAATCAATCATGAAAATTGCAATATGAGCTCTGGTAAAAAAATGAAATGATAACAGTAAAAATTGCAATATGAGCACTGGTAAAAAATGATTGCTGAAAATATTAGGTTTATAATACCCAGAAATTCATACACATGTCCTCAAGGACACATGGCACAGTGGATAAAGGCATTAGTTAGATCCAGTGACAGGACCCAAAGTTCAATACCTGGTTAAGGCAGTGGAGAATTTGGAGAGGGGAATTAACAGGAGATAACTGATAACTGACATCCATTAGACATGGCATGTGGAACTAGAACAGTCTACCCCAGCAAGTGCAATAAAGGGTTTAGTTCAAAATGTCAGCATGCAACAGCCAAAACGTTGTGATAAATATGGCAACAAAGATGAGAACAATAGTCCAAATAATGTAAATAGTATTTTTTCACAATGTATAAACAACAATTAAGAGACATTTCTAAAAACTCTACCAACATTTGCAATTTTATATCCTGATTGAGTAATATAAATCTGAACCCATTCCTGGTGTTTTCATCAGTGGCATCATGGCAATCAGGAGGCAGTAATGACAGCTTGGAAATAAACTTCTAGACTTGATTACTGCTAGATCATTAAATTTTTGCCAACAATGTTCTAGTACAAAGGTCTCCAAAATGGTCAATATCAGCCCCTGGGGGTTGATGGGACTATTCAATGGATCAGTAAATGACTGGTAGTCAGAAGTGGGTCAATAAATACGGGGATGGGGTCAATTGAACTTTTGTGGTGGAATGCTGAAATTCATATAAGATTTTAAAATACATAAAATACAACTTGCTGACCATCCAGCATACTTCACGCACATACCAATCTACAATCACACAGAGGCAGCAGCGACAATTCTTTTACATATGGCATCATGAAACACTGCAGAAATAGAACCCAACTCAGGATAGAATGCTGAAGTGTAAATGTACAAACACACAGAAACATTCCAACCATGACACACATGAAGAGAAAAAGAATCATATACAATTCCCAGCTTGGTCAATTTTCTACTAATATAGATCAGCTCAGCACCCAATACACAGCACATGCTTGCTGGCCAGCGCCACGATCAGATGGCTGTTGGTGCCAACTAGTCCAGAGTCAGCCAGTGTATACTCAACACTCGTAGAAATCAGAGTGGTGTCAGTAAACTTATAGCTGTGCATTTACTGTAAAAAAATTTGCCTATTTCTACAATGGTAGCCACTAATGCTAAGAAATGCAGACAATATTCACAGGAGTATTTGAATATGTATCTACAGACCTACAGGAAACATGTATGCGAATTTCTTTAAATTTATTTTAGCCTCTGAATAAAAACCATTTGAAGATTTTCTTTGGCTTTTATATCAATTCAGCTTTCTTTCATTGTTTTATTTCTTTTTTTTTTTTTTTTTATAAACCGAACCAAATAACCAACTGAAAGGAACAATACAGCAATATGTTACACAGGAACATATTTACACTTGGTCTCTTACCAGAAGAAAAATGCAGAAGAAAGTTTTTTTTTTTTTTCATTTTCAAACACCTGACAAAAAATGAACAAATGTCAGAGAAAATTGGTTGTTATTGAATGTTATTTTTCAAGGTAAACAAAAATTACCTGCCTGTCTTCCCTATAATTAGTGTTTTATTCTCTTTGAAATGACCATTAAATGACGAAAACATTATTAATAGTGGTATCTGTAAGAATAATTAATTTATAAGAAAGAGTAATCAGAATATCAAGTAAAATAAACAAAATTAAAGATATGATGGAGTACCAAAAAGTTATCAATCCCTACAAAAATAAAAATTTGGTCATATTTTTGGGAAATGGTTCAGGCTGAAACCATTTCAGCATCCCCCTCGTAAGAATAAAATCCTAATTCAAATCATTTTCAAATGAACAATTTTAAAACCATGTAGATATTTTTAGGATCATGAGTCCTGTAACCTCTTCGAGTCATAGGAGTACCACATCTACTGCAGTCACAACAGCAGTGGTGTTTCCTGAGTAAACAACATGGAGCCCAACCGTATCCAGACTGGGTTAAATTTAGAGTTTTGCTTCTCCTAGACATGTTGCCAATCAAGGCCATAGGGTCCAAACTGTTCTGCTATTTACCATAGCTAGCACTTGAGATGGATTCATACTTTCCCAAGAGTATTAGCACATAAATGGATGTAATGAACTTGAATTTTAACTCGGCTATCCAATTCCTCAATCCAAGCCAGTTTTCATTAGTACACCATGCTTCGGGTTTCTTAGCAACTCCTCAATGTGTACATACACATTTAAAATATAAAAATTGATTAAAAAGTTTAGAAAATATCTTTGTAATAAAATTGTTTATATTTTTTTTGTTTCCATATCAGTTCATTAGAATCTAACTGAAGCTTGATATGTCTTCAAAGGAAATAAGACACCGCTTTTTTATATCATAAAGAAATGTTCCTGGTTTGACCTCTGAAATATTGTTTGTTGGCAGAGAAACCAGTACAGCATTTTCTAAAAAACTGAAAAATGTAAATTTGGCTTGAGAAAATGGAAGAAGGTATAAAGAGTGACTTGGAGGAGAGAGTAAATTAAAACAACGCTTGGCAACAGCAGCACCCATGGTTGCAAGCATATTAACATGCATTGGTTTTTACAAGCATTTATAATATTGGTCTTTTCATCTGCATAATGGAAGAAAAAATTTCTTGAAATAAATGATCTAAGGTTTTTTTCTATCTACAGCAAACAGCTTTTGTTTATCCATAATTCACACATCTTAAATATCTTGTCCACAATCAAAAATAGTGAAAAAAAAAAATTAAGATCTAAGGATTTTTAAAAAATCTGAAACAAACCGATGGTTGTAACAATATTTAATACTGCTTTATATTTTTATCTTTCATCAGTGTATCAGATAAAAACTTATGATATCCTTTCAAAAAGGCTACAATCTGCACAGCCACACTGCTTCACAGACACAAGGCATGGAAATTCTAATTTAGACAAGAGTGGCATCTCAATGCTTTCTACCTCAAAAATATGGAACTTCTTCCTAACCAATGGAATATGAAGGCAATGAAGAGGAGTCAATTCATGTACACTGAATCAACATCCTCTCTCTATATTCCATTCGTAAGGAGGAGGGTCTACTCAAACAGCTTCGTCCCCAGAATTTGCATTATGGAAGGGGCTCCTGAGAGGATGCTTCCCTGATAAACCTCTTAACTTCTTAAAATTGAGGCTTAACTCTTATCTGTAGTACATATCTTCGTAATATGCATCTTTAGTTTCTTCCTTGTAAATCCTTTTAACAACTTGAGTAACCCTTTTCATTGAGTGGCTCTTAGGACTTGCATTGGATGAACAATAGTAAAATAAAAAAATAAAATAAAAAGTATAGTGGCAAAAATGCAGTTTGTAATAGGCAATCTCTTCATCCTGCTTTGGGCCATGTGCTCTACATGGAATTCAATGGAATCCAGCAAGAGAAACCAAAGTCAGGCCCATCTTTGTTTCACAGATGTCTACACGAGTGATATAGAGTAACTAAATATGAATGTCAGTAGGAGAGAGTATGATCCAAGTTATCAATTTCACTAGAGGCTGTGACTGTGTGAAGGTCTAAAAAGAGGTGAAGCAAGCAAATAGTGCTGAATAAATGTCAAATGACAGATCAAAAAACATCCCAAAGACAACACTGGAAAAAAAGCACTGTCAGGTCAAGGTACTGAGACTGTCACTCTCATTGGAACCTCTGCATCTGCAATTATATTGCTTTGTTAACTTTCCATCATTTGGCAGCACTAACAGATGACATATATTGAGGAGAAAGAGCAGATCGAGACAATACTAATAAAGACAATATTTGCCATGATATGAATTAATTGGATGAAATGATCAGGTGAATGAAAAAAACATATCTGTAATTGTAATTTTGTGAAGGTTATCTCAAACGTCAACTTTTGGTGTTGCCTTCAAATTCTTTTGAGTATAATCAAAAATTTTTTATTATCTTTCAAACAGGATTTTAAATAGTTTAATTAAACTAGTACATTGATTTGTTTTATTTGCTTCAGGATCAAAATCCAGTCAGTGATTTCATAAAATTTAGAATGACTCAGTAAAATTTGACAGCTTTACATCTGCTATATCCCATAATAACAATGACTGATTCATAAGAAAAAAATGTCAAAATTAAGTGAAAACAAAAATTCATTATCACCAAACATTAACAGGTTTAGTTAAGTAAATCCTCTGCAAAGAAAAAAAAATTATTTAAGGTAGATACTGTGTTAGGGTTTAGGGTATATTGTGGCCTTTGTCCATCTATAAGTTCACAACCTCTACCGTAGAACTTATAGAAAAAAAGATCAACTCCCGTTTACGGAGATGGCTAGGTCTACCAAAGTGTCTAAGTAGCGCCGCCCTTTACGGTAATTCCAACATTCTTCAACTCTTTAAAAGCCTTGTAGAAGAATACAAAGTCGCTAAGGTGCGAACAATAATACAATACAAGTTCTCCAAGGACTCAAAAGTAGCAGGAGCAAATATTGAGGTTTACACTGGGAGGAAATGGAAAGCTGTAAAGAAGTTGAAAGTGGCAGAAGAGCGCCTTCGCGAAAAAGCGGCGCTGGGCACTGTCGCCACGGGTCGGGCAGGGTTGGGTTTCTTTCCTACTGTTAGAATCGACAAAGCCGTAGGTAAGGAAAAACACCAACTCTTACTGGACGAAATTCGCCCAGGGGAAGAAGAGGAAATGAGAGTAGCAAAGATGATCGGGTTTAAACAACAAGGTTCATGGACAAAATGGGAGACAATGATACCTGGGAAAGTCGGATGGTCAGATCTATGGCGTAAGGAACTATTTGATCCGATCTGTTTATGACCTTCTACCAAGCCCTCCGTTAACCTACAATTATGGACTAAATCAGAATCGACCTCATGCCCCCTATGCGGTCAAATAGGTTCTTTAAAAGTTAAACATATACTTAGTAACTGCAAATCAGCCATAGCTGATGGTAGGTATAGATGGCGCCATGATCAAATAAAAGAAATAGCAGAAGTCGTTAGTACAGCCATCCGTACAAATAAACCGAATCCAAACATGAACGTCATAAATTTTATTAAAGCTGGTGCGAAACCGAACCCAAAGAAAATGACCGCACCCAATTGTTTATCATGTGCAACAGACTGGGAACTTAGAGTGGATTTAGGTAAAAGGCTAAATTTCCCCGATCACATTTCCAAGATCCGATTGCGTCCAGACCTAGTCCTCTTTTCAAATAAACTAAAGAAAATCATCATGTGGGAACTAACAGTCTGTTATGAGGATAATGCAGAAGAAGCCAGTGAAAGGAAAAAACTAAAATTAAAATACGATGAATTGCTAGAAAATTGTAGGAACAATGGATGGAAGCAAGCTGAAAGCCAATTGAAGTAGGCACAAGGGGTTTTGTGGCAAAATCACTAGTCAGTGCCTTAACAGATATTGGGATAGTGGGGAAAAACGAAAGGCTATCCAAACCATTACTGAGACAGCAGAAAGAACAGCTGAATGGTTATGGCTAAGACGAGCAAATAGACCTAAGTGACTGGACGTGCAAACTGGGGGAAAGCCTTATGTAAATTTTACGCATAGTGTAACTTTATAAATCTCATTGTATATTAAATGTAAATAGTGTAAACTTATGCCACAACTTTTAACTAATTATAAATGCCGTAATCGGTTTGTAAATACGTAATCGAAAACAGTTGTTTTTTTTTTCTTTAGTCAGCCATTGTAAATAATACATATGATTCATATGTATTATTAAGGTTCATATGAACCTTCAAAGGAAAGGAGGAAGGAAAGTGTTTTTGTTTCATTCTATATTTTATTCTACTTATTTAATTTTTTCCTTATTTTATTTATTATTAATTATTCTTTTTTTTTTGTTTTTACAATTCTCGCGATAACAGTTCGGCTCTTTATTTACCCAATTAAACATACGTTACTTTATTTCATGTTATTTATTTATTATTTATTTTCTTTTTGCGTAAATGTTGAAGAATTATTTCGCATAACCACTATTATCCCGATACCCTAGCATCTAAAATAATTGCATAACATCATGACGTTCAAAAGACGTCTCTTTTCGATAGTATTTCCCCCATTTTCGTTCTTTATTACTGAATAATAGAAATCTGAGCTTTGACTTCCATTTGACCTTATTTTTCTTTTTTCTTTTTCTCTCTCTCCCTAACTATTTGACTTTTTATGGAAAGCATGATTAATCACGACTTTCTCACCAATATTATTTCTTTTTTACCCCTCTTCCCGTTTCGTTTTTTTTTTTCTAACGATCTAAAACATAAATTTAACTTTATAATCGATAGATTAAAGGTATTTTTTTATTTTTATTTTTTTTTTACTCGTCAACATGTTTTAAACGTTTTTATGACATCTAAGCACCGTCGGTTTAATTCGCTGTAATTTATTCATTCATTTTAATCGTATAAGCGAATTTTTTAATTTTTTTTTTATGGCCGAATTTTTCTTATTATCTCTGTAAATAGTAATCATTAGCTGGTGAAATGAAACTTGATGGGAAGTGGTTAAAAACGGAAAACATAATTACCTTCTAAGTATCCGATGAAAAGGTGTCCACTCAAAAATGAAAAAACAAAAGGAAAAATTTCCCGTATACAACTTAAATAGAGCTCACACCATTGTGATTGGCTATTGGTCAACCTTCAATCAAATGCGTGATAACGGGGTATAGAAGTCAGTGTCTACAAGCATTTTTTAGAGGGCGTATCAGAGTCCGATCAGCTCGGATGGGATGGGATGGGATGGGATGGGGGAGGTCAGTATGATGTTTGAAAGACCCGAAACTGTCCAATGATCCAAATCAGAACATCACTGACGACGCCCTCTAGCGCTAAAGAGCGTATATTCAAAGCAGCGTATGTTGCAATTCACCTCCACCATGCAGTGATTCAAGTTCCTCAGATTAAAAATGCTTCTCAGAAACTAATGACTGCTCCCCAAGAGAGACCTAATATATTATATGAACAAATTCTCAAATTACACTGATGCTTTTTGTCGTGATTTTCATCAATCAGTCGACAAAAAAAAAAAAAAAAAAAAATGGTATGACAATAGTCTTGTCTAATCACAAGATTTATTTGATCCAATTAATAGCAAAAGGCCAACTTTCATGCTCTCGATTATTTAGGGGATATTAAAGTTTTCAAACTTTTCCTACAGATATTTTTTTCCTTCTCAAAAAGGAAAATTAAAACAATTCTTCAATATGATCAAACATTTTTCTTCAATAACTGACAACATGTGTAAACAAATCAGATTCCTTTGTGATTCATGTAGTGGTCTGCATTAAAATTTTTCAAAATGGTTGGAATTTCAAAACCTCTGATATTTGAAAATTTTCTGCACAGAAGCTGCTAATCAGAGTATGCCCAGTCTGGTAAGTTTAACACGCCTCAACTCAAATGCAACCGTCTTTATACAATCCGTTAACAATGCAACAAGCAATTGAGCTTTGGCATCTAAATCAGGTATAATTTTACACGACCTTTGGTAATACTAGTCCTATTCAGGTCAAGCAATTCTTAGTAAACAATGCCTTACATACCCAGAAGAAATAAGAAAAATAAAACAGATTCTCTTCTGACTTTTACATTAGTATCCTTCATATACAATGTAGAGAGGAAAGCTTATAGAATCCACAAAAAGGAAAATCACACAAATAACTTTGATAAAATGAGACACACAACACTGTTTTATACTTTGTTGCAATTAGATCGCTTTCCAATTCATTCTGCATGCCAGCTGGATGTGAATGCAGTGAAAGCAGAGAACAAAATAAAAAGTCATTTTCTGCACATAGGCTCCAAGGATCACACCCAGTCCATGAAGCAAGTGCCTACAATGAATACAACACTGGCCAGTTGTAAACATTCCCACCTAAAAGATGTCCATGGGGACTGCCAAATCTGCTTGAAAATTGTTTGGCTATCCTGAGTTTTGAGTGGACCAAATAAACATCAATGTAAAACAAAGAGAAAACAAGTTTTTTTTTTATAAAAACAATGTTTTTTTTTGTCTGGCATGAAGCCAACTACTATAAAAAAACAATAAAAACCTTCATCCAGGAATTTAATTTTTTTAAAACTTTTTTTAAGTAGATTGAAAGGCCAGAAGATGACAAACAAGTTCCTTCACCAATCAGTAAAGGCAATAGTCAGTATCAATCAACACCAGCTGAGTAGCTCTGAGGAGTCAGTTCTAAACAAGAGTTTCACCATAGCCACATCCATCAGGCAGATACCGTACTTGAACATCATTGCTCGAATAAAGAAATAGCTTTGAAATTCCTTCATTCTCATGTAGATGAACTAAGATGGAAACTGAGACAGACACTGGAGAAAGCTAAGCCGCCCAAATCAAACATCATGAAACTGGAGAGGCTAGCAATCAAAACTCTACAGAGGAATGAAAGCATCATTATACTACTTTCTAACAAAGGCAATGCAACTATAGTTATGGACAAATCAGAATATACAAAAAACTTGGAAGGCCTCATTGCAAATGGCAGCTACAGTAAAGAAATATCTTACAATGAAAACAGAATGCAAAATGTCACAGATCCTAATCAGGAACAAGGGCCATGTCGCTCTTAAGACATACAAGCAGTTGTCACAGTGCTACACTAAGCTACCTCACATGTATGGTCTCCTAAAAGATTCATAGAGATGGTATTCTGCTCGCACCAATTGTTAGCTTCCAAGGCTCCATGTACCACCTTCTGAGTTGCTTCCTAGTAGATATGATCAACTCATTAATCGAAAAGACAATCATGTGTTCAGAACTCTGTCCACTTCATGGAAATAATGAAAGATCCCATCCAATCCAACCAGATGGTAAGCCTGGATATGGTGAGTTTGTTCACCAAGGTTCCCATGGAGGAGGCACTCTTGGTAGTTTGGGACAGACTGGCCTCCCTAGGAGGACGTATACCAATAGATAACCCGATGAGATGCTGACTTTCTGTATGCAAACTACTTAAGAATGTGATCAGACATATATTGACAGGATGGGGACTTAGCAATTGGAACACCATTATCACCAGCAATGGCAGACTTTTATATGGAATACTATGAGGAAATGGCATTAGAGTCAACACCACTAACACCAACCCTATGGCTGAGATACATAGATAACATCTTCATACTGTGGCCATACCAGGAGGATATCTAGCTACTACTGGACCATGCGAACTAAATAAGATCATTGATACAGTTCACAATGGAATAAGAAAATGACAACATGCCTTCCTGGACGTACTAATATCTTGAACAGAGCAGAGAGTTCAAGACATCTGTATACCACAAGCTAACATTCACCAAAAACTAAATAAACTTCAACACCCACCGTCCATTCAGTGTAAAAAGAAGTATTGTCTACTGCTTACAACATTGAGCAAAAGTCATAAGTGGCAATCCAGAAACATACAAACAAGAAATGGTCAGTATAAGCAGTACTCTACAATATAACTACCACCCTGGTTACATGGCAGCAGCTCCAAGAAACTAGGATAATAGGTTAGAAGAGGATAACAGCACACAGAAAACAGCTTCAGTCTGCCTACCCTATGTAAAGGGATTATCAGAGAAAATACAAAGGAACTGTGGTCCATATATATATGTACTAATTTCTGAAAGGAAAAAAATGATTTGCCAGAGTTTGGTCAACAGATGAACATAATCTAGACCAATACTTCTAAGTTTACCTGAGCATCTTGCCAATACAATACCTTACTTTTTCCCTTCATAATAACATCACTATAATCCTTTAAGAATTTTTAAACGCCTGGAAATTAAAATACATTTCTTCTAAAAGCAATGGTAAAACTGCTGAAATGACTAAACCAAGAATTAATGCTTTTGTTGTATCATGGTGGCACTCCCACTTTTTTTAAAAAAATAACTGAAAGAAAAAGCTTAAACAGCTTAATTGTAAGACTGGTTCAGGGTATAAAAAGGCCTCGAAGCAAAAAATAATAGCATTCAATGGTCAATGAATGAATGGGTCGTGAATCAGATTAGTTAAATTTATGATAGAGATGACCAACATCACCTCAACTTGTGCCACAATTGTCTTTTTATGGAATAAATATATGCTTTATATAGTCAAAATGATGAGGATCAAAGGGCAGTATCTGTTCCAGCCAGCCATCATCATTTTTCAGATACTCAGGATGGCCAGGGTTAAACACGGTGGGATGGTGCAGGTACTCTTTGAAGCACCAGTTTTTGCTCGAGTTTTCTCTGTTAGTAAATGAAGATGAAGTGATGCCCTTACCGTCCTCTGCTGGTGCAGCTGCAGTTTCTCCTCATCCATCACCTTCTGATGAATGGGAGCTGGTTTGGCTCTGTCCAATATGTAATGCCCCACAGAGTGATCATGATATGATGGCCCCTTATCACATGATCACTGAAGTGGTTATATAAAAGAAATGTGTTTTCCTCAGTTTTTTTTTTACTTTTGTTATACAACACAAGTTATCTGACAGAGAAACTACATTTTTTTCACAACTTTTGTACCTTTTTGTACCTTTGCTCATTTCCCTGACCTGCACTGTCATGGATTGTTTTTTTGTCTTGGGTCAAGATTTTCTCGATACCAAGCCACACAAGCAGGAGAACCCAGTCGTAGTTGTTAGACAATTTCTGTAACCATATCACCTCTTACATCTGACCACTGATCCCCCGCCCCCCAGAATGCAATCCTCTTGAATATTATGTGTGGAAGTGCAGCTGAGTGAGAGCCCAACAAAACTTCTTGTAACACCAAAAATAAACTGAAGGCAAAGATTATGGCAGTATTCACCAACTTAAACAAGGAGACCACCCAGAAGAGATGCAGGAGATTTCGAAGGCATCTGGAGGCTGTGGTCGAAGCCAATGGGGATTTTATTGAATAAATTTACTCTTTAGTATTACAAGATATTATGTAATTTTGGTAAATATGTGTTAAAATGAAGTTACAGTGTTATTTTCATTTTTGTATAATTTAGGCGACAATTTATCCATCGTACCTTGCAGTTTTGTTGAAGTTATATTTTGGAATACACTTTGATTTAAGAAATTGTAAGAAGTTCACTATTTGCCCATAGCTGGGATTCTAACAGGTGCAGTTAAGAGGTGGTTCTACACTCCTCAAAACCTTCTAGTCAGAGGCATTGCTGCCCGATGTAGTTTATCATCATATCCAGGACTAGGAGATTAGTAGAAAAAAACATGTTACAGAGGAAATGGACACATGTTCAGAATACCAAACTCTGATTCATTAGGAATGAACAAGAAATGGCATCACAGGAACAAGAAAAAAAGTAATACAAGATATTCCCTAAAGCCAAAATAATGGACACCTGAACACAGCCAGATGATGCTTGGCAAAAACACGGACTCTCACATCTTTAACAACTGAAGCCTAGAGTTAACAGTTATCTTTCATAAATATCCTCATAAATCACACTTATTTTTTTACAATAAAAAAAAAGCCTGGGTGTCCACTCGAGATAGAAGATTGTTAAGTAGTAGTTTATAATGGTAGACTATATATGAACAGGTTAACATTGTAGTGATCGGGGAATCATCCTCTTGGTAGTGGTTTGTGGCTAGAAGCTATTTTAGTGTAATTTCTTTCTCGCCAATGGAATACAGAGGGAATGTGCTTGGTTTGCTGCAATGTGAGTGACATGGCGAGTCCTAATCATGAGGCTTAGACCTGGTGGCAGCAAGGAATACAGTTAATGGGAGAACTTTCCATAGAAGAGCAGTAAGAGGCTTGCCACGTGTCACCTGTGAGAGAGAGGTTGTTGGGTGGAGAATAATTTGTCTGAAATCAAAGTCTGCATTGTTGCGGCTTTAGCACCTAGTAGACATCCATAGCCCCAAAATGCCGATTTTTAATTTTTTTTTGTCCATTTTCTTTTTTTTTTAATGATTCTGACATAATTTGAGGTGTAGATGAGGAAAAACATAATTGCAACCCTGTACCGGCAAGATATATGCCTGAAATCAAAGTCTGCATTGTTGCTGCTTTAGCCCCTAGTAGACATCCATGGCCCCAAAATGCCGATTTTTAACATTTTTTGTCCTGTTTAAGTTTATTAATGATTCTGACATAATTTGAGGTGTAGATGCGGAAAAAATAATTGGAACCCTGTACCAGCATGATATATGCCTGAAATCAATGTCTTCATTGTTGCGGCTTTAGCCCCTAGTATACATGTGGATGGCGGTACCCCTTCTTTGGTTCTGCTTACTGCTGTCTGTAGCTCTGGTTTGTATGGAGGATCGAGTATAAATTTTAACATCGCAGTTGTTCTCAATATGCGAAATTTATATTCCTGTGAGTGTGAAATTTCATTTTCTTTCCGAGAATAAATTAATATGTGAATTAGTTTAAATACAGTCTGTAAAAATATTAAATATGTACATTATAAACAGATACTATTGACATTTTGTAATTTAGAAGAAAATTAAAATAGTCGTTGTAAAACCTGTGATGTGATGTTATTGGTATTTGACACTGCAAATAGATTAGCTTAGCTCTTTGGTACTTCAAGCGTAGGGACTAATTGGGCGCAATGGATCGAAATTGGACCTGAGAAAGGGGAAAAAACGAGAGGGGGAGAGAGAGAGAAAATTGTGAAACAAGTCTCTCTCGCTTTCCGATGATTTTATAAAGACTGTAGAAAAGAGCGAGAGAAGGGAATACAGAACTAGCGCCATGGTACAAGCACGCATACACACATAGTTATATCGAAAGAATGAATCGAAGAGAGAAAAGGATATGGATATTTATCGGGGAGGGAAAAAGTATGGAGTGGGAAAGAGAGAGAGAGAGAGAGAGGAGGTGAAACAGTTTTTTCTCTCTCACTCCGATGATTTTATAAAGACTGTAGAGAGAGAGAGAGAGAGAGGGAGAGAGAGAGAGAGATTACACTATGGTACAAGCACACATACACATAGATATATGGAAAGAATTAATTGAAGAGAACAAAAAGGACACGGAGATTTACCGGAGGTGTGTGTGTGTGTGTGTGTGTGGGGAGAGAGAGAGAGAGAGAGAGAGAGAGAGAGAGAGAGAGTAGGCGTTGTCCTGCGTCCGTTCCAGAGATGAATATAAATATGAAAAGGTAGAAAAAGGAAAAAAAATGCTTGAGAGAGAGAGAGAGAGAGAGAAAGAGAGAGAGGGGGGCGGGGAAGGCGTTGTCCAGAGCCCACTCAAGAAATAAAAGGATGCCGAGCTACGATAAATCTTTACATGAGTCACAGCATCAATTCCCCGAAGGTTTTGTAACTCACTGACCACAGCGAATCGTTACTTTCATTTTGCTCGTATTATCAATGTCACCTGCTGATCGCACCATCATCGCCACCACCGCCATCGGCATCAATATTGCAATTTCAGTCTCAAACATGGGCACGAAACACTTCTCGTGGCCTTGTTGCTTTGGCTTAGTAGCTATTGTGATTTTCACTGGAAATATTTACACCCAGAATGTTATTTCCAGAAACAAGGCTTTTATAGAACTTCCCATTGGCATTCTAGGAATTTCATCTTCCGGGTCACCGTTCGATATCGAACGTATCGCTCCGGCTATTCAAGTCGCTATGGAAAAGGTCAATACTATTTATCTGAACTCCAGTTATAAGTTAGTGGCAATCCAGAAAACGTACGGGAAATATTGCCACGTAGGAGAAGGACCAGGTTTGCTTGAATTTATTTATTATCTTCTATTTTAAGATATCATGGGGGAAAACTTGTTTATTGTAATTAACACCTTTTCATTTTCTGTGACGATTCAACAACTAATTCAGATAGATGGCTATCCATTGAAAATTTGACTAATTTTCAAAGGATAGCTAATGACATTTTTAATTTCATGTATTTTAATATTACAGAAAAAAATAATATAGAAATTATTATTTCAGAATAATTGCATATGGCCTATAATCAGAGGACTAGATAAAACGCCAAAATAAACCGAATTTGGCCTGCGGACCGGTTGGTCAAACCTTGGCAATGGTCAATCATATTACAGAATTTGAACAGTTTTGTTAAATGTTTGCTTTTATCAGATTTCTTCTCAAAATTCGTTTTTCTTTTCCTGTTGGCATTTGTACATGTGTGTTTACTTTGGGTTGACGAGGGTTGAACATACCATTCCATATCCCTGAAGCTCGTCTTTCGTGGATGACGCCTTAACAATTTCAGTTAAATCTGCAACTACAGATTCTTATATCATATACATTGTTTTTCATTTCTTGTAATAATTTCAAATGATTTGAAATTGGGCTGATGTATTTTCAATATTAATTTTTGGCTCGTATTTTCCTCATCTAATAATTGTCTCCTTTTATCACATTTTTTGTTTCATTCTATAACTTGTGTAGATTTATAACAGCTTTGTATTTTTGGCGCCAATCCCTAACGGTCAGACGAGTGTACCTTTTAAATATAAAACTTTTAAAGGTAACTTTTAAAGCAAAATACAAATAAATAAATAAAAACAAAAACCAAAAAGGAAAAAGGGATCGTAACTCTGTACTAACCAAACATGCTTAATAAAAATCATCAGTACTACAGTTTTATTATTGTTATGAAAGATTTTAAAGTTGTGATAATAAAATTAAAACATCAAACATTTAAAGATAACGGTCGGAGTTTATTCGACCTCGGAAGATGCAATGAAAACAAAAGAAATATGAAGAAAAGCCTAACCAAAAATTAAGAAAGAAAATAAATCAGCTCAAGTTTTAAATAATCTAAAATTATATTTGAAGTCTTTCAGATCTGTGTTAAGTTTTCATAGCGGAAATAAAAATATGTAAATTTCGATTTATTTGAGCCAAGTCAAATCTGAGACAAAACTGTCGCATTTCCAGTGAACATCTCTTCTACTATGAAGATCTCATTTACTTACGAGACCTCGGTGTTAATCTTTGAAATACTCTCAAATCAGATTTGCAATTTTCATTTAAGGTGGAAATGAATTAGTAGAGCGTAATTGTTGGTATTATGCCGTTAATGTTTAGCTTAAGTAAACTCAAGACCATATGTGTGGTGCACCTTATGAAGATTTGATTCAAGTGTAATTAGAGAGTATGTGATGTTGCTAATTATAACTCCATGACAAGGCAAATATATATTGTCTTGTGTGGTAACAGGTCTAGGACAACGCAAAATTCAGAAAACCTCCAACTATAAGTTAAATAGCCTCACCAAAGCGCAGTCACGTAGTTAGTACGGCTACATCCCTGAATACATAGTCAATCAGAAAAGCGTTTCTCTAACAGGAGTTAGAATTACCTGGATTTGGATATATATATATATATATATATATATATATATATATATATATATATATATGATATGATATGATAACATTGATGATGATAATATATATATATATATATATATATATATGATAACATATATGATAATATATATATATGATATGATAACATATATATATATATAACATATATGATTATATATATATATGATATGATAACATATATGATAATATATATATGCTATGATAACATATATGATTATATATATATGTTATGATAACATATATGATAATAAAATATGATATGATAACATGATAATATATACATATATGATATGATAATATATATGATATGATACACATATATGATAATATATATATATTATATGATAACGTATATGATAATATATATATATATATATATATACGATATGATAACATATATGATAATATATATATGATATGATAACAAAATAATATATGATAACATATATGATAATATATATATATATATGTGATATAAAATATATGATAATATATATGATTTGATAACATATATGCTAATATATATATGATAACATGATAATATATATATATATCATATAACATATGAGTATATATATATATATATATATATATATATATATATATATATATATATATATATATATATATATATATATATATATATATATATATGATAATATATATGTGTATGTGTTATCATGGTTATAAATTCATCTGGTCTGAAATCTTTAAATAAAATATATAAACGCCGAACTTGCACTTCAGTAAGGTTAACTGCCTCCAAACCCGACGAATAGGGATCGAGCCTGTTGTGGGGAAGCGGAGAAGAAAGCTTCAACAGTACCCTGTATGCCTCAGCCACTTTTATCAACATTTTTTTTTCTACCTATGTTATATTGTCAATCATCAGATTATAATAATATGCAATGTAACGTTTTTTTTAACGTTCTGATTCTTCAGTGCCTCAAATGTGTAGAAAGGTCTGTCTAAAAAAATTGTAAGTACATGAACATAACTATCACCAGGACGTGTCTCAGTGGAGAGATCAGCGTTTAGCTTTTATATGTAAAGCGAACATAAATATAAAAAAAAAACAACAACAAAAAAAAACTGGAATTATTTTAGAAACAGAAGTCGTCCTATAAAAAAGTTTTAGGGGAGGTGACGAAGAAGAAAAGCATGCATGGCAATATTTAATTTTTTATTTTGTTCCATTTGTAATGTTTGCTTTTATTTCACGCATGTTAGAAATCATTCATGATACTATTTCTCATGTAATATAATGCTGATTACTGAACATAATTAAATTTCAATAAAATTTGTTTTTATATGGATTCTACTTTATGAAAATCTTAGAGTGAGTGCTTCGCGTCAACTGTCCTGGATATGATAATTAACTACATCCGTTATCAAGTCCTCTGATCGGGAGGTTTCGAGGAGCGTGGAACCACGTCTTAATTGCTGTTGTTCCCAGGTTCAACCTGACCCGAAGTGTTAGCATATATT
The DNA here is from genome assembly GCA_963932145.1 of Acanthosepion lycidas. Classification (NCBI taxonomy): domain Eukaryota; kingdom Metazoa; phylum Mollusca; class Cephalopoda; order Sepiida; family Sepiidae; genus Acanthosepion; species Acanthosepion lycidas. The sequence goes on along the minus strand of OZ010582.1, from coordinate 38,105,527 downwards.
AGGGTTGCAGCTATGAACAAGTTGTTAACCCCCAAACCGGGGTCAAAACGCTATGAAAGTGTAAAAAAATTATAATAGAAATACCAGCAATACATTTTCAAAGTAAAAAAAAAAAAAAATTCCCAACAATACATTTTTGTAAAAAAAATATATTACCTGTAATATTTCTGTAAGGAAAAAAATATTACCAGCAATACATTTTTGTAAAAATAATTACTACTGCTTCCAAGAAAATCAAGTTTCGACATTAAATGAGCCATGATGAGTTGATATGCCGCTAAACAAACATACTCAGGTTCATATAAATTTTAAGGAGGGTCATGAACTTCTGGTGTTGATACTGGTAAAATGTAATGAAAATGGAACATAAAACGTAATCGGTGTAGATTCGTTAATTTAATGATATCAACACTGGTTGGGTTATTTCATATCGAAAATAAAGAGGTTTTATAGGACATAACTCGCAATCTATTAATTAATAGATGAGCATAAGTCGATAATTAGACATATGGATTGGTTGGTTGGTTGGTTGGTTGGTTGGGGGGGAATCTTAGCCCTCTGCAGTCGATGCAGTCGGCAATTAAATATAATAATCAAAACTTGTGTGAATTTCTTAGACGATACATTTTCATAATTAATTTTAACTATATAGTTTTAAAATTTTTAAAATTTGACTTCTTGACCAAATCTGTAAGGCGTCATCCATGAAAGACGATTTCCCAAGGATATGAATTACGAGTTCAAATCTTGTCTACGGCTTTATTTCTGATCCATGTTGTTTGCATAATGGTCGTAGAATATAAAATCGACCTGAGAGGTGTGAAAAAACAAAAACAAAAGCAAACTCGTCAAAATTAATACTGATTTAATAAATTACGCCGTTTTTGTCTGTGTTAACACGAGAATATTGCAAATGTCGGCAAAGTTTATACTGTGTAAAGCAATATAAAAGGAAAGGAGATAACCCTCTCTCGATCTCAATCCCTTTTCTTTCGCAATTAAGTTGTAGGATATCGTCAGAACAAGAGTTGCCTTGTTTCTCTCCTGGAGGACTTCTTAGTCCCCAACGAACCACACCATTACACTGTCTCCTTTTCGAAAATAAAATCCTCATGCGACCATAATAATATCTCTACCACAACCTATCACATATATCTTCTTCAATATATGTAAATATCCTTCTTCAACAAATGAGACAACGCTGCGACAAACTGATAACTCCCGTAAGAAACTGATAACCTAAAATTGATTTACTCTGTTTTTTGTTTTTTTTTTTCTGGCCAAGTTACACAGCGTAGGTTAGGGATCTTGAAACATTTTAGGAAAAGGACCAAATTTGAAATGTTTTTTTGTCTTTTAAACGTATGGACCATGAAGTAAATACATTGATTTAAAACGAAAATAAGAATATATATTTAATAATTTATTTTAAATCACATTAAATTATAGTGTTTCCAAAAAAATTGTGGATAAATAATGATATTTGGTAAAATGGGCAAATTCAAAAGGTTCAAGTTACAGTAGACACATTATTAGAACATATTCCATTAATTAATTAATTCTATTAATTAGTTTAGACAAAATAAAAAAAAAACTTCTTCTTATTGAAAATAATTAATAAAATACAATATGCTTACTGAGGGGATACCAACTTAAAATTTAATTGACTTATAATTTATAGAAAAAGATCAAATTTACTCAGCATTTAAAACATTATTTACATTATTTATATGCGGACTATTGTCCTCGTCTTTATCACAATGTTTCGGCCGTTGTGTCCTCCGGCCTTCATCAGGTGGATGTCGATCCCGGTAACCTGCAGGGAATTTCGAACTGAACCCTTTTGTTTTTGTTACACTTCCGCTAATCCTTATTTTGGTACGACTCAGTTACTGCTTGACTTGTTTCCACTGAGTCTAAGGGATTAAGCCAGGGGGTCGGCAACCTACGGCACGTATGCCACACGTGGCACGACAAGCAATTTCAAATGGCACGCAGTCGCAAATGTCATCACGAACTCCGAACCTATAACGACTGCAACGCAAGAAGATATTTAGCTGTTTCAATTTTAATATATACTAAAGTATATATACTATTGGGTATTGAGTATACATTGAAATTGAAACAGCTAAATATCTTCTTTGCGTTGTAGTCGTTATTGGTTTGGTTGGACTATTGGGTTGGTGCATAATTATCAGGCGTTTTAAAACAATATTTATTACGAAAAAAGAAACCTAACAATTCAACAATAACATTTTTAAATGAGTATGATTATCGACACGCATCCTTTTAACCTGAAAATAAAATAATATTTTTATTAAAAAAGGAAACAAAACACAATTTTTATTAAGAAATAACTCGCCCACAAAAACGCCTGATAATTATTCACCAACCTAATATACATTACTATATAAAATACTAGCAGCATGGCCCGGCGTTGCCCGTGCTTCATTCAAAAATTGTACGACTCATACAGCAATCGCTATCACTTGACTTAAAGTATTTTTGCCGTTCCTTGCCTTTAAAGGAGTGCCCTTTACCGTGCTGATGTTGCTACATGTCTTACTTCTTGCCTATCTTACACTGCGAATTTTTTCGAAGCTCTATACTAAACATTAAATCTGTTACGAAAAAAGAACTAAACAAAATGAACACAAAACGATCAGCTTTAAAAAAGGACTCGTAACTGGAAAAACCGAATGAAAAAAGAATGTTAACAACAAATACTTTTTCACACCCAACCCAGTTCTGCGAAACAGAATCAACGTTGAGTTTAAGCAAGCGAATGAGCCAATTGGAGTAAAGTACCATACAGATTTAAATTTTTCCCACTTGTGACAAATGCAGCTATCGATTTTTTTGCATGCTAGCATGCTAGTTAACATTCGTGTCTGTCAGCTGTTGGCTCTCACGCTGGCCAAAAGAAGCTTCCTGCCTATTCGTGGCAGCCAGCTATAGACTCTCACTCTGGCCAGTACAAAATTGCCGCAAACTACATGAAAACTGCCGTAGAAGCATGAAAAAATCGATTATTTCCACTATCGATGGGAGTTGGGAAATGCAAAGTCGGTCTTGGTCTTCCCGCTAACTTGGAGAATGTGCATGTAAATTTTGGTACAAATCCGTCGAAAATTGCGGCGTGCATTCGTTACACACACACACACACACACACACACACACACACACACACACACACACACACACACACATCCTGCCTTTTATAGATAGGGATTGACCATGACTTGTATAAAAATACGTATGCTGTTGGCACACTGAATGATTTTAAAACCCTAAGTCGGCACACAGTTAGCAAAAGGTTGACGACCTCTGCATTAGGCTACTGTCCCGTGAGACATTTCTGTGTAGAGAATTGAAGCCTTAAACCTAGTTTACCTACCTGCAGCTCGTCACACTTGACTACATTCAGTGAATCTTTTGTTTTTGTTACAGCTGCTGCTGCTGTTGAAGACCAACTGTTATTTTTCTTTCTTTATTAACGGTTCCCATATCGTATTTATTTCTATGCTAGGCTAGCTAAGGGGATTTTCGTTTAGCATATGCACTGATTCTTTTATACGTCTAACAGTGTTCTTCCTTGTCCAGTATTTTCACTTAATTCCTCAGGGGCTGATGACTACCCTTCCTTTTCTATATGCCAGGCTACCCATAAAACCATTACTTTTCTCGATCGAGTTCGGACGAGTGAGGAGCGATAACCGGTTAGCTCATTTTTCTGTATTTTTAATTTTCTTTTCTTTCTTGCTCTTAATTTCTTACTTTCCCTTTTTTGTCTCTTAGATTTACGTCTGATTTTATTTCCTTTAGAGATTTTCATATCACGTTATTGCGTGATCTTGCACATTATGTAATTTCGTAGCATCAACATATTCTTTTATCACTCCACGAGCAAATAGCAATCACACGGTCTGTGATCTGGAGAACGTGTTGAATATATCAGTAGCAACCCTCTTTCAATCTATCTCCTTCTAAAGTTCTCTGTTCAGGTAAGTGCTAACATATGATAAAGTAGAGAATCATCTAGTTAAAAGCGGGATTCATAATTTGGCGAGAAATACGGATAAGGACGGCAGTATTATTCATGCCGCAGTGACTGCGCACCAGACATTCACGCTGGGTTTGTCTTTTTTCTACTCACGAACAAGGTGAAGATCCGTTCTGGGTAAGACAACAGCAAGGCCTCTGATCAGGAGGTTTTAAGGAGTGTGGAACCACCTCTTAATTGCTTGTGTTCCTAGGTCCACCCTGACCTGGGTTGGTAGCACCTGTTAGGGTCCCAGCTATGGGCAAATAGTTAGCCCCCAAACTGCGGTCAAAACACTATGAAAATGGAAAAATAGATTTCAATACCAGCAATACTTTGTAAAAAGAAATTATTATCAGCAGTACATTTTTGATATATATATATATATATATATATATATATATATATATATATATATATATATATTGTAAATTGATTTATTTAAAATATGTTTTTTTCGCTACACAGTTCTAACCATGTTTCATGGTTAGAACTGTGTACCGAAAAAAACATATTTTAAATAAATCAATTTATAATATTAATGCTCTGTAAATTTACATTGAGCACTATTTTGTAAAAATAAAAATATCTATAAGAACACAAGATTATATATCTTACTGTTCTTTCTTTTTATTTATATATACATACATACATACATATATATATATATATATATATATATATATATATATATATATATATATATATATATATATATAATACTAGCAATAAAAATTGTCGGCATTAAATAACCCATTGAGACTGTTATGCCGTAAAATAAACCTAACCAAACCAAACCAAACCAAACCGAGGTGAAGATCCTCAGTACATTGGAAGATATAATTAAACAAACATGTGAGCCGGTTTCGTCGTTAAATGCCTCTAAAGTATGAATGTTAAGTTCCAGAAGTTTTATTTCTTGAAAAAACAAAAAAACAAAAACAAAACAAAAATGTTATAAACATCAACAGGAGCGGTTTTACCTGCATGTAGTGGTCTATGATCTGCATACGGTCTGGTTGCATTAAAAAAAAGACCTTATTCAAGGTTCCGTGGAGGACTTTGGCGTGGTGTAGTGGTTAACAAGCTTGTCTCGCTAGCACACTTATGACTGAGTAGTGATTTCAATCCTCACTGGATGCCCCATACTTTCGGCCTTGTGCTGCATCTAAGCTACGCTTAGAAAAATCACCTTATTCAAGCTTCCACACAGTCGTGGAAGACAAACCTGCAGTGTATCGCTTGGTTCATTATCCGGGTGGAATATCAGCGCATTTTGTGTAGCCGTAATATTTCCAGGGTATCAGCCTGTTCGACTACGGCCGCTGTTTTCATTATAATCATCCTCAACGGAACCGGTTTTAACGAACTTCCTGTAAACACTATAACTTGCAAAACTTGAAGGGATTGGGTAGAGATCATGGTTGAAATGTTCTGTATATCTCATGCTAATACTATGGATAATTGGAAATCCTCCATCCAGACAGTAAGTTTTTCTTTTCTTTTTTTAGAGACAATTTTGTTGCCATTTCAATTAAGTGCATGGAAAGAAACAAAACAAAAAACAAAAAAATGTCATACACTGTATTAACATTTATATTTCTGGCACTTAAAGGAAACGAATAAAACACCAACAGTAAAATGGAAATTAATAAGAAAAGCTAGAATATGTAGGTCATTAAATGACCCATGTCCTTTGTGCATGCATGAGAAACTATATATTACTAAATTTATAAAAAATAAAAATTTACTGAATCAAAGAAATGAAAAAGCTATTCTTTGCCGACATTGTCAAAAATTTTCCTTAAATCATATTTAAAAATAAAAGAAAAATTATAAAATAATAAAAATGGGAACTGCTAATATACATACGTATATTTGATATGTAATAATAATTTTTAAATAATTTAAGTAATTCTATTACATTTATTTGATTTAAAAAGAAATATAGTCTATTAATAATTAAGAGTAAAAATAATATTTTAAAATTGTAGTACAATATAACGTATTCTAGCCCAAACACCCCTTTTAGAAAGAATCTAAGTATACAAGTACGAATTTAACGGAAAAAATGCCGAAAAACTTTTTGTTGTTGATAAAAAAAAAAACAGATGACATGCTTTGAACGGATATCAAAATTCGTTGAAAAATGCACCCCTACCCTCCCTAAATTAACCTCTTTTTCGAACGTAACTCATAATTGATACAATAATAGTTAATAAAAATGAACACACTACCGCACCTGTCTAAATGATTGGATTTCTCTGTATCCTTGGAAACGAAAAATTATGAATTTATATGTGCGTTTAAAACTCAGTAAATTTAAAAATAAGTTATTCCAAAATTCGCTTGAAGATGAAACAGAACTAATGCTTTTAATTTAATTATATAATTAAATTTGAAGTTTTTAGCTTCGGTTTTTGAAACATGGTAATTCCTGTGTAGCGAAGAAACCATATTTTAAATCAGTTAATTTATAATATTCATGCTCTGTAAATTTACATTGAGCACTGTTCTGCAAAAATGAAAATATCCATAAGAACACTGGATTATATATCTTACTGTTCTTTCTTTTTATTATAATATATATATTAACATTTATCTATATGATTATATTGCTAATGAGAATAGTTGCCATTAGTTTCACACAATAAGAGCTATTAGCACTCATCCCGAGATATCAATGCTAAATTATCCCAATACACACAATGATTGGATAGTCAAGACCTAATTCTGAATGTAAACGTCCGGATGTATCATTAACACCTTCTTGATTTCTGTAATAATCTTTGTCCCGAGGGAGGAAATTTATTGGCTTTCAGCACTAATAATCTATACAAAGATATGCAAACCAAAAGTAACACCGGTTTCCTGCTGATCAATTGTTTTCCGACCTAATTTGCTGTTACTCTAACTGATCATTGTGACATGACTACAGTTATAAACATTTATAAGTCTATCATTTGTCCTTGCTTTGAATATTGCTGTCACATCTGGTCTAGTGCTCCTGTTATATTTTTTTTAGAGAATCTTGATAAAATCCAAAGAATTTGGAATATTATTAATCCTGATCTGACATCTCACCTTCACTCACTTTCTCACCGCCGTAATGTAGCTATTCCGTGCCTTTTCTATAAATATTTTCATGGTAATTGTTCTGGTGAAAAGTTTTTATTTTTATCCACCCCAGACTAACTGTAGATATGTGAACTAGTTAGGACTTCATAGAGACCTGAGGTATTATGGTGACTGTAGTAAGAATGGTAACTAAGAATGTGTTGTTTTGGTGTAAGAAATACTGTGGCTAATTAAGTTTAAAATAAAACAGATCGAAGACCAGCCTTTCCCTATCCCCACTTTTGTATTTGTGCCACATTTTTCTATTTTTCAAAGTAAATATTACTTTCCTCTATGGTATGCAGACTTTATGAAATTACGCACAGTACTAGTGTAGCGGCAAGGTCTTATCGTTTTACAGTTGAAATGGCTAAATGTAACCGTAAGTTCTATGCCAACAGTTTCTTCTATCGCACTTGATGGTTAAGAATATCATGGAGGGAGTGTGTGACAAATGAGGAAGTTTTAAAGAGAATCGGATTTACAAGAGAACTTGGTAACAACGAGAAAGAAACAGTTGAAAATTTTAGGGACCACAAAACAGGGAAAGAATGCTTGGAGAACTTCCCTCTCACATGAAGACACCAAAAACAGAGGAAAACAAAGGGAAACCTACTTGACAAGCTTGAGCAAATGGAGGGAGATTAGATATACACCTGATCCGTCTCTATTCACCAGATAGAAAAGTTACCTCATTGTTGTTTCGATTTTCGTTTGCGTCGGTGTGTCCAAAAGACGGCGTAAAACCCGGTGTATGTTCGCAAGAGAAGGAAAGACGGGATAACGTGTTGGCGAGAAAGGAAATTACGAATCTTGTTTCCAATATATTGTGTTATTTATTGATGGATTCACCTAGAGGATAATTAATTGACATTTCGGACATTTTCGCTGCCACCCCTGTCCTTTCTTACCACGGCCTCTCTCTTACGTCACTCTGATTGCCGACTCTCTTTTACCCCGCCTCTATCAATCTCTATATCCCGCACAGCTTTCTGACTCTGCTCATCTATATCTTCACCCAATGGCTCGTAACCCAAGAACGGCCGGCTCATAATGGACTTAGAATGTAAATCTGCTTATATAAGCCTACGAGCGGAATTCTCGACCTTCCTGCCAAGTTGCATTTAATACCGAAAATTTTAATTTATTTCCTTTTCTCCTACTTGTGGACAGCGGGTAGTTGCTTTGAAGATCTCGCTTTTACTGCTGGTCCCGGAGAACGAGAACCTTCAGCCCCCAGGTATATTAATTTGGAGCCAACCTGACCTCGGGGGTGTTCTAATTACGACCAGACCCCATTGTGTCACAGGAAAAACGAGTTCCACAAAGACGAAGAACGGGCATAAAGGGGCAAATGTCGTTAGAAACAAAGAAAAATTTGCTGTACAGCAGTGCAATATGAATCTTGCTCTATGGCGACGAATGGTGAAAAATTTCCTCAGAGGAAAAGAAAACTGGAGACAACAGAAATGTAGTTCTACAGAAGGATTCTGAGAATACTATGGACGGAATACTATAGACAAGTATTTTTGTGTCGCATTTCGTCTTTTAAGACCTCATCTGACTAAATTTGTTATGTTGGCGTAACTACACATGCGCACTAACGAGAGATGTTGGGAATTATATATATATATATATATATATATATATATATATATATATATATACTTCATTTTAGGATATTACACCGAAAACATGTAAAAATCGCTACACAGTTGCAGTCGTGTTTCAATGCATATCAATGCATCTCATCAGGCGATTGTGAATTGCTCTTAAGTAATAATAATCATTTATAGTAATTCATCGAGTTTAGACTCGATATAGTCCAAATAGGACAAAACGGCCGCCCAGTGCCTTCTGCATTCTATGGAGGATTCTTCTAGACTCGATGAATTAATATATATATATATATATATATATATATATATGAATAGAGAGAAAAAGTGAGATAGTTTAAACACGAGTAAGATATTTTATACTAACAGCCATACCCAGCTGGTCGATCAGAAAAAGCGTTCAGTTAGAATGGAGCAAAAACATCATCATGTTTTGATGTAACAGAGTCTATCTTCAGTTACTTTAAATGACTTTCATTAAAATCATTCTGAATTAATGCAGTTACTGATATAACAGAAGTAGTCTGTATTTATTTCAATCGAAGTTAGCCGAGGACATGAAGGGGTAAAACAGGCAACATGAAGACCCACTCCAGACCACACCTCAATTATTTTGGAGTTTTTGAAGTTCAATTTGTCAGTGTGCTACCAGGGATGTAAAAGAGGAGGCATTTATAAAGCAATTGTTAAGTTTGATGAAAAATAAGAAAGAAACCAGTAAAAATCGCCATTTTTCGCTATCTACGCGGGTTGTCACTATATGGGTGGACTCAGTTATCAAGTTAAATGACTGTTAAACAATCAACTTATTATTGGCTACAATTGAATGAAGTTTGTGTTAGATTGCTTGAAAATTGAGGGAGTTTTAAGTTTAAAATTTATGTTGAAATTGATTTGTGTTGAAATCGATTTTTGGTTTTTCGGGGTTTTTCGCTAAACGTAGTGCCGTAGATATAGAAATGAGATATCGCTAAGCTCGTCATAATGTAATTAACTTATATGCCGAGATTGAACGAAATAGGAGGAAAAAAGTTGAATTTATCGATTTTTGATCGGCTTTATCGATTATTGATTTTTTAAAAAAATATCGATTTTTTACTCTAAGAACCTATCTCTTACATTGTACAAGTTTGTTCAAAATCGGTTGGATGGATCTCGAGTTAAAAAGGTATCACACAGACAGACAAACACACACAGACATCCTCTGTTTTTATATATAACATTAACTGTTTAACGTGATTTTAAATGATGTTCACCTTTTACAAGGCCCAAGCGTCACTCGAAGTAGAGCGTTACGGATTAAGCAGCACAGTTCATGGGGATATGTGAGGAAGATAACTGTTAACCCTACATTTAAACAGGTTAAGATTGTATTGATCATGGAAGCATTCTCTTGGGAGTCGTTTCCACAGGGCAGAGGTTCGTGGGAAGAAGCTTTTCGAGTGGAACTTATATTTCACCAATGAAATACGAAGGGAATGAGGGTGGTTCGCTACAATGGGCGTGGCATGGAAGGTCATAGCCGTAAAGGTTAGAACTGAGGAATTAAGGAATGTAATTTGTCTGAACTCTTTCCATGGAAATATCGATAGAACAACGAGAGGTTTGTGACGTTTCGTCTGTGGGGAAAGGTGTTGTAGGGTAGGAAATAATTTGTCACCAACAAGGACGCGATGACGTGTTTGAACTCTATCGAGGCTGGAAAGTGAAGACTGGGCAGCTCCTGTCTGTATATAGTAGAAGTATTCCATTTTCTGATCTGGCTCTTGTAAAGATAGAGGATAGCAAGAGGGGTTAGCTTCTTACTGGTACGCTACCGGGACCGGACATTTTTAAGTACATTTAGCGAGGGTTTGTATGTACGAGTTCCGCTTGAGGTTTGGGTTGAGTTTAAGTTGCAATAGACGCTGGAGGCATGGCGCCTCCCTGAGAAAACATCCGTTCATCGCGTTAGGTAAAAATTTGGGGTTCACGCGGTGATGATCGAACGTTACTAGTTTAGTTTTCGAATCTGATTAGCCAGTTTTTCCTCCAATGAACCGTTAGAGTTAGATCACAGAACAGATCGGATGTTACGTTCTGGTAATTTAGAGTTTTGGAGATGCATGTACCGTTGTATCATCAGCACAGATATTCACAAATGATTGGAGTTTACGCTTAGATAATTTCTGTAAAAAGAAAGAGGGTTTGATTGATAAATGAACCTCGAGGGCGCCTGCGATGATCGATTATTTTTCGTGGCACTGACCGTCAGCAGCTACCTTCAGGGGCCTACTTGTTAGGATGGACTTGATAAGTGAGAAGACTCCTTTCGTGATTCCATAGCTAGAGAGATTGTGCAGTAACCCTCTTTGTTACACCTTGTCAAAGGCTTTTGACATATCAAATGCGATTGTCTTTGAGATCTATTTGTTGCCTCACTGGCTGGGGTATAGAGTTTTACACTTTTTTTAAAATTTTTGCTTTTGATTATACTAATGATGTTGTGGCGGTTAGATATGATGAATATAAAAAGTAAAAAAAAAAGAAAAAGAAAAAAGATTCTGTTTATTGCCGAATGGATACTACCTCGTTAAGCACAAGCAACGAAGGGAGACAATCGATGATTTCCTCATTAGTTACAAACTTGTTTTAAATTCAGTAGCAAATCTATTACAGGAAAAAAAATTAAAGGCGCATCTTGAAGACGTTAATTGTGCAGATATATAGCCATGTCTATGCATATATATATATTCATGTTCATATATTTATGTCTGTAGGAATCTTGGCAGATATTTATGACTGTAAGTGCGCGTAAAACACTTACAGAATATGTGTCCTCTTTGAGTGGCAACATTGATTCTAGCAAAACGGACAGATACATTGATAACCGAAGGTATTGCATCAGGGTAATGTTTCATTGGATGCATTACTTTAATTAGAATTAAACGGAGTCTATTTCCTTTATGGTTAGAATTACTGCGTGTCTGACAACGAGTGCTTCAATTTGGCATCCGCGCTACTTCAAACAAAAGGTTAGAAAAACCCAATCAGTATATGAATTCCATACTACTTCAAATAAAAGGTTAGTAAGGAAACTTCCATCAATACTGGAAAGAACGATAACAGCTACTGGACTTCAGAAATCTATTTTCCTGAAAAAATATTTTAAGAGAAAGATTTTATATATTTTAACCGGCACTAGTACTGGCTACTTGGCAAATAAATGCCGTGTTTTTCTTTATACGGAAACAGTTAATATTACCATTACCGTTCGAAACTTATAAAAATTCATGCGATTAGATAATATTTTAATCTTAAAAAATTCATCCGATTAGATAAGATTTTAATTATTAAAAAATAAAAAAAAAATTCATACGATTAGATAAGATTTTAATCTTTTGATAACATTTGAGAAAACTATCAGAAACTTGTGAATCAGGACACCATTTACCATTCCTAATATCCTATTTTGCTGAGCTCGTCTTGTTGACTATTTTGACTTGTAGACAGATTTGTCGTTGTCATGTGTGCTCACGTGCACATCAGATGTTTGAGTGGATGTCATAGTTATGGGTAACAAAACGTCTAACGAATAACAACCATCCTATCCATTTTGGAAGTAGGTATAGGTTTTTCATACTATTGTTTATCCAATACAAGACTGAAGAGCTACTAAAGGTACACAGTTACTTAATGAGATTATTGTATGGATGTAAGAGAACGGGGAGAAGGAGGTAAGAAATGCTGATCATGAGGATATGTAGGATAGATAACGATTAACCCCAGACTTGAAGAGATTAAGTTTGTAGAGATTAAGATTAATGGCTAACACGCTTGTCTCGTTATATTTGTTACAACTGAGTAGTGAGTTTGATCCTCACTGGGTGCTATATACTTTCGTCCGTGTGCCACATCTAAGCTGCTCATATCATTTGCGCACTTTGATGCGGTATAATGGTTAGCACGCTTGTCTCGCTAGATCAATTATGACTTCGAACCTTGAGTGCTCCGTTCTTTTGGCCTTGTGCCACATTGAAGCTGTCTGAAGGGAACTTCCTTCTTACAAATGGAATACAAAGGGAATGAAGTTAATTTGTTTCTGTGTTGATAGCATAGCGAATCTTAGATGTAAAGATCTGAACTGGTGGAACTAAGGAATATAGCTCATGGGAAGATTTTCCTTGGAAATAGCAATAGAGTAGTGATAGGCAGCGATATTTCGTTTGTGTGAAAGGGGTCATTGGGTGGAAAATAATTCATCACCCACAAGGCCGTGAAGACATTTTTGAAATCTATCAAGGCTGGAAACTGAGGATTGGACAGTTCCAACCTAGATATAACAGCCAGACTCCATTTTTAACTCTTGGCGTGGTAGGAGGAATCAGGTACTTTCTAGAGCGGTATAAGGAGCCAACCTTTTTTTCAGCACCTTCAGTGATTGATCGTATATATGTGTTCCACTGGAGATCTTCAATGAGCCAGAGTCCCAATAAAGTGATCAAAGTAAGGAGACTCAATGAGTGCAGCCATTCACCGTGACTGCCCAATGATGAAAAAAAAAATTACTTTACATAACAAATATTTATCTTTCAAGCATTCTCCTCCCTCGTCAACACAATGGTGTATGTTGAAGATATAGCTCGAACATTATACAATGAAAATTTCAGATTAAAATTCAATAAATATGTGTCAGTCTAGGAACTTTTTAATGCTTGCAGGGTGTATTGTTGGAAGCAAAAGGAGAGAAATGATATTCAGGCAATAAGGGTGGAATGGGGTACAAAGCTAAGCTTTACAGTTGGGTTCCCCGGTGGAACCAGAATCCCAAAACAATTCAGTTTTCTCAGAGCTTGGAGACGTCTCAATAATGTGATGTGTTGGTGGCTTTAGATTTCAAAACTATCATCGGAAATAAAACTTAAAAGGAACAGCCCAACATACAAATTACAGATTGGAGACACCACAATCAAAAAGTACAGTTTGTTTTGTTTGTTGGGTTTTATGGCATATCAACCACTGTGGGTCATTTAATGCCAAATCAAGTCATATATTAAATATACAGTACTATTAAACGTATAGCTGGCAACATTATTTTTTCAAAAACGTATAGCTGGCAACATTTTTTCCCAAAAATGTATAGCTGGCAACATTATTGTTTCAAAAATGTATAGCTGACAACATAACCGTTTCAAAAACGCATACCTGGCAACATTATTTTTCCCCAAAAACGTATAGCTGGCAACATTATTTTTCCGAAAACATTATCTGAGGCTTTGTTGTTGGATGTAGTTTATCGCCATACCCAGGACGCGGATGTAGTTTAACGTCATACCTAGGACGTTCAAAAAGTACACATATTTAAATATCTGGGAAATGTTTTAATAGAGGACGGAAACGCGACACCAAAAATTATAAGACTCACTGGGTGAGGGAAAGATGTCTTCAAATAGCTAAGTAAATTACGAAGAAACAGGATTGAGATCAAGCATGAAACAGATTGTCACCACTCGGTGTTGACTTCAGTGTCCAATTTTATATTTACATAGGCTCTATCCCTTTTACCTATACATATAGCTGACTTAAAACTATATTTTTATCGCACACACACACACACACACACACGAATCTTGCCGGAGGGCACATTCCCTTTAATAAGATTTCTCGAATGTGCAAACCAGTAGACTCAATAGCGTAATGTTTAAAAATAAACGAAGTGTCTACTCAAAAAAGGGTATCAAATTTTTTTTACACACACTTTATCCTTGATAAGGACAACTTTTACCCATAAGTAAAGCATACATAATTTTTATCTAACACACACACACACATATATATATTTTCAGCACTTGCATTTATTTTTTGAAAAAGTAGTTTTGTTGTCTTTGTTGGACATGTATCTGTTTATTGTTATGTTAGGATATACATTTATCATTGTTACTAATGCAACTGTAGCTGATCTTAATATTATTTTTGTTAAAAATCTTTTTTAGTGTTGCTGAATGGTTAAAGTGCTTATTAATTAAATTTTGGAAATTTTTTTTCCGATATTCGTTTGAACATTACGATTAAAAGGTGGGTTAGACCATATTATGTTACGACTACGGTGTTTCTGCTTATTCTTACCTTTTTCTAAATACTCTAAATTTATTTTATGGTTGTTTTGTTCTAAAGCTTTTATATATCTAATCTTATATTATTAAATAATTCTTTACTATGGAGTTAGTAGGTAATTTAACTTGGACTGATTTATGTAAATTATCTAGAATGTTATGGGAGGGGGGTTGATTCTTTACTGACGTATCTATGGTTATATAGATCTTTGGTATATGGATTGTAATAACCATTATTCATGTCTAACGTCACTTGATCCCTTTAGCATTGGTGGTAGTGGTGATATTTAGTTCGTGATCTTTGATGAAATACACAGGATGTGTGTGTGTGTGTGTGTATATATATATATATATATATATATATATATATATATATATATATATATATATATGTGCGAATGTAATGAGAACGAAAATAATATATAAATTCTAACGTTCACAGCATTAATTCAAAAGAGGGCTCAATACCGATAGTAGAGCAATAATTATTTATTATATTTTTTCATATAGACAAAGCCAATTTACTAAACCCTTGACTGTTGCTGTCGATTTATTTTTTTTCGGGTCCAGCCATTACTTTAACACTTCACCAATCCTTCATCAAACTGCTATCAACACGCGTTATTGTCTCAGTCTTTCATCCTTTTTCCTTTTCTATCTTTTCTTTACCCTTATACGTCCCCTCTTAAAATCTTTTCCTTTTTTTCCAAACAAAAAAAAAAAAAAAGAAGTGACGTTCCACAAGCGGCCTGTTTATAAACAGAATTGTTCATAACCATTTTGGTTCTCACCAGTCGAGGTGCAACTAATTGCACCGAAACGAATTTGCATCTTTGTAGTGAGTAAATTGTTTTTTTCTATATGATATATATATATATATATATATATATAGTTGGTATTTGCTTAGAAAAAAACCTTTCTCACAATCGAATAGCTTATTTCTTATCGATCACCGATATAGTTTACGTCAGTCGGAGAATTAAGAAAAGAATATCATGAATTGAAAGTAAAAGCATCGATTTATAAAAAAAAAAAAAAAAAAATGAAATAGAGGGTTGTATCGATTGAGAACGTTAACAAATCGCCATTCTTCTAGGATTCTTTCCCACGTTATGTAAGTGTTCTCCACGCGCTGAAGGCAACTACTGTCGATAATCCTTAAAAGTGTTTGTCGACATTTGCTTGTGTTCAAAAGGATTGAGAGGCTCCCAGAAAGGTTATAAACAAAAAGAATATTGCCTTTCACCAGTCTAAGCTAATCTTAGCAAATATCTATAGACAAAAGTGGCGAATATCTTATTTAAAATATTCCATTAGAAATAAAGAAATGAGTGCTAGGCTATTGCTTAACAAAATGAAGAAAAGACTTGAAGCGGTGCAGATGCGGCTTTATCGACGAATGTTGGACAGAGCACGTGAGCAATGAGAAAGTTTTATCGAAAATAGAAGCTATAAAAACTGTTGCTGACATCCAGAAAAAGTTAGCTGAAACTTTTAAGACATAATATTGTTGCCACATATGTCCCGGTGCTTCTGCTCTCTCTCTCTGTTTCCCCCCTCTCTCTCTCTCTCTCTCTCTCTATATATATATATATATATATATATATATATATATATATATATATATATATAATATATATATCTAATTGATAACACCCAAAGAAGAATCAGCAATATTATTGGCTTCGATCTGGCATCTCGGGTACAGTCTCTTTCCCACCGCCGTAAGGTTGCCTTCCTTTTGCCTTTTCTATAAATACTATCAATGTAATTGTTCAGATGAGCTCATCGCTATGGTGCCTAGACTCTTCAAATTTAAGCGCAGTACCTTCAAATCTACAAATCAACCATTCGCTCTTGCATGGAGTATTGCTATTGCTGCCATATATGGCCTGGAGCCCCTTCTGTTTGTCTCAAGGTCGTTGATAAAATTCAGAGACGGATATGCAATGTAATTGACCCTGATCTGGCATCTCGTCTGCAGTCGCTCTCTCACAGACGTGCCGTCGCCTCCCTCTGTCTTTTTTACGAATACTTTCATGTTAACTGCTCCGATGAGCTGCTTTCGCTGGTTCCCAGACTTCATAAATTTAAGCGTTCTACAATAGCTTCATGTCTCGCACTTATCGCCTGTGGAACTCCCCCACCTTTTCCTGTTACCCTGATAGCTATAATCTCCAACTATTCAAATGTAATGTTAATCGACGTCTCCAGATGCCTTGATCTATCCCCTATCCTTCTCTTCATCCTTTCCTCAATCACTCCTATTTGCTCTCACCCCAACTCTCTGTAACCCCTTGCGTGCTAGTGGCTTCCAGCCTTGCTTGGGGTTAAACGCTTAAAAAAAAAAGGTTCTAGACTGGCGACATGGTCTCACCAATTTATAGTCGAGCTGGCTTGATGTAATCGTAAAATCTATGTTAACAGTTTCTTTTGTCGCACTTTTAGCTTGTAGAACTCCCTTCCTTCTCCATGCTTTCCAGCCAAATTTAATCAGCAAAAATTTAAATGCAATGTCAGTCGCTATTTGCTGTTTTTCTTGATTACTCTTCCTTTGTCCTAGCTCCTTAGCAATGTTCCTGTTTCTAACTCTTCCACACCCAATAACCCCTTGCATCTTTGTGGCTTTATTGCCTTTCACGGGGTGAACTTTGATTAAAAAAATATGAGAAGGAAAGAGGGCTTAGAGAATTTAACACTTATAGGGTACGTGGAAGACTAGAGAAGTAGAAGAATGGAGCGAGTAACCTTCATTTGAGTAAATAAACGAGGGAGCGTAAAGAATAGAGAGGTTAGAAAAAGTCAAATATTGATGAGAGTAACAAAGGAAAGGAAAATGTGGAGAATCATGACAACCCATGTCCTGAAAGTACAAGGCAGAGAGAGAGAGAGAGAGAGAGAGAGAGAGAGAGAGAGAGAGAGAGAGAGAGAGAGAGAGAGGAGAACATTGTTTAATTTAATAAATTCATATAGCGTGTGTTTTTTTGGGTACTTCGGAGTGGTGTAATGGTGAGCAAACTTGTTTTGCTAGATCAATTACGACTCAATAGTGAGTTCGATCCCCACAGGGTGCCCCATACATTTGTCCTTGTGCTACGCTTAGAACATGACCATGTAGCATGTCCTTGTGGGTAGTGGTAGTTGCTGTTGAAAAACGATGCTGTAAACTTAGCAACAACAACAGGAGCCGAAATACTTGGATCAAACCCGACAACAAGCAAAAGTCGCAGCAGAACAGGAAATTCTTTGATTACAGATAAAGCAGAACAGAAATAATCAAACGATTGCTCAGCCAATTAAATTATAAGCACAGAAATATCAATCGGATCGTGCTTGATACTTAATAATCTCTGAACTTGTTGAAGGGTTTAATGTTTGCATTAATATTAGGATAGGTATAGAGCATAGCAAGTCGGCATATGGGAGCTCTGAGTAGAGGTAGTACCTTTGCACCTTCGGGTAGACGGGCATCACTGGTACTCAACCCTCTCCTAAATCTCTCATTCCAAGTTGCCATGCCCCGATGTTTCAGCCAGCGGGCTAAACTCATGCGAGGGACTGGTGTTAGTACCATACCACTGGGCGAAGGACTTCCTCAAAGCAGGTCACCGGCCAGGGCGGAAGGGTTCCTTAGATGAACTACAATGGTCACGTTTTCACGATCAAGGCGAGACACCCGGTTGGAGGACATTGGCTGTGGTTTAATCTGGAGAGGGATGGGTTCCGCCAGGTTATAACGCCCAAGACATGCCGCATGATGAGCACGTCAAGAAACCGTTCTCGGAGATCCAGGCTCTGGTACACGACCGCAACAGATGGATGAGAATGGTGGACAACTCAGCACGTCGGCGCCCTAACGACTCGTCTGGGGTTAAGGGCGAAAGAAGAAGAAGAAGAAGAAGAAGAGGAGGAGGAGGAGGAGGAGAAGAAGAAGAAGGAGAAGAAGAAGAATTTATATATCGACAGAACCATTAATAGATCCGTCAGTAGTAGTAGCGTAACTTTTGACAGTAAAAGCAGTCTGGGACATTTTTTTTTTATTTGAGACAGTATGATACATTTATATTTTGAAATTACAAACACCATTCGCTTCTATTTCTTTGGAAACAACATTATGCAGTTATATTTCATAGAGACGGTATAAAATATTTAAATTTCTTTATTAAAGAAATTTCATATAATATTTTTATAGGGATGCTATATTGCAACTATATTTCTGTATGGTATTAGGTTGGTGCAAAAATAATGACGTAATAATGTCGTTTTTTGACGTTAAAAATACGTCAAAAAACGACATTATTACGTCATTATTTTTGCACCGACCTAATATTTACTCGTCTCATGATGTGACGCAAGGTCGGTTTTATGTGAAACACCCGAGGGCGTACACCGTGACCAGCGCTAAAAATTGCACAGCCCCAGCAACTGTCGGTTATGTTGGTATCGGTATTACTACCGATACCCTTCTTTAGTGCAATGTGGGGGTACTGCCTCGAGTAGCTGTTCCTCGAGACCGGGCACCTTAGAATATTTTTTTCGCTTGCGCTCTGACCTCAGACAGAGACACAACTGAGTTGCAATCTGCCCGAAGACAAAGATGCTAACAGTACAAACTGGGCAAGTACCATTGCAGATGTATTTCTTTATTGCAAACTGTGTTAGTTCTTGTTATTTAAACCGAGTGTGCTCAGTCATGGAAAGCTTTCACAACTGATCAAGGTTCAATTACCCTGTTAAAGGAATGCATATCTCTTGTTTAGATCTCTCGAAGCCCATATCTTTTTACTTTATGTTCGTATTCCAAACGTAAACAAAATAATTTCTTAAGAATTCAGTCAGTTAATTGCCATACGTGATACACGCTTCGACGATCATGTCTCTCCACAACTTCCTCACCTAAATACCTATTGACACTTTCAGTTAAGTGCCATACGTGATACACGCTTGGGTGATCACATCTCTTTCGATTCATGATTCACTAAGCTGACGATTTTTCCGCAGTAGGTTGCCGTTTCTTTCTGCCGTTGACTGGTTGCCAACCAAGGCTGTAGGACATAATCTGTCCTGTTATTCAACCCATAGCTGGAGGGAAGAGATTTGTTTATATATTAATAATTTTATTTTATTTATAATCTGACATTATTTCTTATGAATTTAAACATTATATTTAGTGGATATACGTGCTTAATTAGATATCTCCGTTGTGGCCTTTCGATTTTCTTTGCACTTAAAACAATTTCAGTCGTGGCAAAGGTCTTCTGGATGGACTGAACTCTGTTTCTGAAAAATTCCAGCCGCCTGTCTGTCTCTCGTTGAGTCATTTTCCTCTTCAATGTCACAACCTTCATCTTTGTTTCAGGAAAAAGACATTAGCCATGATTTTAGTGCAAAAATGAAGCTAATGTTCAGCTACAAGTAATGTTCAACGAATTTTCTAAAGTACCTGACATTAATATTAATAAGAGAGAATAATTCTTATTTAAAAATTGACATATTATCATGACTTTAGAAATTCAGATCTTTCATTGGCCCAGTAGTTTTTGCATGGCCTTTTTTCGGTTTCAAGCTACTTAAAGCGGTATATTTTCAGTTACAGGGTACCTATGAAAACGTAACAACTTATTTTCCGATCTTCAAGGTCCACGGACACTACTGATAAAAGCATGCTGCTAAACAATCTTAACTTTTTCTATATAAATAAATGCGAATGTCAGTGTGTCACTGTGTCACACTTTTTCAACTTTACTGTTTGAGTCCAAAATATTACTCCATTTTGGAATCAGGCCGACTTTGTGAGCAAATTAAAAACATTCCGAACTGGATCCTGACCCATAATCCTGAAATTTGGGAATCCCAAGTTTTCGTTACTGCGATTAATTTCGGCGATTTTTTCGCAACGATTTTTTTGTACGATAACAATTTTTATAACTTGGAAATAAATTTGGGAATAATTGAAATTAATTGCGAAATCCAGAGAAAGTCACCCATGAAATAGAAATAATTGTTTGTAAGGAAAGTAAGGACCTACGTACATCAATCTATCTTTAAATTAAGCGGCGTCAGAAGACTCATCGTTGAACTTTTAAAAAGGTATTAATGCAATACTCAAATGCAACGGTCAGTTTTGAGTTTATTGTTGCCTATCGCATTTACCCCTCTCTACTTCTTGTGATGAAGGCCTATTCAAGAGCGCCCCGCAAGAGCTAGCTTAATGCCGCCCGATAGGGAGGCTTTTAAGTTAGTAATTAAATAAAATTATGTAATCATTTTATGTAGTTGGCCCTAATATTTTGAACGTCTGTAAGTAGGAAGAGGGGTTTGTAAACAGGTACTTTTTAATTTTATTCCAATTATTTTAAAGGTGTTGCAGTTCTCTCTTTAAGTACCCTGTATATTTAGGATCTCGGCAATCACGGGTCTTGACAGCTTCTCCTTCTTTAATATTTGTAAACTATGTATTATCTTGATAGTTTTTGGAAAAGATAGTGTAGTGGATTCTTGTTACATTCTCCACGTATTTGAAGTTACAATTGTTTTCTCTTAGGTCGCCAAACAAGGTTAGAGAGCTAAATCTGCCTTGCTATTTGAACTCGGCACGCCGATTTCATTTTCCATTCTTATAACCGCTATTCATTGAATGTCAAACAGAAATTTAAAAGTTTCAAAGAATAAATAACGATTTTACTTCTTTATTTCCAAAAGGAATGGCGGCGGATATATTCTATCGACAGAATATTATGGCGCTCCTGGGTCCAGCCTGTTCGTATGCTTTGGAACCCGTTGGGTCCCTTGCAGCATATTGGAACATTCCGATCATGACAGGTAAGTACGCTTTCGAAAAGTTTCAGTCTGTAATAGTCAGCTTCCCGTTTTCGAGCATACATGCCTGTTAAACTGGCAATCATCGTTGCAGACACCAGCTCAAACACATTTATGTTTCTTCAACAGAGTCAGTTATGTATCATGCGTGATTACATCTTTCGATACATGACTGACGAGGCAGATTTTTTCCCGCAGTAGGTTGCCATTTCTTTCTACCGTAGACCAGTTGCCATCCAAAGCTATAGAACCCGGTCTGTCCTTCTATTTACCCATAGCTGGGGAGAGAAGAAGAGGATTCATACCTTTCTTTTCATACGACTTGTATTCGAACTCGGTTCTCCGATTCCTCAATCCGAGCCGTTATCCATGACTCCACCGTACCTCCTTCAACACACACAGCGTCAATTTGTGGTTTATACTGCAGCTATGCTCAAAAGTTTCTGAGATAGATAGATAGATAGAGAGAGAGAGAGAGAGAGAGAGCATAATTAGCGCATGATCAGTAACTGAACAAAGACTATACGCACAAGCCCTCAGTCACGCTGACTTGTGACATTGTGCGAGCACAACCATCGACGGATCCCTAACAGTTTCGTCTACCCAAATTCCATTACGAGGCTTGGGTCAATCTGTGGTACGGCTCTCAGATTCGCAACAATGTCAATCCATTATTATATGACATCCGCTTCTCTCTGTCAACCAACTTGTTCGTTTGTGCTAATTTAAGATAGTAGACCATTATTACCGTAGTATGTTTTATCATCGCTGTATATGGCTTTAGATGTCAATTTTTATCAATACCTATATAGTCAAGTACTTCCTAGGCGTCCTACTTTAGTGAGGAGGCACATAATTGTGTGTATATCTATGCGTGCATATATATATATATATATATATATATATATATATATATAGAGAGAGAGAGAGAGAGAGAGAGAGAGAGAGAGAGAGGGAGAGAGGAGGGAGAGAGAGAAAACTGTCACTAATATCCACACATTATATCCTGAATATTGAGAACTTTTACTCATAAATGTAGCATACCGTAAAATTATATTTTATCATATATATATATATATATATATATATATATATATATATATATATATGTGTGTGTGTATTTAAAAAAGGATATAGAATTCTGACGATTTTTTAAGAAATATAAGAAATGGAAAACGTTTCATTGAAAATAGATTTGATTACGTGTTTCGCCATCCTAGGCTTCATCAGATCCAAAGAAACGGAAGAAAGAAATCTGTGTATGTGTATTTGCGTGTATGTTTAAATAATGGATTCTTTTACTTTCAAGCCATTCTGAAGGATTGGATGAGGATTTGCTTTGGATTCATTTCAAAAGAGGCTATATGATGTTCTTGCTTTCGAGCCATTCTGAAAATGAGATGAGCATTTACCTTTAAATCGATACAATAAAAGCTGGGAAAAATGTATTAACAACTTTCGACATGAACTAAGAATTATAAAGAAAAGATATAGGATAAATATTAACAGCTTTTTTTAAAAGTCACTCATTATCTTTTTTCTTTAATCACGAGAAACGCCAGTTTAGAGGAAAAGTAATAACGATTCATT
The DNA here is from genome assembly GCA_963932145.1 of Acanthosepion lycidas. Classification (NCBI taxonomy): domain Eukaryota; kingdom Metazoa; phylum Mollusca; class Cephalopoda; order Sepiida; family Sepiidae; genus Acanthosepion; species Acanthosepion lycidas. The sequence continues at coordinate 38,082,251 of OZ010582.1, read as the reverse complement.
ATTTAAGCATACACACAAACACACATTACTTTCTTCCGTTTTTGGATTTGATAAAGCCGAGAATGGCGAAATGCGTCATTAAATCTATTTTCAATGAAATGTTTTACCTTTTGTCAAATTTCTTTCATATTGTTATTTGATTGCTTAGGCGTTACTTTTATTGGGAGAAAAGGAAGATAGAAGATGGCGATTGACGTTGCATTTAAATTCTTGAAGATTGTAGTTATCAAGGAAGCAAGGAAAAGGAAGGGAGTTCCACAGGCGGAAAGTTCGAGAAGAGAAACTGTTAGAGTTTATGTGACGGTTACATTTAACTAATTAAACTGTAAAAAGTGTGGGACCTAGTTGCCAATCTAGTAGGAAACTTAAATTCACATAGTCGGGGCACCATAGAAAAAAGCTTGTCAGAGCAGTTGCCATGAAAATATTTGTAGAAAAGACAGAGGGAAACCACGTCACGTCGATGAGAAAGAGACTAAAGTCAAGATGTCAAGTCAGGATCGATTACATTCCAGCTCATTCTTTGGATTTTGTCAAGAACCTAGAGATGAGTAGCAGGAGAACCAGACTAGATATGGCAACAGTATTCAATCCACGGACGAATGGTAGATATATTAATGTGCAAGATGGACTCTGGCGAGAAAAAAAAACAACTTCTGACACGACGCAGTGACCCAACTTTTCCTTGCAGTAGATGCAGCTATTGATTTGATGTAGTCGTTCCATTTCAAGTCAGTTGAAAACCTGAGGTCAAGAAGTCGCAGTTTGTTGCTCCCCATGCTGATGGCGCACAGGAAAGATTCTCTATGGTGGTTAAATGAGAGCAGTTTCCTTTTTGGAAGCATCAGAATTTACAACCCATTTGCTTTCCCAATTAACAAAAGATTGAAGGTTCTTTCCAAGAGCAGCGACCAGGTCAACTTTGTCAGCTATGACAGATTTTCTATTGAGACAGAAGTAAATGATAGTGTCATCAGTATGAATGCCAACTTGGGAATTAATGACATCAAGAAGATCATTGATGAAGATCAGAAACAGCTTAGGACCCAGGATAAAGCTTTGGGAGACACCCGCATCCCTGTGAATGGATCTGGAAGTGAGCCTTTTGAAAACGACCTCCATTTCACGATTTGATAGGAATGATTGGATTAAATCACACAATCGTCCAGTAATATCGTAGCCCTGGAACTTACGAAGAAGACCAGCGTATCAAACCCTTTCAAATGCCTTCGAGATATCGAGAGCCACAGCTCGCTGTTATTGTCAAGAGCTTGATATACATATTTATTGATGGTTATTAGCACATCAGCGGTAGGCCTGGCAAAACGGAATCCATATTGTTTGTCGCTATACGTTGTTACATTCTATCAGCAAATAGAAACTTCGCTTCTTTTAGGACTCCTTGCACTCGTTACGAGTAGAGAACAAGAGACGTCTGTTGCAATCAGACGTGTCTGTCTGGTACAGCCGGAAGAAGTGATTCCTGTGGGCTACAGCGGCCGAGCATGCTGGTGAGGACAAAGGTTTTAGCTTCGTATTTCCTTGCTTGAATGAAAGCATCCACACCGGCTTTCACCCATGAGGGTGAAAAAATGATTAAAAACTTCTTTCCATGGGACGTTACAAAGGAAATCACGGAACGATTCTCAATCTGCTCGTTGATAACAGAAAGATATTCTGTTGGTAGGAGGTTCTTGGCTGGTTGGGCAACGGAAGGAGATGTTTACAGACGCTACCACATGATCAGAGTTGCCAAGAGGGCAAAGCTGTGTAGTACGACAAGAGTGAAGGATAGAGTAAAAAAAGAGACCGAGAAGAGAAGCGTGTCCATCAGGTTTTTTTGTGAAAACGTGTGGGAAAGTCAACCACTTGCGTGAAAGATTGAGTGATTGAGAAGTTAAGGGTTTGGATTCCAGCAAGGTCAGTGATAGAGTGTTTAAGCCACCTGGTATGGTGGGCATTAAAGTCTCTGAACACAAGTATATTTGCAAACTTGTGTAGGGTGATGGCCTTATCTATATTATCGAAAATACTCTCGAACCCAACAGCCTTGAGAGGAAAGGGAACAGTAGAGAAAGAAGAGATAATTGACTGAATTAAGCAGAGAGAGATGGAGACATATGTAAGAATGATCTCGCGGGAGAATGTTCCAGCGGGAGATGTTCGCGGAAATAAACTCCCAGGTCATGCATGTGGACATTAGAAGCCTTTCTAAGGATATGAAGGTGGCCAGGAATCGAGAAATCAGAGGGGATTGAAGAGTTAAGATTAGTTTCACAGAGAGTATGATAAGCCACGAACAAATAGGGAACGTTTATAAATCTAACATGTTTCACTTTTATTAAGGCTTTGTCAGAGAGAAAACAAACAAAAAGATAGAACGTTGGTATTTTCAATATGACGAAATTTGTTTAACTAATTTTGACCGCCCGAAGAGCTGACGCACGGTCCAAATAAACCTTTTGAATGTTTTTTTTTAATTTATTTTTGTCATAGTTTCGACACTTACTCCTTTCCGAAATTCATACAGCATAATATAGCGGAAGTGCAAATTTTCATCTCCATCTTTAAGGCATTGATTTGTGGAGAAAACGAAATTAATCCATTACTGCATAAAGATCCCTAAAAAAAATGAGCTCTTTTTGCCTAATCTATCTTGCTGGTTAATGGTAATCTTTGGGCTAGCAGATTTTAAATTTTAGGTAATTCCATCTCTAAAAAATTGAATACCATAAATTAACGGGTTAAATAGTTTCATTATCCTAGTTTATTAGGAGTTAATTAATATCAATGGAGTAATGAAACTTACTAATGATTAAACTTATGTGTTTGATGTATAGTGCATATTCATTCACTCAAATTCAGCAAGTATGTGAGTCTAAAAGCTTAATGTTCTCGATTTTATCCTGGCATGGGAAGGCTGTACGCAACTCATTCAAGAAATTTCTTCTAATAAACTTGCACAAAATAAGTTGTATTTTTTTATGAGCATTGTTGTAATAATATATTTGGGACATTCATGAACTCGTGATAAAAAAAGGCGCCTAGGAATTGCGGCTTTTGTTCAACCATCACATTTACTTCATATCTTTGAGCATTTTACCTTTTTCTTTTTTTTTGAATAAAATTTTTATAACTATAATTCTACTAGTGAAATACGGATTAAAATCTTAGGGATTTAACTTTTTCTGAAAGTATTATTCGTTTTAATTAATTAGAAACTTAAAGAACGACCGAAATGCTTTCATGATAATTTGTAAAAGAAATTGATTAAAAATTAATCAGAAAAGATTAAACCTCAATGAGTAATATTAGATAAAACCATGGACAAAGTCCAAGGAATAATTTCCTAATACGCCAATTCCAATTTCTCTCTCGCTTTCTCTATCTCTCTTCGTGTATGTATGTGGGACAGAGAGGGTGGTTACTCGTTGATTTTTTTTTCATCTTTCACGCCAACTGAATTATTTTCACTTCAAAGCAAATTCTAACAAACAAGCACACTGGTAATTATTAAAGTGCGTTCAAAACTATAAACAAAAAAGAAGTATAAGATGCAAGAAAAATAAAAATAAAAATCTTGGAAAAATAATAAAGCGATGTAAAAGAGAAATGATCCGTTTACACGATGCTATTTCGTTCCAAATCATAAGATTAACATAGGATGATCTGCAGCCAATTAGAGACCAGACGTTTTACGCGCTCTTCTGATGTGGAAGCGTCTTGCGTATTAATCGGCGTTTAATCAGAGACAATAAATCCATGGATTAATTTTTCTTTGGTGTGGCTTGAGAAATTTACAACAATGTCCACCCAAGAAACAGAAAAAACAGTACTTAAAAATCGGTGCATTAAAAAAAAAATGCCCTTTTCTTTATTGCCTGGCTTATACATCTTAAAATATAACGAATAAATATAGTGGAAGCTATGATGAAAAAGCGATTTAGATAATTACAAAGAAGCTTGCATAGTATATTTCTATATGTATGGCTGAGCTGCATTTAAAGTCGTTTCTGTTAACCGCGTTTTCACTTTATGACGCAATATGTATGTATATATATATATAGCTGGTCTCTCGTATTCGAGGATACCTATCTACTAGGGTGGCTAGTCAATCCCTATTGCAGACGCTTGCTCAGGCGCATTTGTGTTTATTCAACACCCACAGAGCCCACCTGTGATTTATATTGCAACTATGCTGAGCAGACCTTAGTTACAGTTTCAGGGAAAGAGCGTGTTATCTAGCGTGATAAACAATTTGAACAAGGCCAGCACACACAATCCCTCGGCCACAATGACTTGAGACTTCGTGCTAGCACAACTATCGACGGCACCCAAGGGTTCCGTCTACTCAATTTCATTCACAAGGCTTAGGTCAACCCGTAGTATGGTTTTCAAACACTTTCCAAAAGGTGCCGCACGCTGGGATCGAATTCTCCAGTTCGACAACATCAGAAAATCTCCTTCTTGACAAATCGACAATATTGATATTCGAACCTGGGTTTCATTGTCAGAATAAAGATGCAATATACAAACATACACATAGCACATACGCCTACATTATATATATATATATATATATATATATATATATATATATATATATATATTAAAGTAGTAGTCATACAAAGAATAAATCAGTAAAGTTAATGTAATTAATAGAGAATTCACTTCGCTAACAGATTTAATAAAGCATTAACTTACTCACTACTCGTTGAATGACGGGAAGTTTGTTTTTAAAAATTGTAAAATGGATTATACGTTCAGTTCATTTG
>OZ010582.1:38039976-38074976 GCA_963932145.1 Acanthosepion lycidas | reverse complement strand
AAAGATGAAGGGGGTTCAAGTCAACAGAAGATGGCGATTGACGTTGCAGTTAAATTTTTGAAAATTGAACTTGTCAGGGAAGGAAGTAAGCGGAAGGAGGTGCGAGAAAAGAAACTGTTGAAGTAGAAGTGGCTGTTACATTTAACTAAATCAAGAGTAAAAAGGTGGGAACTAGATGCCAATCTAGTAGTACAGAAAAGCTTTTCAGAGCAGTTGCCATGAAAATATTGGTAGAAAGACAGAGAGAAACCACATCACGTCTAATAGAAAAAGACTGAAGTTGAGATGCCAAGTCAGTATCAGTTACAGTGCAGATTCTTCTTTCGATTTTGTCAAGAACTTCGAGATGAACAGCAGGGGCACCAGACCAGATATGGCAATAGTATTCAACAACATTCAATTTGTAAATGTGTAAGATGGACTCCGACAAGTAAAACATTCTGGCGCGACAAAATGAACCAACTTTCCTTGCAGGAGATTCAGCTATTGAATGAATGTAGTTGTTCCACTTTAAGTCAGTCAGACAGGGAATATTCTCTCTGGTGGGTAAATGAGAGAAGTTTAGTTTTGGAAGCATTAAAATTTACAAGCCATTTCCTGTCCCAGTTAACTAAAGATTGAAGATCATTTTCAAGCGGCCAGGTTAACTTTGTAAGCTCTGACGAATTTGCTATTGAGACAGGAATAAGTGGTAGTGTGATCTACATAAATGCCTACTTGGGAACTGATGACGCAAGGAACATTATTGATGAAGATCAGAAACAGCGTAGGACCCAGTATAACCTTGGGGGACACTCACGTTTGTGAGAAAGGATCTGGAAAGTATCCTGTTCAGGATGACCTTCATATCACGACTTGATAGAAATGATTGAATTAAATTAAATAATCGTAGTGTTATACCGTAACCCTGAAGCTTACGTGGAAGATCAGCATGCCAAATCCTGTCAAACGCTTTTGAGATATCTAGAGCCACAGCTCGAGCTTCGCGCGTTATTATCAAGAGCTTGATATACATATTCTGTGATGGCCGTAAGCACATCAGCAAAACGCAAGCCATATTTTTTGACAGAGATTAGGTCGTGAGAAGTAAGATGCTTATCCACTTCAGCATTAATTAAAGCTTGGATTACTTTGCCGAAAAGCTATTGGAGACTAATAGGGCAACAGTTAGAAGGGTCAGAAGGTTCTCCAGATTCCTTAAAAAACGGGAAGCGCAGAGAAGGACTTCCAACACGCAGGAAGCGGCGAGGCAATAGTTTGGAGAGAACTGGGGCCAGTTTTGGGAGAACATTTCTGTAGGACGACAGATGGTAGCGTGTCACTTCCACTTGACTTATTGAGGTCTAATTTAGAAATTATGTCCAGTGACGGGGTAATGTGCATGTCACTCTCTATAGTCTCAGTTCTAGGGGAAATCAGGTGAGGGGTACTCCAGATGAGTCGTGTGTTGTGTTGGAAGAGAATTTCCGGGCAAAGAATTCCACCTTTGCTGCTGTGGACGTAACGACTTCGAATTGATTGAAAAGGGAAGGGATTGAGGATTTGCTGTTGTTCAGCACACTCTTGCAGAGTCGTCAATAATCTCTGGAACCGAACTTGCGAGATGCTATATTTTTTACATTTTACATTGAATACTATAAAAAGCAATCTCTTTTTCTCTCGATATATATAAATAATTATCGGACTTTGCCCATTTCATAATATATATATATATATATATATATATATATATATATATAATTAGTACAAGTAAAATTGTCACGTAGCTGACTGATGTTACCATCAGCATCGCGACTCCAGAGTTTCGTAGACGTACACTCTGGGAATCACTCCGCCCACTGGTATCAGCAATATATATATATATATATATATATATATATATATATATATATATATAAAGGTAAAAGGTTTGGGAGAAATAACAAAAAGAGAAAACTTATTAAAACTATAAGGGACAGAAAGATGTGGAGGGCCATGATCGCCTACATTCTGAAGGGACACACCAGATAAAAGAAGGATCCCGCTCTGTCATTCATTTACACAAGAGCATTAGCTATGCACTCCCTGTTTGTTTCTGCCCCCACTCGCTTTTTTTGTAACCTTTTTGTGTTTTTTTTGTGTGTTTTTTGTGCTTTTGGTGTTTTTGAGTTTTTTTTTTTTTTTGCTAATTTTTGGCTTTTTACATTTTTCTGTTTTTTTTTGTTTATTCTTTGTTTTTAATTTTTGTGTTTTTGTTTATTTTATTTGTTTTCTTCTATAACAAGGAATTAAATTTCATCTTAATTTGAATGAAAACTCTTGAGGATGAATACAAATGTGAAGGATAAGATTTTTTTTTAATCATTTCACCCCCAAGCAAGGCAATAAAGATACTTTATTTGACAGTACGTAATAACTGTTTTTTACCCTTTCCTTCAATTACTAAAAACTTATATGCGAAACTCATAATTAATCAGATAAAATAGATTACCTGTACATCACCTAACTCCATACACTCCATACACATAATTATAAACATTTATTTATTTTTTATTCTTTTCACCTAAGCAGGGCAAAAAAAAACCCCAATAAGATGTAAGGAGGTTTATTGAAACAGAAAGAAACAGAAAGGACAATAAAAGAACAGGATTCAAGGAAACTGATGATGATTGACATTGTATTTAAATTTTTGAAGATCGTAGTTGATAGGATATTTGAAATCTGATACTCCCGGGACAGATTGAGTGGAAAGAGCGACAAAGGAAAGCAGTGCGTAACATACTTGATGAGTTTGAGTAAATGGATGGTAGAAAAGGGTTTGGGAGAATTAACAAAAAGACAAAAATTATTAAGAGCTACAAGGAACAGGAAGATGTTGAGGGCCATGATCGCCTACATGGGACATGATACATAAAAGAAGAAAAATCTGGGTTACTTTAGATAAAATTGTCTCGATCAAAGCGTTTTGTAACGATCAAAAAATGTTATTACTCAGTTGGCACAAAGTCAGGTAAATGTAGTGATTGGGGTAGAACAGACCATTAGCGGCAAGGTCTCATCATTTTACAGTTGAAAAGGCTAGATCTAACCTCTCTGGTACTTCGCCCTTGTGAAATTCTCTTCCTGCTTCTTGCTTCCCAGTCAACTTTGGTCTTCAAAAATTTAAATGCAATATCAATCGTTATCTTCTATCTTCTTAATTCTTGCTTTTTTTTTTATTGTTTTCTCTCTTTAATAATGTTTTTTTTTTATCCTCATATTCTCTAACATTCAGTAAACTCCTGGAGCGGGGTGTTGAGTAGTAAAACAATAACAAATTTTGATTTCTTATTTTCAGGACTTGGCGATGGCGGGCAGTTCAAGAATAAAACTATTTACAAGACGCTGACACGACTTGCTTATTGCCAATGTCGACTGCGGAAAGTGTTCGGAAGTGTTTTCGAGTATTTTCACTGGAAGGATATTTCGATCATTTATGATACTGGTAACGTCCACACGGATGTGCTCGGCACTACCTTGAAATTTGGGCTGGAACGAGGAAATTACACCCCGTTCATGGTCTCCTACAACGGTAATTTGCAGACCAGATGGCGCGAATATCTCAAATCTGCATCAGACAGATCCCGAGGTATAGTTACGGGGCGATTGGGGAACATTTTTTTTTCCTTTGTCATTTCATTTCCGGAAGCGTTACATCATATGACGAGTTTTTCTTAAAAATAAAACAAAACAAACAAACAAGAAAAACAACAACAACAACAACAACAACAACAACAAAAACACACACACACACAAAACAAAAAAACTAGAAGAATAAAACAAAGAACAAAAACAAAAAAAAGTGCGCGTTTAAGCTTTACCCGTTAAATTAAATCGCAAATCAACCTCGCCCACCCTACGAATTTTGTAACCGTTCCCCCTCTCCATTCTGGAATCAAGCTCTTGTTTTCCCCAGGTTATGGAAGTGAAAGCCAGTCAGTATTATTTATAGTAAGAAGGAGATGATATCTGATGGAGTTCGAATTTCGCTTTTTTTATCAAAATATTTGGTTGGCAAGAAAATCCTGACTCATTTAAACATGAAAAAAAAAGCAACAAAATAAATGATTCTTTAGTCTTTATTGCATTATTTAATGCAAAATTTCAGATATAGTATATCTGTAAAAGGACAATGTGAATAAAGACAAAATGAAGACTTATCTTAGCCTACGTGTTTCGACCTCTGAGGGACTTTATGAAGGTAAAAGTCCCTCAGAGGACGAAACACGTCGGCTAAGATAAGTTTTCATTTTGTTTAAATATATATATATATATATATATATATATATATATATATATATATATATATATATCTTAAAATTTCCTAAAATAATTGTCGGACTTTGCCCATTTCATAATGTGTGACGTCATTTGTTTACATTTGTATACGTTTTGAGCAGATATGAATGTACGTGAGAGATTCATGGAAGATTGTAGTTTAAAAGCAGTAAAATCGACCTTGCTAACCGAACGATCCTCTGTGGTTCAATCAGTTAAGGCACGTCAGGCTATATGACGGTTCCGTATGGGATACAGGTTCGATTCCTGTCGGAGGACGAATATTTTCTATGAAAATATCTCGGACATTCGCACCGGTAAATGTTTATTATAAACAGAGCATTTACTTAAATATTTGTATCTATGAAAAGAATGTATAAACATAAAATTTCTTAATATATATATATATATATATATGACATGACCAATCTTTCGGTAATTGAACTAACTTCATTGGTAAACCTACAAGAAGAAAAAATGAAGATACCTATCTGCCTCCCCTGTATATATATATAGTTTATGAAAAACTAGGTAATCCGTATGGGTAAACCCAGGGAGGATATATATATAAGAATAGTAAATTTATAGCATGTGTTTTCATTAAATAATCTTTTTCTGTTTTTTAAAATTTCAACATGTGTACAGAACATACTTTGAAAATTTAATGAATTTTCTATCGAATGTCTTTATATATATATATATATATATATATATATATATATATATATATATATATATATATATATATATATATATATATGTGTGTGAAAATATTGTGGAAAATAGTGAAGAAACTGGTTTGGTAAATAATCCAAAGTTCCTTAGTATTTTTGTAATTATTTTTAAAAAATGGTGCTCGATACGAAAGTAGAGCATAAATATAATTATTTATTTAAAAATATGATCTCAACTCGCTACATAAGAGGTCTCATGTTTCAAAACAAGAGCCGAAAACTTCAAAATAATATTTTTAATATAATATTTTTAAGATCCGTAACATAATTTTACGGATCTTCTCTATCTTAAAGCTAGTGGAACTCCTCACCACCATGAGCCCGTCATCTCTATACAGTCCGATGTCCTGGATATCAATCTCGCGGTGTGCCGTTAGGTTGTACAATATTAAAAATAAGTGCTGCAATATTAAAATTAAGTGCTGCATCAAATCTGTGGTATACCAATGCACTATATCATCCACGGAGAACCCTAACAATAATATGATATACATTGGGTCCACGAAAAATGCCTTTAAAACCAGATGGAGGCAGCATAAATGCTCCTTCAACAACATAAACTTTAGACATCAGACCTCTCTATCTAAATATTTTTGGCACCTGAAAGAAAAAAATAGGACACCTAAAGTAAAATGGAAAATCATTAACAGGACTAGAACTTGCAAAACTTGGGATGACCCATGCCCTTTGTGCCTCCATGAGAAACTACACATTATTAAGCTTCTAAACAATAAAAACCTATTAAACAACAGGCAAGAATTAACGGTTTTCTGCCGACACAACCGAACTTACGCCCTGAATAACTAGCTAAAAACACGCATACAATAAAATAAATTTTAAAATCCATAGCCCATATACATAGTTTTAATACCCTACAAAAAATTGATAACCCTTTATGAAGTCGTCAAATAACAAACGTTACGGCCTTTTCATATACACAAATCCCTTTCATAAAGAGATATAATAAAAAGAATAAAATAAAAATAAATAAATAAATCTCCGTAGACGCTCAAGCCAGACTATGCGAAAACTTCCTCCGTCGTAAATTTAGCCACCCCCACCTTACCGTGACCCGGCATCTATGAAAGTAACTCTATACTGATACAAATTATTAACACCCCACCCCTGCCGATTCTAAACAATCCGTCCTTGATGTTACCATGGAAATTTTTGATTTCAATTCCGACCATACTATTAAAACTCGTAAATTTCAGAAATAAGTCATTCCCAAAAAAATTTCGCTTGAAGATGGAACAGAGCCTACTTTAACTCAAGTTAATTCAAATATTATTTTGAAGTTTTTGGCTCTTGTTTTGAAACATGAGACCTCTTATGTAGCGAGTTGGAATCATATTTTTAAATAAATAATTATATATATATATATATATATATATATATATATAAATATGTATATATATGTGGCCTGACGATTGCATATAGCATGAAACAGACTGTCGCCTCTAAGTGTTGACTTCTATGTTCACTTTTATATTTACACACGCTCTATCTCTGATATTGAGCACTTTATTCCATAAATATAGCACACCTTAAGACTATATTTCTTTATATATATATATATATATATATATATATATATATATATATATATTATAATGTGTTCTCAATTACCTGAGGTACGTATGTATCAAGTTAAATGCAAGTAAACATTGTACGGACACACATACAAATCTTAAACATGAACGAGATCAGAACTCTCACAATTGAATCGGCTCTGAGGTTTTAATGCTAAAAGTGGTTTTCTTGCATAAACTATTCCTCTTTTATTTTCTTGCCATATTCACGACCATTGTACACTCTGACCTTCTTCAGGTGGTTGGAATTTCGAACTGAACCATTTATTTCGTCCAACGGGGTACACTGTTCTAGTTCCACGTGCCATGACTCTTCCGCATGATTCAGTATTAGCTATCTACCTTTAACTAAACTGTTAAAGTTTTTTTTTCACCTTTGCTATAGCCAGGTACTGAACTCTTTGGGTCAAGTTATTGGATTCAACCAACGCTAAACGTCGTGAAGATGACATCGAAGATGAGGACAACAGTCTGAACAATGTAAATAGTGTAAATAATTACAGTACCTCATCCTGGAAATATAGACATACATTCCTCTTTTAGAAGTTATACCGACTTAGAAAATGTTTTTGGATAATATGCCATTTTTTAATGCTAAAAACCTTTGTCTTTCTTGATTTTATAATTTGTTTTCAATTTCCCTTGCATTGACCAACATTGAAGGAATTAAATAAATGCCTTATTTTCTGTATATTTTAATTGAAGTTATTCTGCTGATCGTCCCGGGCGATTCAAAGCGCGAACTGCTGCTTGAGGCTTACAACATGGGCTTCATCAATGGTGAATACGTGTTCATGGATGTGGATTTATTCTACTTCCCTTCCTATTTCGGTGACCACCACTGGAAGCGAAACGATGGACGCGATGACATCGCCAAACTGGCATACGAGGCTCTTCTCCGGGTTTCCTTGCACATGTCCACCGGATACGAGTGGTTCCAGTTTGAGAAAGAGATCAAGCGGCTCACTAGCAATCAATACAATTTCACGTTCAGCAATGAAACGGTGAGTAGTTGGGTGACATCATTAAAATAGTATAAAACTAAACCTCCTTTTCCCTGTCGCTTATTTATAATTGTTGTGGCATACCTACGAATGATAATGAGTATGTCCCCATTGACATAAATGCAGTAGTAAATACTGTATATTGGCCTGCAGTTGGAGATTCGTCTCCGGCTGTGCTGGCCAAAATCTCAGCCTTCGAGTAGAGAGGGTTCCCAGACGAGGCCATGTCGAAGGGCAGAGTCTCGACTCGGGAAACAGCTTCCCGACCTCCTTTTATACGGGGTCTACGGGGAATTTTTGGTCGACCCTACGGGATCGGATACCACACATTAAATTCGTCATTGTGCCACATCTGACCGCGTGGGCGGATTGTAGATATCCTGCAGTTGGAGATTCGTCCCCATCTGTGCTGGTCAAGCTCTCTGCCTTCGGGCGGAGAGGATCCCCAGACGATGGTATGCCGAAGGACAGAGTCTCGTCTCGGAAAACAGCTACCCGACCCCGTTTTATACGTGGTCTACAGGGAATTTTTGGCCGAACCTACGGGCTCGGATACCCCACATTAAATTCGGCCTTGTGTCACATCTTACTGCATGGGATTCTTTGCATAGAATCCTGGCGTTACTTACTAAAGGTCAAGTAAACGAGTAACTTATCTCAAATCTCGTCGAAACTAAAATATCTTCGCTCTCTGTGGCACGATAAGATTTTAGATAAGTCTATAGTTCTGAACGAGAGTTACACTATTACTTGGCCTTGAGTAAATGGACACCATGCATAGAATGTCAGTATTATCACTTGCTGTTATTATTTTTCCAGGCTAATTTTTTTATGGGCGCATTCCATGATTCTATGCTTCTGTACGGAATGGCTTTAAATGAAACTCTCATGAATGGTGGAGACCCAAGGGACGGATATGCCATATCAAGACGAATGTGGAACCGAACCTTTCAGGGTAAGAAATCAATTAAGCTTTAGTTGTTTTCTGGCGTTCTGGAAGTTATTTCAATTATTGAGGCTATAATCGTCATCTATATTCTTTATTAACACATATCAACCTTAGTTGTCTGTATTTAGAAAGAACAGTCTGTAAAGTGAAAGAATGCGCGCATATGCCATTATAAAATAAATTACTGCGTAAGCTGAGGGTAGAATTTCATACCATATGGAAACTAGTGCCCCAAGAAATAATTTTCGAAGTTAAGACTCATCTTACTAGGAATGCACACATGATCTTTCAAAGCTTTGAATTCATAGTAATGAAAACTTATAATGTTCCCCACCGCAGGAGCCAGGAAAGAGATTTCAATTTCCTCCGTCCTCTTACACGGGAGCCTAATGCTTAGTGTCGTGATTCGTAGCATAAGAACCCTTCAGTACTTCTGACCAGGGAACACATTCCAACCAGGTTCGTAATAGCACCCAGTCATGTGATTCTGGTGGAAAAGAGGGAAAAGCAAAGAACCCAAATTAGCATACAATATACACCCGAAAAAAAATCGAAAAATATCTGAATCATTTATAAAATAAATTCATTGGCTTCAGCTATTTAACAGAATATAAAATATAAATTACTTCTTAAGATTTAAAGAAAATATTAGATTTCACCCAATACAAGGTTTGAGTCATTTAAAGAAGAGGTTTATTACTGTTACAACGATAATGATAAACGAGGTGTGTGATATGAATGAAAGAAGTGTAGGAAGTGAAAATTATGAGCCTAAGGAGGAATGATGAAGATTGACCTTTGACCTGAAGAGGTTAATATTGAAGTATTCATGTAACCACTCATACGACAGTTTGTTCCCCAAAGTGGCAGTTATTGGGAGAAAAAGCTGAGTAGAACTTTTTTTCAACATTTGGAATACGGAAGAAATGGCGGGGATTCGACTCCGTGGAAGTAGCATGGGGTGTCCTAGCTCTAAAGCTCTGAACTGGTGAAATTAAAGAATGGAGCTCACCAGAACATTTTCCAACATAATAAATTTCCCGTCCTTTTGAAGAACATATTTTAAAAATGGTTCAGTGTTATGGATATCTCATCGTCGTGCACAACTTAGCAAGCAACTTACTTAGGTGGCTACTATAGTGGGTTCGATGATCCCTGGGTGACTCACGCTTGCGCCCTTAGAACAAACTAAGCTAAGCTTAATACACATGGTGAGGCAAATATAGCGTACTACAGGGATAATTTATTAAAGGTATAATTACATATTATTTAATCGTTAGATATGCTGTTCAAAATGTCCTCCTCCTTTTTCAAAACACATTTCAATTCTGTGCCTGTATGATTCATTAACAAGTCAGAGAGTTTTCCTCTGTCAGTTTACTGCATTCATATTTAATTCTTTCTTTAAGTTCCTTAACATTTCTTGTGGAGCATCTCATAAACAACTGGTTTCAGATGGTCCCACAGAAAAGTATCCAAGAGTATGTGATCTGGTGACCTCGGGTTCACTCAACAGGATCACTTCGACCTCTATGTTTCGCGACCTTTGCTTCACCCAGGGTTAGAATAAAGGATATCCAGGTCGAAAAAGAATAACCGCCCTTGTCAATGAAGCTTATGATAAATTTTACTTCATAAATAAGAGGCTAATGGCAGTGACAAAGAATAAAATAGAACACTTATAAAAATCTATTGTTTTAAAGTTATGTGAAGGACAAAAAGTCGTTCTTATCGTAGTGCACGATTTCTTTTTTTCTTTTAATCGATTCACGCCAAGCAAGGCGGGAAGCCACTAGCACTCAAGGGGTTACAGAAGATTTGGAGTGAGAGTAGATAGGAGTGATAGAGGGAAGTATGAGGAGAAGGATAGTGGATAGATCAAGGCAAATGGAGATGTCGATTACGTTATATTTGAATAGTTGGAGATTATAGCTGTCAGGGAACGGGAATAGGGAAGGGAGTTCCACAGGCGAGAGGTGCGAGATATGAACAACCGATTTCAAATGGCCACACAAAATATGAAAATATCAAAGCAAATTAGACATTTAAAACATGATTAATTAATTAACCCCTATGGTGCCTGATTTTTGCCTCTTTTTGCCTCTTACCTAGCTGTGAAGTAATGTGTTATAAACTTAGTCTCACTCCTGTAATGAGTTCGATCCTTATTGAATTCCCTACACTTGCAGCTTTTGTGTCCTCAGTCTGTGCCGCTATCTATTACTCCACCGTACCTTCTAACAAATCATACTATTAGATTGGTGCAAAAATAATGACGTAATAATGTCGTTTTTTGACGTTAAAAAATACGTCAAAAACGACATTATTACGTCATTATTTTTGCATCAATCTAATAGTACCAAATCATAGTGCCTTATTTAGTGCTAAATGAAATCACCATATTTAGTAACAAATGATAGTACCAG
The DNA here is from genome assembly GCA_963932145.1 of Acanthosepion lycidas. Classification (NCBI taxonomy): domain Eukaryota; kingdom Metazoa; phylum Mollusca; class Cephalopoda; order Sepiida; family Sepiidae; genus Acanthosepion; species Acanthosepion lycidas. Next base: position 38,063,975 of record OZ010582.1, on the reverse strand, counting down.
ATTTAGTGCTAAATCAAAGCACCATATTTAGTATCAATTCATAATACGACATTTAGTGCCAGATATAAAGTGAACCAAGATTTAGGTTCAATCGATATATCCAATAAATCAATAAACTAAAGATCGACTCATACACGAATAGATACGACATGAACCACTGTGTTGACTTTCAGCTTTTCCTACGTCCTTCTTTTTCTTTACTTCGACTACCATCATAAAAATAAAAAAAAAAAATCACCATGCTTTTTTTTTCTACAGACCTGAATCATCTGCTTGCTTCGAACATTTCTCTCTATAAAGTCCGGACACATAGGAAATCATTGAGTATAGATTTTCTAACTTCACAGATTGAACATAGTTTTGTCGAAAGAAGTAAGAATTAACTTTATTTTCTGGGGTATGCTAGACGAGAAGGTGTATTCAATGAAAATCACAGATGCCGCACACTTGATTGAACGCATAATAAGTGAATGTGATAAAAAAGACGGCAATGTGGAGATATTGCCTCGAGTTTACGTGAATCTTGCAAAGCGCATCGACCTTTGCATCAGAAACGATGGAAATCACATTGAAAATGTTATTTGTTAATATTCCAATTCAATAAAATATTGCAAATTTAATTTCTTGAAAATATGCATTTTTGCGGATGGGTCCAGACTTTAGGGACACCCTGTACATTAGACATTTTCCTTCTCTAATATTGTATAGATTTCTCTTTCATGAATAGATAAATAAAATATCTAATGACTTTTAATGCTCTTTCTCTTAATATTGAGCACTCTATTTACATAATTTGCTCGTTCTAAACGCATTATCCTCCAATAATTTACTCGTCTACGAGTTTTGTTTGGCGTGTAACAAGAGGTAGCGACGAAAGAAAGATTTATTTTCCCAATTGTACACCAACCCCGTTATGGGCATTACTATATACTTGATATAACGTCGTAATTCACGGAAGGAACGGAATGATTGAAAGGAAAACGAACGATAAACATGCTTTGTTCTCAGAGAGATTTTTAAGACATACACAAAACTATATATACATACAAACACATGAGCCCCACGAGGAGAATAATATATCACATATATCTACAGAGAAAAACAGAGTGTAAGGAGAAACAAAAAGAAAGGGTTTTACATATAATATGGAGATACACCTGTATCTGGAGAAGCCACGTTTAAAACTCCAGATTCATTTATGTTCCAGGCGAGGATATATTCCACGAAAAGGAAGCAGCCAGTCTTCAATTTTCCAAAATTGAGAACTGTGAGCTGGAGTTTCATTCTATATCTGGGAAAGATATGTTTCCAAAAGGTTTTGTAAGCTGCTGGGGGAGGCAGATTTAGCCTCAGTCTGGGCCCTTTAAAAGGAAGCAACCTCATGTGGTGGCTGTTGTAAACGAAATGGATTTGGCTGCCGCTTTCGTTTATTGTATGGTGTGATGTCACGAAGCGGCTGTCATATAACCTACGTGACTTATCTCCAGCAAAGGGGATAAGCACCTTCTGTATCCCTTTGGGCGTAAACAATCTTTTGTTATCATTTATTTAATATATACTGTTCAATATATATTTGAATAATTTAACTCTACTGCATATAACGGCATTAACAAAAATTCTTCTGTGACTATTTCCAGGAATCACCGGAAAAGTCATAATTGATGACAATGGCGATAGATTGACAAGTTTTTCCATCACAGACATGAATCCCAAAACAGCAGAATTTCAAGTAAGTCTTTGACAGAGTTATTTCACAGACTATAGAACTGTTATCAAGCAGTTTTGTATTTAACTTTTCAGAAAGAATTCCTGTTTAGACAGTGTTAAATAAATGTTATATAAATCATCATAAAATGTTATAAATCATTTTAGTAAAAAAAATGAATAAGGATATTACACAAGTGGATTAAATTAATTTAGCTTCATATTCAACCACATAAGTTTTTTTAGCTTTTTTTTTTATCGGTATCGCCCAATATAAGACAGTAAAACCATTATGACAAAAGATTACAAGAGGTGCAAGAATTAGAAACAGAAACATTAATAATGAGCGGGAAGAAAAAAAGAGTAATCAGGAGGACAGTAGATAGCAATTGAGCATTTAAGTTTTTGCAGATTAAAGTTGGTTGGAAAACATGGAGCCGGAAGCCAGAAGTGCGAGAAAAGAAATTGTCAGGATAGAATTTACGGTTACATCTACCTAGCTCACCTGTAAATTGATGAGATCTCGACGCCAGTCTAGTATTGCGCTTAAGCCTTTGAGGCCTGACCACCGCTTTACTAGTAGAGAAAATGACGTAATGCTCACTTACCGATTGAACAATGGTAGAGAAAATTTACTTTATGGCCAGCTATTGGTTGAACGGTGGGTAAACACTTGTAACTATTTTTATATCTACCGTGAAACATTACATACCAATTATTTGCGAATTTTGACTAATGGAGCTCAGGTAGAAGGGTTAAAATTATTCGCGAACACAGGAATTAAAGAGTTACATTCAAAAACTTTGGGTACCACAGCGAAGAGTTCATCCGAACAATTACCATGAAAGTATTAATAGAAAAGTCATAGAGAGGCAACCTTACAGCGGTGGGTAAGTAACTGAAGCCGAGATGCCAGATCAGGACCAATAATATTGCTGATTCTTCTTTGGGTTTTATCAAGGAGATCAAAGTAAATAGCAGGGGCACCGGACTATATGTGGCAGAAATATTCTAAGCATGGACGAAAGGTAGATTTATAGATATGTAAGATATATTCTGGAGTGAAACATTGTTATCCCGAGAAGGGCTAACTTATAAAAATTTTAATACACATGACATAAATGACAGTTGTTATTCTTTTATGTGCCGCATTCGTTCAGGGCATGGGCGATCATGGCTCTCCACAATTTTCTATCTTTTGTAACCCTAGTAAAGTTTATCTTTTTGTTATTATATCTCCTAATTTCTGTTGTGTTAACCATTTAAACAAACGAGTTAGGTACGTTATGCGCTGCTTTCCTCTCTCTTTCTCTCTCTTGCCTTACATGAGAAAATCATAATTTTGTTTTCACAGACACTAACAAATTTGATATATTTATATATGCCTACCGAGTGTATCCATGGTGAAAAAACTCTTTAATATATTGATTACTATCACAACTGATGTAATAGAATAACCTGACATCCCCATGAGTGACCAGACTATAGGTAGTAACTGCCTATAATTATCCGTAAGGTATCGGACTACAGGAGTCTAGCTGGAATCATTTTCGGTTATACAGTCAAACTCTCTGCCTTCGGGCAGAGAGGAACACGGACGACGCTCTGCCAAAGGGCAGAGTCTCGTTCGGGGGAGGTAAACTGACCCTGAACCCGTTTATACGGGTTTGAAAGGGAATATTTTTGGCCGAGCCTACGGACTCGGAAGACCCACGTAAAATTCGGCCTTGTGCCACATCTACCCTTGTGGCGGGGGTGGGGGGCTAGTAGATATTGTCTAGCTGGAATCTTTTTCGGCTTGCAGGTCGAACTCTCTGCGTTTGAGCTGAGAGGAACCCGGACGAGGTTCTGCCGAAGGGCAGAGTAGAGTTCGGGGAGGTTGACCAATCCGATCTCGTTTATGCGGGTTCTACGGGGATTTTTTGGCCGAGCCTACAGGATCGGAAGACCCACGTAAAACTCGGCCTTGTGCCACATCTACCCTCATGGTGGGGGTCTAGTAAATACCGTCTAGCTGGAATCTGTTCCAGTTGTGCTGGTCGAACTCTCTGCCTTCGTCCGGGGAGGTAGACAGACTCGAACCCGTTTATGCCGGGTTACGGGAAATTTCCCGTAACCCCGCATAACTTTTGAAATATATGTAAATTGTGAAGTATATATTGCCCCACATTAAATTCGGACTTGTGCCACATCCTACCTCCTGGGGAGGCTGGTAAATATTGTATAACTGTGTTCTGTGGAGTACGTCTCAGACTTACGCGTAGACTACCGACCTTCCAATAGTAACACTCACTACAAGATTGACTTGCGACGATCGTGCGCATAACCCTTACCTTATTTCTTATTGTACTGATTTCTACAATAAACCTTTACTTATTTTATTCACCGTGTTTGTGAAGTATATATTCCTATTAGCACGGAATATGACGATCGTGCGCATAACCGTTACCTTATTATTGTACTGATTTCTACAGTAAACCATTACTTATTTTTTCCTCCGTGTTTGTGAAGTATATATTCCTATTAGCACGGAATATGACGATCGTGCGCATAACCGTTACCTTATTATTGTACTGATTTCTACAATAAACCATTACTTATTTTTTCCTCCGTGTTTGTGAAGTATATATTCCTATTAGCACGGAATATAACGATCGTGCGCATAACCGTTACCTTATTATTGTACTGATTTCTACAATAAACCATTACTTATTTTTTCCTCCGTGTTTGTGAAGTATATATTCCTATTAGCACGGAATATGACGATCGTGCGCATAACCGTTACCTTATTATTGTACTGATTTCTACAGTAAACCATTACTTATTTTTTCCTCCGTGTTTGTGAAGTATATATTCCTATTAGCACGGAATATAACGATCGTGCGCATAACCCTTACCTTATTATTGTACTGATTTCTACAGTAAACCATTACTTATTTTTTCCTCCGTGTTTGTGAAGTATATATTCCTATTAGCACGGAATATGACGATCGTGCGCATAACCGTTACCTTATTATTGTACTGATTTCTACAATAAACCATTACTTATTTTTTCCTCCGTGTTTGTGAAGTATATATTCCTATTAGCACGGAATATGACGATCGTGCGCATAACCGTTACCTTATTATTGTACTGATTTCTACAGTAAACCATTACTTATTTTTTCCTCCGTGTTTGTGAAGTATATATTCCTATTAGCACGGAATATGACGATCGTGCGCATAACCGTTACCTTATTATTGTACTGATTTCTACAGTAAACCATTACTTATTTTTTCCTCCGTGTTTGTGAAGTATATATTCCTATTAGCACGGAATATGACGATCGTGCGCATAACCGTTACCTTATTATTGTACTGATTTCTACAGTAAACCATTACTTATTTTTCCTCCGTGTTTGTGAAGTATATATTCCTATTAGCACGGAATATGACGATCGTGCGCATAACCGTTACCTTATTATTGTACTGATTTCTACAGTAAACCATTACTTATTTTTTCCTCCGTGTTTGTGAAGTATATATTCCTATTAGCACGGAATATGACGATCGTGCGTATAACCGTTACCTTATTATTGTACTGATTTCTACAGTAAACCATTACTTATTTTTCCTCCGTGTTTGTGAAGTATATATTCCTATTAGCACGGAATATGACGATCGTGCGCATAACCGTTACCTTATTATTGTACTGATTTCTACAGTAAACCATTACTTATTTTTTCCTCCGTGTTTGTGAAGTATATATTCCTATTAGCACGGAATATGGCGATCGTGCGCATAACCGTTACCTTATTATTGTACTGATTTCTACAGTAAACCATTACTTATTTTCCTCCGTGTTTGTGAAGTATATATTCCTATTAGCACGGAATATGGCGATCGTGCGCATAACCGTTACCTTATTATTGTACTGATTTCTACAGTAAACCATTACTTATTTTTCCTCCGTGTTTGTGAAGTATATATTCCTATTAGCACGGAATATGACGATCGTGCGCATAACCGTTACCTTATTATTGTACTGATTTCTACAGTAAACCATTACTTATTTTTTCCTCCGTGTTTGTGAAGTATATATTCCTATTAGCACGGAATATGACGATCGTGCGTATAACCGTTACCTTATTATTGTACTGATTTCTACAGTAAACCATTACTTATTTTTCCTCCGTGTTTGTGAAGTATATATTCCTATTAGCACGGAATATGACGATCGTGCGCATAACCGTTACCTTATTATTGTACTGATTTCTACAGTAAACCATTACTTATTTTTTCCTCCGTGTTTGTGAAGTATATATTCCTATTAGCACGGAATATGACGATCGTGCGCATAACCGTTACCTTATTATTGTACTGATTTCTACAGTAAACCATTACTTATTTTTCCTCCGTGTTTGTGAAGTATATATTCCTATTAGCACGGAATATGGCGATCGTGCGCATAACCGTTACCTTATTATTGTACTGATTTCTACAGTAAACCATTACTTATTTTTTCCTCCGTGTTTGTGAAGTATATATTCCTATTAGCACGGAATATGACGATCGTGCGCATAACCGTTACCTTATTATTGTACTGATTTCTACAGTAAACCATTACTTATTTTTTCCTCCGTGTTTGTGAAGTATATATTCCTATTAGCACGGAATATGACGATCGTGCGCATAACCGTTACCTTATTATTGTACTGATTTCTACAGTAAACCATTACTTATTTTTCCTCCGTGTTTGTGAAGTATATATTCCTATTAGCACGGAATATGACGATCGTGCGCATAACCGTTACCTTATTATTGTACTGATTTCTACAGTAAACCATTACTTATTTTTCCTCCGTGTTTGTGAAGTATATATTCCTATTAGCACGGAATATGACGATCGTGCGCATAACCGTTACCTTATTATTGTACTGATTTCTACAGTAAACCATTACTTATTTTTTCCTCCGTGTTTGTGAAGTATATATTCCTATTAGCACGGAATATGACGATCGTGCGTATAACCGTTACCTTATTATTGTACTGATTTCTACAGTAAACCATTACTTATTTTTCCTCCGTGTTTGTGAAGTATATATTCCTATTAGCACGGAATATGACGATCGTGCGCATAACCCTTATCTTATTTCTTATTGTACTGGTTTCTACAAGAAACCTTTACTTATTTATCCACCGTGTTGTTGAAGTGCATATTCCTATTAACACGGACTATAACAATATCTAATTTAAGCTTTTGATAACCACCTTGTCATTTGTTATAATTTAGTTATCTTCAATTGTAGGTCGTGGCCGATTATTTAGGCGACAAACCATATTATGACCCCATTCCGAACGTTGAAATCCACTGGCCGGGAAATTATGGAAGACCGCCACAGAACGAGCCTCGATGTGGTTTCAGAGGAGAGAAGAAAATTTGTATGAAAACTGGTAATTCTATATTGTATTTTAATTTTTTAATTAACACATTTTATACTTTTAGAAATAATTTGGGGGCTACAGTAATTGATGTTTGGAGAAATCATTTTCCAAAATTTAATTTTTATTAAAAATGATTAGAAAATGATTATCTTTGTTTTTTTTTTTTAATCAATAAAATATTTTTTCTGATAAAAAGATAAAGATAAAGAACTGGTAGCAACAGGAAAATAATAATAACAACAACAAAAACGTTAGATTACAATTTAAAATATTCACCCATTTAAAAGATAATTTGGTGAAAGAAGCGACCACAAGTGCTATTGTTTGTTAGTAGGGTTACTACCCTACAACTGTCACTGTCTCTGCTAATGTTATACTCCTACCACTTTATCGCGAAGCTCAAAGTATATATATATATATATATATATATATATATATATATATGTATGTATGTTTGTGTATGTGTGTGTGTGTATGTGTGTGTGTGTATGTGTGTAATAGAATTTTTGTGAGATTTGAATAATTGCTCATAATAATTCATCGAGTCAAGAACAAGAATCCTCAACAGAATGCAGAAAACACTGGACGGCATCAAGAGTATCGGTCATTGACGATCTTGTGTCAGACTAGGATGAAGCCAATCGCGAGTACGAGAAACGTACAAGTATATATCATAGCAGGCATTTACTTATTCAAATCTCCCCAAAATTCAATCACACACACACACACACACACACACACACACACACACACACACACACACACACACACACATACCATTGTAAATAATAATGGGAAAGTGTTGTGACCAAGTAAATGTTTAAGTACACCAGAAGAGTATTAAACGTCTAGTAAGAGTGTATCGAATGAACTAGCGCTCAATCTGCTCACTGTTCCCTGTTCCTTCTCTCCTACTAAACGTATAGTAGGCGGAAGAGTCTAACATAGATTCTTAGAGGGAGGACACCACAACAGAAAGTCAACAATTTAGTTTACTAGAATTAACAGCTCAGAGATCACGAGTTCTAGTCTAAAAATATCATCCACAACCTGAATTGGACTAACAAAGTTTTAGTATCAGGTAGATGCAACAAATTCAGAACTATAAGATTAATTTGGTTACAAGAATTTTACTTGGAACTTTCAAGAAGAACAAAACAAAAGCATAACAGTTGATGGCATGATATAACAACCAAAATCCAGATAGAATAGTTGTATACATACATACATATATATATATATATATATATATATATATATATATATATATATATATATATATATATATGAGTGTGTTTGTGTGTGTGTGTATGTATTTTCAATAACATAACATTGCGACGATGCAAGAGGTATCGGATCATTTTTACGTGAAACGGTTACTGTAGGTTGATTATATCGGTTAAAATATCTCTTAAGGGCAAGATTATAGTTTGGTATTTCTTATTATGCTGTGCGATAAAGTAACCGGGAGTAATCTTCCTTGTTTTATGATTAACTCCCTTTGTAGAACTCTTTCTTTTCTAGAGGAATATAAATAGTCTCTACGCTGGTATCAATTATTCAAAGCAAAATAAAGCAGCTCTCTTTTGTTATTGCATGCTGGTTTCCAAATGTTCCCATCATTCGACTATTAAAATAGGACGAGCTTTTCTTTTCCATAAAAGAGACAAGTAATCTGGGTATTCTTTTTTACTTTATGTTTTTATGCTTACTGATTTTGCAACAGATGTTAAGCATTTAGAAAAAATCCAAATTTAGCTGCCATTTTCCCATTTGCAAGAATCATAGAAATGTTAAAGTTAAAATAAAACAACAAAAAAACTATTTGATAACTCCTTTGACATCACTTCCGGCTCAACGTTTAATCTCATATTTATCTCTAAAAATGTTTCTAAATAATTAAAATCTATTTTTGCTTTAATTTATTTCAATTCTTTAAACCGAATCCCAAGAAAAGCTCTCCGTTTTCTGAAGTTATTAATTGTACATTTTCTTTACAGATTTGTTTGCCACAAATAATTTTATAATTTCAAGATTTTCTTTAACTTAATGAATGAGTATAGATGATAATAATAAACCTATTGTAAAATGAATGTTTTAGTTTTATTACTCCCTATGTTGAAGTAATTTTCAACCAATCATATATTTATTTTGTAATCGATGTCATTCTCTTTTCCTTATAACAGAACATATTCCAAGTTACGTCATCGCTTTACTCATCATCTGTTTCATTGGTCTTCTCGCAATGATCATTGGTTTTTTCCTCAACAGGTTAGAGAATCTTTGTTTTGCATTTATCTCCCTTGATGTTGTTAGCTACATCATAAAAAATGGTCATCTGCTTAGCTTTTTATGTTTACTTTTATATATGGAATAACATTAAATAACTTGTTAAAGTTTTAAGTCTTTTCCACCTCCTTTTTATTATATTTCTCGGTTAACAATTTCTATATCTACATTTGCATTTAGTTTGTAACAAATGGTGAAGGAAAAGAAACATCGTGGGAAATTAAAAAAAAACCCAACAAAATAAATAAATAAAATAACAATAAAAAATTATTTTCCTATAATGCAAGTTATAAAGAAACCGGCGTGGGTTTCTGCGCACATGTGCGATTTTATGACCACCCCCTCCACTTCTGGAAAGGACAGAATCTTTTTTAATTTTTTTTTTATTTTCCAAATATATCGTTCGGGCGTGTTTTAGCTGCCCTACTCATGAAATAGAGATTTGGTCATCCCAACTCAGCGGTAAGCTGACTTGAGCTCGACCATTTTTACCCGTTCTTATTCTTACTTCCCAGGAATTATTTCTGAACTAAAAAGGAAAACGGATTCAAGACTCAAGAGACGTTTAAATTTGTTTCAATACAATCAACATAAAAGGAATAAACACCCGTAGCAGAAACATTTTTTGTATGCTTCTTCTATCTGCTTTGGTTACATATTGAAAACACACTTTGACCTTCAACTTTACCTAAAAATACACACAAAGTCCACAATCTTGTTAACTCCTACAATATCCTACTCTACAGTATTTAGCTAACCTTAGTTGAACTAACACTGAAATAGAATGATGTAAAAAGACAATATAACATTTATATACAAAAATACAATCTTGAGACAAAGTATTTGTAGAAGAACTAAGTTGTCCATGTTGCGACGTATGTTTACGCACACAGAATAACAAGCAAGAAGAAATGCTGACAAAGGAATCAAATAGCCTCATATCTGAATGTCAAAGTGTTTCACCATAAAGAGCCATGATGAGCTATTATCTCTCTTGCCATGAGATAAAGCAATGGACACACGTCAATTGCTTTCATTTAGCAAAATCAAAATAATCCCATTTTTATTCCAGGTAAAATCTGATAATTTCATTTGTGTCTGTCTATATTTCTGAGATGAGGTATTATTTACACTATTTACATTATTCGGACTATTGTCCTTATCTTTGTCGCCATATTTATTACAACAGTTCGACATTCCAACCACCTGAAAAAGGCCGGAGCGTACATCCACCGAAACGTTGTAATAAATATGGCGACAAAGATGAGGTCAATAGTCCGAATAATGTAAATTTTATTTGTGTATGTCAAATTTTTGTTTTATATCAAATTTCATTTTTTGTATGAATGATTTTGCTTTTTATTTATTTTTTCATTTCACCCCAAGCAATGCAATAAAAGCCACTAGTTTGAATTGATTGATTGATATGGTTTTTAAGGCTTATCAACCTTTTGCAGGTTATTTAAAGCCAGAAAATATTTTTAGATTGTAAGATTATTTGGGAAATAATAATGAGTTACTGCTACAAGTCCTACTAATTAACCCATAGCAGGGAGAAGAGGTGGATCCATTCATTTCCAAAGTTTATTTGCGCGTAAGTGAATATAACAAACCCGACTGGAATTCGAACTCGACTTTCCGTTTTCCAATTCCGAGACGTTATCCATTACCTCACCCACACATCCAAGCTTACAGCACCCAAGCCGACACCCATCTAGGTACTGACTAGGCTCGACGTTGATTGTATGAGAACCGGTGATATTGTCATAAACTAAAAGCTATTAGGATGCAGGGGGGTTACTGACAGAGAAAGAAACATAGAGAACAGGACAAAAAATTAGCGAATGAGATTCAATTATTTACTTCAGCCTTTCTCCTCCACTCCGTCAGCATCTTTAAGTCGTCTGATCTCCAAGGTAATTGCTGAACATTGTACTTAATAAAACCAGTTTACTGCCGTACATTTTATTGTATTCTGTTTTTATACAATATTCATTATTTATAAGTACACTTTCCTTATTTAAAAACGTAACAAAAATTGCAATGCTTCTTGATGTCCGGAACGGATTAATGGCATTTTAATTCATTTCAGTGGGGAAAATTGATTTGACATACGAATAATTTGAGTTACGAGTCCCTTCACAGAACGAATTAAACTCGTAAGTCAAGGCATCACTATATATATATATATATATATATATATATATATATATATATAGATAGATAGAGAGAGAGAGAGAGAGATAGAGAGAGAGAGAGAGAGAGATAGATAGATAGATAGATAGATAGATAGATACAAATATATAATTATTTCTTAAAAATATGATTCCATCGCGACACAGAAGTTACTATTTCAATATTAAACTTAAAATTTAGAGTACGGTTTCATTCTCAAGCGATGTTTTAGAATAACTAGCTGAAGAGATGCTTTACTCATTTACAAAACGGAGATGTAATCGGGGGTTTTTCTTTCGTTATCAAGGTGTCACTAGTGGGATGAAAGTATGAATGTTCATTATATGTCAAAATTTGACATATAATGAACATTTCCAACCTATAAATGAGTAAAGAATGTCATTTTCGTGTCCTGCAGGTTTCTCTGGGGGTCTTTAGTTCGTCTACATTTTTCTCGTGGATTTTTTTCCATTTGAGATTTTATTTGCTTACTGCTCCTGGCTGTCTCCGTAATTTTTTTCGATTCTTAAATCAGGAATTAGTTGTAATCTTTCGGGTAGGTCTTTATTCTGTAGTTCTCTCACAAGACTGTCTCTGATTTTCTCATTTTCACTTGGAAACTCAAATTCTGCTAATTCGTGCAATGCGTAAATAAAGGTTTCCACTGGTTCTCCTGGTGATTGAACTCGAAGATAAAATTTTGCCCTTTCATGAATTATATTTCTTTTAGGCATGAAGTAAGCACTGAATTTTTTCAAAACTGAATCGTACACATTTGCGTTTTCTTGTCGTGAGAAAGAAAATGTCCGGAATATATTTTCGGCTTCGCTTCCCATGCAATATATTAATGTACTTATTTGAGTTTTGTTATATTCTTCCCAGAGTTTTGATCCTTCTTGAAAGCGTTAAAATCTCTGCGCCATATCTATCAATTTCCGGCTCTGATGTAATTAATTTGAACATTTTTTCTTCTTGAATATTTTTTTTTTTTTTCGATTTGGGTTCTGTTCTAGAAAATAATTTTCTTCTTTTTGAAACAATCTCTCTCTGACACCATGTTCCACTGGGCTTAGGGTGAAAAGATACATTATATGAGACTGGCCACTGAAAAGTCGAAGCAACACAGAGACTACACGAGATATGGTAAACTCAATAACGTATTTATTTAAACTGCCCGCTGGATTCATCTTCATCCCAGCATTCGCTAGTGGAACCGGAAGTGCTTACAATCATCATCATCATCATTATTGATGTTGTTATAACAGACCTAAACCTTGTTAATGAAATTGAGTAGATGAAACTGCTTGAAAACTTTCGATTGATGTATTAGCACAAACCCACAAGTGATCATGACCGAGGAGTTTAGTGTACTGTTTTTTTCAAACTGTTGATCACGCCAGATGATGCGTTCTAGGCCACAAACTGTAAATAAAGGTCAGCTCAACATAGTAGCTGTATAAACTGCAGATGGGTTTTGTGGGTGTTGAAAAAACATAAATGTGCCTGAACAGGTGTCTGCAATAGGGATATATTAACCGCCCTGATAGTCGGGTTGGTCCGTGAACGAGTAATCGGAAATTATATATCTTGTCCTCAACTTCGAATATTTCTATTTTGTTTGAAGCATTTTTAAATCGAGTTGATACATTACATTTTATTATTTCTTTTGACGGTAAAAGCCCAATTTTTTTCGTGATAAAAATTATTTTTCCATCTGTAAAAGAGAAACAAAAGAGAAGATTCAAGCTGTTTCTTAAATTGAATTTTCCGAAGGCCAGATATATTTTTTAGCTGCGTCTCCTAAATTTCAGCTGAAATATTATCTATTATGTGGAAAATATGTTATTCTAAAATTTGACTGTCTTTATTTTTTGTTACGATACCAGGAATCCTTGTTTTTGCTCCCGAATTATCTCCCTTTCTTTTATAGCTTTTATTTCCACATTTACGTCCCCTTTTACTTGATGATTTTGCAAATTTTGGAGTTTTAATGGATCACCCATATAACGAGGAAGTGAACGTGGAAAATTTGAAACTCACGGGACAGATTGAATGCAAGTGAGATAGAGGGAAACAACACATAGACCTACGTAGTGAGATTGTGTAAATGGCCAGCAGGACAGAGTTCAGGAGAGATAACAAAAAGACATTTTTAAGTGCTACAAAAATTGTAGAGCTCCATGAACATCAACGTCCTAAAAGGACACGGCACATAAAAGAAGAATGCATTGTCGGATAGATTTTTTAAAAAACTAATACTTATTTGATACAGATCGTAAAGGAACTTGTTTTGCTCGTTGCAGATGTGATATCTTCTATTTTTATAACGTCGAAATGAAATAGAAAATTTACGTGCTAATTATTTATTAAGTGCGTAAATTATTCTTTTTGTGTAGTTACACGTTTACTTATCTACTCTCAGTTGCGTCTCTATCTTTGGGCAGAGTACGCTCAGGGGCTTCTCTGTCAAAGGATAGAGGGGCAACTGAGTAAAATAATACTGAAGATGTGCCCAGCCCAGGGGAACAGCTGCCCGAGGCCACGCTCTCCCATTGCACCAGAGGGAGGGATCGGTGCTCGCACTGAGGCCAGCGCAACCGACGGTTGCGGGGACTGAGGGGAATTTTTGTTCCTGTCCCGGGCGTACGCGCTCGGATCCCCACCTAAAAATAGACCTTGTGTTATATCTCGTCCAAGTGGAGGGACAGAAGAGTAAATACCGTGCTAATTATTTATTATTATTTTTAAATTTTTTTCTTTCTTTCTTATTTTCTTTCTTCTTTATTTTCTTTCTTTCTTTCTTTCTTTCTTTCTTTAATTTATCATATAATTATGTCTGTACCTCCGTTAGTTAGTAAATTAGAACGTGCATTAGGACCTGTCATTACCTCAGATAAATAATTGGCCATTCCGATTTGATTATGAAGAAAGACGGGAGAAAAATATATATCTTTGGTTTTGGCGAAACAAAGAAGGAAGGAACGAAGGAACGAACAAACGAACGAAGAAAGGGGAAAAAAAAAGAGACGATAACGCTCTCATGCATTTAACGTCTGCTTCAGAGAAATGGAAAATAGAAGTGGACAATCTTTTAATTTGTACTCTCTTCTTTAAATAACGTTTCATTTGTACATTTTACTTTAAATAACAACCTGCTTTCATACTCATGACCAATGATACCTAGATTTTAATAAACCTAAGGTGGCTGATATTCCTGGGTGTGATAATGCGTGCAGACTATTAAATACAGATTTCCTGAGCTTCTACGGTACAAAAGGTTTCGGAAACGTTAGTAACATGTCACACATTATAACTTGGTTTTTACTTGTGTAGTAAGGATTCAACATGCAAAGATATTACATAGGGTCGTAATTTATCTCCTCCTCCTTTCTTCTTCAGTCCTCCGAATTTGAAGGGAGTAGGTGAAAGGAGTTATTATTATTTCGCCCTCCCTACAACACCATCATTTATTTCCAGTCAGAGCCTTGTTACATGTCACTTTAGTGTTAGCAAAAACTGGTCCTAGAAATCTTATTCATCGAATATCGATGTGCTGAATTTCTAGAAGCCAGTCATCCAAGGTTTCAGCTTATTCGGTATTCTTATCAAAACAGTTTATGTTTCTTATCAAGTTCGATTGCACATTTTAACGAATGTCTTAAACTCCTTCTTTTTTTTTTTTAGAATTATCTCCCTTTGTATCTCCTGCTTCTTCAAATCATAATCCGTCCTTTATTTAAACATTGTTTTATTCATTTATTTAGACGCATTCAAGAGAAAAAGAACATGAAAGCCATGGCTTGGAGAATTGATATTAATGATGTAAAATTCAACGCAGATAAACGGCGTAGCAACGTAGATTTTTCTACGAGTCTGGTAAGATATTCACTTGCAATTATAACTGAATGTGATTTGTATTAGTTGCACACGCTAACTGAGAATAAATTATTATTATTGTATAAAAATAAAAGAACCCCACCAAAAAAAAATATTCAAGATAAAAAATCACTGTATTTTTTTTTTTTTTTTTAAAGCGCTGTTTAAGTGGAGAAATTTATTCAAATATCATATTATCTTTTTTTTTTTCTTTTCTTTTTTAAGCATTCAACCCCAAGCAAGGCGGGAAGCCACTAGCACAAAAGGGGTTACAGAGTTGGAGCGAGAATAAAGAGGAGTGATAGAGGAAAGGATGAAAAACAGTTAGGGGATAGATCAGGGCATTTGGAGACGTCGATTGACGTTACATTTGAATAGTTGGAGATTATAGCTATCAGGGAAACAAGACATGAGGAGGGGGTTCCACAGGCGAGAAGTGCGAGACATGAAGCTATTGGTGTAGAAGAGACGGCTACATTTAACAGTTTCGACAGTGAAAGGGTGAGATCGAGATGCTAGCCTAGTTGAGCCTGTCTATATCTTTGAGATGAAGTATTATATTGGTGCAAAAATAATGACGTAATAATGTCGTTTTTTGACGTATTTTTTAACGTCAAAAACGACATTATTACGTCATTATTTTTGCACCAACCTAATATTTATATTACATTATTTAGCAATGAAGATGAGGATATCAGTCCGATCAATGTAAATAGTGTAAGTGATCATATTTATTAACCCGAAATATATTCAATTATTTTTACAAATCTTTTTATTTTTAAATGAATATTAAAACATTTGTTAAACTACAGATTTAATGAATGAAACAAAGTTTGACTGAGATGTAGCAGAATCGCTTGAAAGAAAGATTCATTTCCCCCTTTTACGCTTCTCCCATTATGGGCATTATTATATCCATGATATAATAACACCGATATTTCATGTACGGAACGGAATGGCTGAAAAGAAAAAGAATTACAAACATGCCTTGTTCTCAGATTTTTATATTATTAAGATAAACACAAAGCCATATATATATATATATATATATATATGTGTGTGTGTGTGTGTCCCACATGGAGAACAATTTATCGCATATATCTATAAGGCAGAGTGTAAGTAGAAACAAAAAGGAAAGGTAGTACGTATAATATGGAGATACTCCTGACCTGGAGAAGCCATTTTTAGGACTCCAGACGTAAGTTGCTGGGGAGACAGATTTATCCTCAATCTGGGCCTTTTGGTCCAGGCTAAAAGAAAGCAACCTTACCGTTTGGTTGCTGTCCACGAGTTGTATGGCGAGACATCAGTAAGCGGCCGTCATGTGACTCACTTGATGTAGCAACATCAAAGGGAGATTAGCGCCATTTGTATTGTTACAAAGAATTAGTTTAAGGAGGAACTTAGAATTTAGTGACCGCTATCTATATTATTCTTGCTATTATTTTCTAATCAGCTCCTTTTGTATTAAATATTTAGTAAGTAAAGGAAGTATTAACAAATAAAGATTAGGTGTAAGTGTTTGCATCTGTCTTCCGAGTGTTGAAAGCCTGTGCCTTGAAAATCAGTAATCGAAATTCTGGACTTGAACACCGATCACCGGTTCCATCGAAAATACGCAATTACCTTACGTTCTACGTAAGCCACTAAGCGGAATTTTTCATACAATATTGCGTTATTTTCGCCTGATGTAGATTGCGAACTCAAATAACGATTCTATTTTAAGGATTTCAGTCGTTGCGTGTTTTCAGGTCTATACATCCCAGGCTGTTGTGCGATTTGGTGTTATTTTTATCGATACCATCTCTAGATAAAGTGCTTTCCAAGTCTAAGCAGCATTTGTCTGTCCATTAGGTGAGGAGTTGCGACTATGCACAAACGCAATCATCGACGGTTTTTCAAACAGTTCAATCTACTCAATTTCATTTACACGGCGTGGATGAATGTGAGGTACTCGTGGCAGTACCTCCTTCATTGTACTAAATAGGGAGGATCAGTAGTCAAACAGATGCCAGCGCAACCGACGGTTGCGAGGGCTGTGTAATTTTTGGCCCTGACCCGAGTGTACGCTCTCGGGTGCCCCACATTAAACCCGACCTTGTGTCACATCACGTCTCAGTGGAGAGACCGGTAAATACTGCAAGGTCAATCCATGGATGGTTTTCATGTTCTTCCCAACAGTGTCGTGTGCTGGGATAGTCTTCCTAGGATAACATTGTCAAGAAGTTACAGTGTAACCCGGATATAAGAGACCCTGATATTAGAGAAACCCGGATATAAGAGAGATTTTATCTGGTCCCAAATTAAAGCCATACTTACCTAAACAAAATAGACCAAACCCGGATATAAGAGAAACCCGTATATAATAGACTTCTTCTCCCGTCCCGAAAACTCTCTTATATCCGGGTTACACTGTACTTTTAATTTAAACTAAACGACCATGGTGAGATTTGAACCCGAGTCGCAGGGTCATAACGCTAATGCTTTAACCAATCAATCACTCCCCCATAAGCATGTTTCATATACATATTAAATACCTCTGATCATGTGCATATATACAGGGTGCGATGAGTGAGAAACAGAGCATCCTAACGCAATTCACTTTGTCAGAAATTTGGAAACTACATTCTGTACTGTTTGGCATTCGCGCCAGAAGCTCCAACAGGAACATTTCAGAGTGTTTGGGAGTCCATCTGAGGACAGTGTAGAGGATTCGGAAAGAGACGAGTCTCATGGTGATTACGAAGGTGTTTGAAGTGATCATTAGTGATGGCGAGCCTAAGACTCGGCACGGAGGTCTATATCAAGTACCTTGAGGAGGTCGTGCTCCCGGGATCAAGAGGGTAGCTGTTGGAAGATCCTATGTCTGGTAACAGGACTCTGCGCCATGCCACACGAGCAGGAAGACAATTTCTGCGACCACATCACCCCTTACATCTGGCCACCGAACTCCCCAGACTGTAACCCCCTTGATTATGTTGTGTGAGACGTAGTTGAGCGACAGACCAACAAAACTCCTAGTAACATCAAAGATAAACTGAAGGGAAGGATTATGACAGCATTCATTAACTTAAACATGGAGATCGTCCAGAAGACTTGCAGGAGATTCCGGAGTCGTTTGGAGGCCGTGGTTGAAGCCAATGGCGATTTTATTAAATAAATTTACTCTTTAGTATTTCAAGATATTTTTGTGTAATTTTGGATAAATATATCTGTTAAAATGTTACGTCATTGTTACATTGTTATTTTCACTTTTGCGTAATTTAGACGACAATTTATCCCTCACACCCAATATATATATATATATATATATATATATATATGTGCAGATTTTTACTACGCATATCTTAGTCTGGCACAGGGCTAAAACAGAAACGTACCCTGTTCAGAATGAACTCACTTCGCTTGTTGTTATAGTGGAACACACCTATTCTATAGTTAATAGAGTCTCCCACCTATAAGAAGTAAGAGTAACGAGTGAGTCGGTGAGTCAGTCGATGTCGAACGATCGGCTGATCGGTTGAACTCTCTGCCTTTGGGCGGGGAGGAACCCGAACGAGGCTATGCCGAAAGGCAGAGTCTCTTTTGACCCTGAACCCGTTTATACCGGTTCAAAGGGTATATTTTTGGCCGAGCCCACGGGCTCGGAGATCCCACGGGCTCGGAGATCCCACGGGCTCGGAGATCCCACGGGCTCGGAGATCCCACGTTAAACCGGTCTTGTGCCACATGATACCCTCGTAGGGAGGTGACTAAATATCAGTCGATGTCGGACGACCGGCTGACTGAACGGTTGAACTCTCTGCCTTCGGGCGGGGAGGAACCCGAACGAGGCTACGTTGAAGGGCGGAGTCTCGTTCGGGGAGGTAAACCGACCCCGAACCCGTTTATACGGGTTCAAAGGTTATATTTTTGGCCGAGCCCACGGGCTCGGAGATCTCACGTTAAACCGGCCTTGTACCACATGATACCCTCGTGGGTGGGGTGACTAAATACTAGTCGATGTCGGACGACAGTTTGTCGAATCCTAAAGTATCAGCGACCACAACTAGATTACTCTGCGTTATACCTATTATATCAAGTTCCTAACGTTTTGTACGTTGAACCTATTTTAGGACCGACTTAGTACAAATACAAGCCTCCACTGTGAAATCCCTCCACAACACTTGTAATGAACATTTAGTTTGTAAGCCATCGCTCTACGGCATGTACCTAGAATGAAATCACTTGGTACCACATTAGACCACTACTTCAAGTCGCCATTGTGGATTAAACTCATTACAATAGTAACTATATACAAGACGGACTTATTAGCCGTTACTTTACTGATCTGTCTATTTATTTATCACATCGACCGCTATAAACTCCACGATACTTTCGATGATTGCATAGTATATGCTTCGCCAGGGTTGCATACAGTTTTGAATTCAGAGTTGTGCTTCTCCTAGACTGGCTATCAACCACGGCCAGAGAGTCCAGATTATCCATTACCGGACGATAAGAGATAGAGAAGTCATTTTTCAAGGCTATTTGTGTGAAAGCGAAAGTAACTTATACACCCAGTATTCGAACTCGACTCATCAATTTCTCGTGTTTCGAATCATTTTACACTAAGAAATAACACTACCTGAAGATTTCAAGAACTTCCCTAAATTATCATATAGATAATACATTATTACAGAGCTCGACTTACAAATGCCGATCAGATTTGGGATGCCGGGGATCCAACACTCCATGCTTGTCTACTGAAAACAATAACAAGAGCATTATAACAATTGGGTTACATATGCGAATCTTGTGGCTTGAAGCCGCCTCGTTGGTTGGTAAGAATTTGGGTTATTGGTAAAAAGTGGAATTAAGAAGATGAAATGCGCTGAGACGAAACGAGAAAACAACGTATACGAAAACAGCTGGAAATTCACGAGATCACTTTTACAACATTTTGACATTCCACTATTCGTTTTCCTTAATTCTTTTTTTTTTTTCAGTTTTATTTTTTAAAGACGACACTGGAGAGTCGTCTATAGACGCTGACAAATAGAGGTACCATGAAGAATAAAAACAGTCCCCGGAAAGGAAAAACAACTCAATTTAATACATTTGTCAGAAAAAAAAATTAAAATAAAAAGAAAAAAGTGATGCCAAAACTTATTAAGATCTAATTTCGTCTTTCGTTTATTTTGAGTTGTGAACAAATCGCCCGACTTAAAAAAAAAAGAAAAGCAAAAAAGAAAATAGGAAAGAAGATAACTGTTGTACCTAAAAACACAAAAACAAAAATAACAACAAACAGTAAACAATAAAAATAAAAGCACTACAAGAAATATAAAAGGTACAAAAGAAAAATATAAATATATGATAGTATTTCTAAATACATTTGGATGAATTAGGCGTGTGCAAAAATTACCATCGTTCTCTTTTGAAAACTAAAGACAGAATACACAGTTGGAATCCTTTGTTCACGCTAACCATTTACGTACAACAAATATATATAAAGGAAAACTAGTTATATCTATCTATCTATCTATCTATCTATCTATCTATCTATCTATATATATATATATATATATATATATAGTACAGGTAATAGAACCGTTGGTATATAATCTAGGTGGATCCTAGTAATATCAAATATTAAAACTGATCCACAAAGAGAGCTAAATGTATTTTTTATAACAGAGCTTATATATTATACAACAAAAATCCCAAATTAACTCATGTGGGTATAGTCTATTTCAAACCGGCACAACTTTATGCTAGTCTTCTTCATCCCTAGAGAGAGTGTTTCGGAAACGAGGTTTTGAATTTAATTTAGAGTCGGGGAGAGGCTTACTCAAAGGGACGCCTGGTTTAGATAAGGAGCCAGGGTTGGTGACAAGGGGAGAGCGTGAGGTATCTCTCTGAAGATAGATGGACCGGAATGGGAGTTTATTTATGCTCAAATCCTTTAGTTGTATGTAAATGAATTTAGGTTCTTGCTAATGGATACCAAACTATACCAACAACATATATGTTTTAATAGGTTTGACAATAAATTGTATTTCGACAATAAGGGTTTTATATTATTGAATTATTGGGGATTGAGAGACAAAACAGTTTAAAGTTAGAATAAATTATCGAAATAATAGATTCCCATTATCTCTAATACCGAAACAACCAATGGAATAAATCATGCTGTACAACACATATATCGACACACATACATACATACATACATACACATACATATATATGTACTCCCCATATATATATATATATATATATATATATATATATATAAGACAGGATGTGTGTGTGTGTGTGTGTGTGTAACGAATGCACGGCCGCAATTTTCGACGGATTTGCACCAAAATTTATATGCACATGCTCCAAGTTAGCGGGAAGGCCAAGACCGACTTTGCATTTCCCAACTCCCACCGATAGTGGAAATAATCGATTTTTTCATGCTTCTACGGCAGTTTTTGTGTAGTTTGCGGTCATTTTGTACTGGCCAGAGTGAGAGCCTATAGCTGGCTGCCACGAATAGGCAGGAAGATTCTATTGGCCAGCGTGAGAGCCAACAGCTGAGTGACACGTATATAAACTAGCATGCAAAAAAAAATCGGTAGCTGCATTCGTCACAAGTGGGAAAAATTTAAATCTGCATGGCACTTTTCTCCAATTGGCTCATTCGCTTGCTTAAACTCAACGTTGATTCTGATTCCGCAGAACTGGGTTGGGTGTGAAACAGTATTTGTTGTTAACATTTTTTTTTCATTCGGGTTTTCCAGTTACGAGTCCTTTTTTTTAAAGCTGATCGTTTTGTGTTGATTTTGTTTAGTTCTTTTTTCGTAAAAGATTTAATATTTAGTATAGATCTTAGAAAAAATTCGCAGTGTGAGATAGGCAAGAAGTAAGGCATGTAGCAACATCAGCACGGCAAAAGGCACTCCTTTAAAGGCAAGGAAGGGAAAAAATATTTTAAGTCAAGTGATAGTGATTGCTGTATGATTCGTACTATTTTTCAATCAAACACGGGCAACGCCGGGCCATGCTGCTAGTATATATATATATATATATATATATATATATATATATATATATATATATATATATATATATACCATCCGTTTACACTATTAAGGAGCGGTTAAATTATTAGGAATACCAAGCTGTACTAGAAATTCTTTAAGAGGAAGATATTAAACTAAAAATTTAATCAAAGGGGTTGCATTAGTTGGAAGACTGTTGCTTTTGGCGAGTTAGTAAGTAATAAGGTAATATTTACATTGTTATATAAGTTTGAACCTGCTTTTATGTCTTCACTTTAACACTAGCACTTTCCTTTGATTTAATAGTTTGTAGTGATTATTGTATTTTATTTTTCTATTTTTTTCCCTAAACATAGCCTGCACCTATCTCTAGAACCTATAATTTTCCAATATATCTGAAAATTCGGGCCCTTTTCCTTCAATTCCCAAATTTTTTTTTTGAAAGGTCTGTTTCATATTTTAATTTAGAATTGGTAAATGAGTGCCTATGTGTATACATTCCCTGTTTCAATTTTCCCACGGAAATCCCACTGTAAACATTATAATTTGTCATATTTTCTTTAGGAGCAATAGTCGCCTGGTATATTATCCTAGTAGATCTTCATTTGCCCTGGACTGGGCAAGGTACCCGCAAAGAAACACGATACCTAAGGTTTAAAATGAAAACTCTTTCTTGAAGCTTTTATTTTAGTTTTAATATTTCCAAATAGCCATCTGTCAGCACATTGTAATTCTCTTTATTAAAAAATCTTTCAAAAATAAAATATAGTTTTCTGAAATTTTATTTATTAGTCTGATTTGAAACAAATATTACTTTTTGTTTAAAATATTGCAAAAATGCATTTTTTTAACACAGAAATAGGTGTTTACTTAATGTGTTGACAGCTTGATTGGTAGCCGGAAGTTTATCTAATATTTTTTCTACGGGGGACATATCTATAAAAATTACGTACGCCTAAAAAAAATAGGAAATATATTCCGTAATCTAAAGTTTTATTGAATTTTAGGTACATTGATTTTAAATTTACAATGGTTACCGCACTTATTGTCTGATAATTTCTACGAACGTCTGTATTTGCAAAAATGGGAACCTTAATACACACACACACAAAAAAAAAACCTCAAAATTCTTTTTAAAATAATGGTGGTCACTGAATTGTAGCAACCTTTTCTATTTATGATTAGTAAATAAAGTTTTTACCTAATAACAATATCACTCAAACGGTACAAATTATTATGAAATTTTAAAAGATTTAAAACTTCATAAATTATTCTAATTAAAATTTTAAATTAAAACAATTCTTGTGAAATTTCATTATTCATCGAAATTTTTTTCTTAAACAATAGTGTCCATAATATACCTTAGTCATAAAAGCAATTAAAAACTTTTCTACTTAAATGATGTCTTAGTTTTATTGCATTTTATATTTACAATTCAGAGCAGATTTTCGGTAACTGGTGCTTCTGTTTTACAAAAAGAAAACTTGATGATTTAAATTC
>OZ010582.1:37954976-38037476 GCA_963932145.1 Acanthosepion lycidas | reverse complement strand
GATGTCCGACTGCCAGGTGTTCATAGAGACAGCTAAATACAAGGTAAACTTTCAAAACTATTTCATTTTGGTTTTATTTTTTGAAAGTACATGATCTATTATTCTGATCGTAATTTCAGATTCTTTTCACACCGCCCCCTAGTCAGATTTAGAGTTTTGGATATTAAAGAGATCCATTTCAGAGGATTTTTTTTTAAATCACTATACATTAGAACCTATGACTGCCTTGTGCCACATCCAAGCTGCCTAAGACCATAACTTATTTACTAACAACATGTTCCAAGCCACCATTTTTCCTCTGATTGTAGCGGGCCATTTGACAGTTATTCGCTGGTTACAATAAAATAACCCTTTAAAGTAGGATTCGAATCCTCTTATTAAAAGAACACATAAAATAATTCCTGTGGCGTAAATGATATGACAAGAATGTATCTAAGAATTTTATTTATTCAATATAAGTGAATAATATTTTCTTGAACTTTATTAAAGAAAATAAATTAATTTATATGTCTTTTTTAGTATCACCAACGTTACACATTTTTGAGGAGCATGGAACCTCCTTTGTTGTTCCCAGATTCATCCTGACCCAGGGTGGTAGCATTTGTTAGTGTCCCAGCTATAGGAAAATAGTGAACCCCACAAAAAAAAAAAAAAAAAAAATACTATGAAATTATAAAACTACATTCTTATAGCAAAAGTATCAGCAATACATTTTTATAGTAAAATGACCAACAATACATTTTATCTGTAGTTGAAGGCATAAAATTTATTCAAAATCATTTAGATTTCGGCATTGAATAACAAAAAGAGGTGCTGATATGTCGCTAAACAACAAAAAAAAAAAAAACCCCCAAAACACTGATTTTCAATTAAACATCTTTCCTCTTCGACTGTTGGTGGAAAGAATGTTAAATTGGTAAAACTTAAAGGCAGCACCAGTTCTATTTACCGAGAGTGGACCACTTGGTAGACGCATTTGTTTTCACATCCGCAAGCGCGAAGTGAGGATCGGCTACGAATTCGGGACAGTCGGCTTGTCCGACACGTTCCGAGTTCGAGAGTAGATCGAAAATGTGGACGTCCCCTGGGGCCTCCAATCATTCACTTTACCGGACGGAATTGCGACGATCAAACGTCAGCTACCCTGAAGGGAGCCCCGGTGGTAACCAGCTACTAGACGACACAATATATACATATGAAGTGAATTAAACTGTAGCTACGAAAATAAAACGAAAGGAGATTACTGCCATCAATACCCACCCGAAGAAAGTCGGAAATATATTCCTCAATACGTCATAGACATGGAATGAAACTTTATCTCAGAATTAGATTGAAACTTATTGAACGTTTGCTTACTTTTTATAAATATTATACCATTTTATTTAATTACTTTCAGGGAGTTATCGTTGCCGTGAAAAAATCTTCCAGGCCGAATGTCATGTTGACCAAAGATTTGATAAGAGAACTAAACGAGGTAATATTTTCTATCTGCACACATAAATGTGTACATATGCAAATTTTCATACATGCAGGGTTAGATTATGACCTTTTTGGGTCCCTGGGCTAATGAGATTATGGGTCTCCTATCAGACAGAACCACAGTGGTCTGCACCTGTCTTGAATATTTTTTTTACTCGTGATATATTTTAGCGACATTTACATGGCTTGAAGTAAACTTATTCCAAACTCTTTAAATAAACTAGAATAACTTTTTTTAGTCAATAAAAATATTCTTTTAGAAATAGCATTATTTTACTATTTATTCCAAAGTAAAAAAGCAACATATTTTTTTTAATAACCAGGGCTATAACAATAAAACAATCAAAATAAATATGAGTTTATCATTTTTTATATCATTTCAGCTTATGAAATTATTTAGAAAATTTTGAAAATTAAAATCATTGCTTTGTTTATTACTGCAAGATTTAAACATTCTGAACTAAAATCAAAAATGTTATCTACTTGAAACACAATGGCACAAACAAAAAACATTCTTTTCTTTACTTTGCTTTATAGAATTTAAATGTTATGTTGATGTATGGTAGGTGTGTGCTTGTTCGCATGTAAACAATTAATATAGAAGCAAAAAAAAAAAACTTGGGTTTTCTAGTACGAATTGTTTATTCTTTATTTTTATTCCAGAAACTGTAGGGACCCAAAATTCTCAATGTCTCTTGAATATGTCCGTTTCCATTTTCTGGTTCAGAATTAGGTTAACTGAAGTTAAGAAGGGTCGAGCTCAAGTCTGCTTTGCGCTGAGTTGGAATGACCAAATTACTTACTTCATGAGTGAAGCTGCAAAACACGTCTGAACGCTATGCGTTGGAAAATGAACAGAGAGTTCAGTCGCCAGTCGACCGGGGAAAAGAGACGTACACCAGCGGGGACGTCTTCATCGACGTATTGCTACATCTTGGAGCAAGAAGGAGAAAAGAGGATATTTATTTCTGTAGAAAAAAACAGAAAATGTGGCACAAAGCCGAAATGGGGAAGGGGGAAGAGGTCGGTCTTCTGTCACAAACGCTGATCCCATCATACTAACAATATTCCTTACACCAAAACAACTCATTCTTACTTACCTTTCTCACCCCATCCGCCATAATACCTCAATGTCTCCATGAAAATGCTAACTAGTCCCCATATGTACAATTTATCGTCTGTGGAGGAAGGGGGATAAAACAACAATTTAAAAATTTAAAATCTAGCCCCAATGAGTATTTACAATATGAAGAAACTGTTTACAAGAAACTAAACAAGAAGGAGTAAAGAGAGAAAGAGGAAGGAAATGTCTGTCTTTTTATAGAATTTAAAGAGAGCCACCTAAGGGACGAAGCCAGGTGGAATAATCATATTTCCGGTTCCTTTACTCTTAGCATCATGGGAAAATGTATTTCTTTTTTTTTTTTTATTCATTATTAGAAATAATCTTTCTATATTTCTGAGATGAGGTATTGTAATTATTTACATTATTTATTTGATTTATTGATTTTATCACATGAGTTTCTCATATTGTTATTTCAGTTTATGTAAATATTCAGAAGTTATATCATGTAGAAAATTAAAATCATTGCTTTATATAAGCTTGGGGACCCTAGGCTATACTATACTAGACTATAACCTATACTAGCCTAAAGAGTATTCCGAGCCTGCATACATGTATAATATGCAAATAGCACAAATATATTTAATCCGCCAAATCTACAGTCTTTATTTGTAGATCTCAGAGGTTACTATGAATAATTACTGATATACTACAGGAAACCTCGGGTTACGTCGTTTCGAGTTTAGTCGTTCTCGATTGTACATCGTTTGTCAAAAAGTATATGGAAAAATAAAAATCAAGTTTAAGTCATTTTGTTCGACTTTACGTCTATCCGCCACAAATATTGAAGTTGTAATATCACTAGAAAAACGTTAAAACACATAAAACCATGTTACTGTACAATAAATAAGAACAAAAGTATATAAAATCATATTAAAATACGCATATTTACAGCAAATGTTAATATAATCATCATAAATCCTAGAGAACGAAATATGAAAGCATCTGTGAACCTGTGTTATCGTCTTATTTAGCGGTCTTTAAGAGCTCAATATTGGCGTTTTTCAGAGTATTTCCAATATCACTCTATTAAGAAGCAAGGTGAAAGTGCATCAGTTGACGAACAAGCAGCAGCCTTTTTTCTTTAAGCATTGTCTAAGGTCATCGAAGAAAACGGGTTTCTTCCTGAACAGATTTCTTTG
This sequence comes from Acanthosepion lycidas, assembly GCA_963932145.1. Classification (NCBI taxonomy): domain Eukaryota; kingdom Metazoa; phylum Mollusca; class Cephalopoda; order Sepiida; family Sepiidae; genus Acanthosepion; species Acanthosepion lycidas. The sequence continues at coordinate 38,033,732 of OZ010582.1, read as the reverse complement.
CTAATGTTAAGCGTAAGATTATAGCGCTGATGAAATATTTTATTCAAAATACTATACGTCAGTCAGTTATGTGCCATACGGGATACACGATTAGGCGGTCATTTTTTCCCGCGGTAGGTTGCCATTTCTTTCTGGAGTGGACCAATCGCCATCCAAGGCTATAGAACCTGGTCTGTCATGCTATTTACCCATAGCTTAAAAGAAGCGTCATACCTTTCCAAATGGTATTAGCATGTAAGTAAATGTAATAAAAAACAAAACAAAATACATCTATGGTTATTTTTAACTTTGTATAAGGTTTTCCATCTTACAAATTATTTCACGCATCAGAACAAACAACAAATCAATATTTTTTAAATCTCAACAGGTCCGCTGTGCCTATCATCCGAATTTAACACGGTTCATCGGAGCGGCCATTGAACCGGAAGGCGTATTCATACTGAACGAATATTGCAACAAGGGTAGTTTACAGGTAGTTTTTGTTTTTTTTTAAACTATTTTTATTTTTAATTATATAAATCTCTTTTTAGTTGTTTCTCTTGAAAAAGAATTCCATGAAAATGCATAAAATATCCTATATATTTTTATATGAAATGGAAACGAGCCGCTCTGTAAATGCAAGGCTTTAAGAACATGACAAGGTCAAAACAAGTGAAGGAAAAAAGTGAAAAGTCGTGGAAGATTACGAATAAAAGCAGAAAGGAGAGAATAACATTTTTGGAACAAAATTACTGTTGTAACCTAGGAAGGGTTACTGAATAAGAAATAAAGAAAAGGTGGGGTTGGAAATGAAATGGTAATCTTTATAACATAAACAAAATACAATACTTGCCAGCGGCGTGAAGTAGGTAAACCACTGCTAGTGGTGGGCTTCTTATACAGCATAGTACCTCCACTTACAATAGTGTCCAACGTATTTATGAGGATTGAGACATACCCATTAGTGTTCACAGATACGGTATATAATATTTACGATAATGGCTATAAAATAATATTGAAAAAAATGGAAACCAGTCGCTCCCTAAACGCTAAGATTTAAGAACATGACAACGTCAAAACAAGTGGAGGAAACAATGAAAAATCGTGGAAGATTAGAAATAGAAGCAGAAAGGAGAGAATAACGTTTTTACTGTTGTAACCTAGAAAGGTTTACTGAATGAGGAATATCCAAAAATATATATTGTGTATTTAGGAAGCAATCCTTCTTTTATACAGGTTTCATTAAAAACAACTCACAATGTACTGTGATTAAGCTTTTTATCAATTTTTCTTGTTTCGTATAAGTTTTTTGGGGGACATAAACTATTCGACTGTTCTATATATACAAGCGCTTTCGGCTATTCTATTAAGTATTATTAAGGATATTTTTTAACTGAATGTGTAGATTTTTGTATATATATCTAGATTGATGCGAATGTTTTTTTTATTTTAAAAACACGAATATATATATATATATATATATATATATATATATATATATATACAGGGTGACCCCAAAAAACGGGAACCTAACCCATTAAAACCAAGAGTGATGGAAGAAAAATATTTTATTCATAGTAATTGAAACCTTAGAACATGCCATTTAAGAAACAATAATGGAATTTTCATTTTTTAAAAATTACGTCCTGTAGATGGCGTTCTCCTTTCCGAATGCATTCTTGAAATCTGCTGTTGAGATTCCTCATTGACTGCCGTAACATCTCAGCTGGGATACTGTGAATTTCATCTTGAATTCTCTGGCAGATCCAGTCTCTTCAAAGTTATTAATCCAACATTTTATCGGGTGTTTTGATGGAATAGCACTATGACGTCCTAAGATGTAAAAATGTCGGAACTCCCTCTGTGCAGCTGTCAAACTATCACCGTTTTTATAAAACATTTTTATGGCTAACGTACGCTGTTGTCCTTTCCACTGATCCATGGTTACTAAAATGGCGAAATATTTACTTGCTCAAGGTCACTGTCTTGCAGTGTTGCCACTTGCTCATGTCTGGCAATACGCACTTCAAAAATTCCCGTTTTTTTTTTTGTTGGTATCCCTATATATATATATATATATATGGGAGAACATTTTTATATACCAGAACAATTTAATGAAAATCAAAGACAAAGTGTTATTTTTTTTTCGTGTAAAGCCTTTTTTCTTTTTGGACTTCATTGAACTAAAATGATATTTACGTTCACAAACGCACGAAAAAGAAGAGGGGGGTGCTGAAATTTTAATCTTTTATATTTAATTTTTTTTAAATATGTGTTTGGGTATATCGTCTGGCCAATTTAATTTATTTGCCTTTTCTTTATGTTTTTTTTTAATAATTTTTGTTATTAATTATCATATATTGTGATAATAGAAGATCATCTAAGACAGTTGAAATATTGTAAGAAGCTTGATGCAATTTCATCACACTTAAAAAGTTATGCTTTTTTTCTCTCCTTTCATTCACCCATAGGACATATTCGCCAACGACACTGTAACTATTGATGAAGATTTAAGAATTTCATTCATCAAAGATTTAGTTCAGGTATGTAGCCTTTTAATATATCCATTGCAGTTGTATTTACACTGTCAGCAAAAATGCAGAAGAAGAACTTGAAAAGTTTTATTGCCCATTGGATAACGCCCAGACAATGCAAATCGTAGTAAAGTTCAATGGTCATAGGAGACATGACGCCAACGAAGGGTGGGGATTGGATGGTAAAATATTTCGTAAATTCGGACTGCGAACCCGTAATGAACGTGGAGAAAAATGGGTCCAATATTTCACGGCAAACGACTAGGTACTATGCCTGGTTTCAAGAACATGCAATACAGTTTTGAAGATTTAGAAGCCCAGGAAGAGAAACGAAGAACCAAAGAAAATAACGATAAAATCATGAATTCAGTTTTACGCTGTAAAACATACTCAAGTGCCGACTGAGGGAACGGACACCTTCCAGTGATATGTAACCCAGGGGTGATACTACAGAAGTTGCTAAGACAGCACTGAAACAGCAATACGACAGACTCCTGAATGACCCGAATTGCTAAGAGATATATACCGACAGCGTTGAAAGCAAATGAAGAATTAAGAGAAGCTTTAGTATCATCAGCAAACGATATCATCCCAAAGGAAACTAGACACGCCAAAAAGAAACGGACGACAAATGAAAATCTCGACATGATGAAAAGGAAATAACAAACAATGCCAAGGTATAGTACAGATTAAATTAGAAACGAATGCAGGCAAACAAAAGAGGAGTGCTTCAATGGAAAGTGAGCCAGCATAGAAAGAATGATAATCGCTAATACGGCAGATATGCATAAATAAACAAAAGAAATAACAGGACAAAAGTTGTGCTCATCGACAGGATGCATAAAATAAAAAAAAAAAAAGGAATGATGATAATAGAGGAAGAAAAAGACTTCAAAGATGGAACGGATACCTCGAAGAACTCTTCTACGACAAAAGGATAAAACATTAAAACCTGAACTGAAATCAGTACTGGTCAAATTAAACAGGCCCAAAGCAGCAGGACCCGATAGAATCGAAACAGATGCTGGCAGCCTTAGATGATTTCAACATTGGCAAAATTACAGAAATAATAAATTATATATGACAGTGACATACCAGAAGACCTAAGTAGATCCATTTTCATAGCGCTACCTAAAAAGCCAGATGCAAACGAATGCGAAATCCATCGAACAATCTAACTAATGTGCTACCTAAAACTTATCCGAATTCTGATAAAAAGGGCGCGCAACAGAATTAGATCTGAAATAGGCCAAGAACAATGCGGTTTTGTGAAAGACACTGTAACAAGGAATTCAATCTTTATGCAGAATTACGACGTATACCTATGTTTTTATAGAGTATGCAAAAGCACTTGATAAGGTACGACACTAAATAATTGAAATGTTAAGCAAGCTTGATTTATTTAGGAAAGATATTAGAATAGTTCAGAATTCATACTAGAAGTAAAACACTTGCATACGGATAGAGAATGAATTCAGTAAATACACACGAAAAAAGAAAAAGGGGTAAGGCTGTGTCTTCTCAGTAGACTTATTCAACCTTTCGAGTCAGGTGATCCTGAGAGAATTAGAACTCCTACCAGGTTGGCAGCCAACTTTCTTAACGATATAAGATTTGAAGCTGACAGTGATGATAATCAACACAGAATGGAAACTACAGGAATTCCTAAGGAATGTAATGAAGGCAAGTGAGGAGAAAGGACAAAGCAGAAAGAATGTGTGGTTGTCAGGAATATTTGACATCGACGGGGCATATTGAGGGCAATGAGGAAAGCATCGAATAACCTACTTAAGGTGCCTGTGTAAATGGTTTGTAGAACAGGGATTAAGAAGAGAGATAGCAGAAAGACAAACCTTATTACAAAGAGCTAAAAAGAACAATAAGTTCTGGGGAGCCCTGGTCGCACACATCCTGAAGGGACACGACACAAAGAAGAAGAAGAAGAAGAAGAAGAAGCAGCAGCGGAGGAGTAAGAAAAAGAAGCGAAGAAGGGGGGAAGAAGAAGAAGAAGAAGAAGCGGCGAAGGAGGGGGAAGAAGAAGAAGAAGCGGCGAAGGAGGGGGAGGAAGAAGAAGAAGAAGAAGAAGAAGAAGAAGAAGCAGCAGCAGCGAAGGAGGGGGAAGCTTGGCACAACCATTGACGGTCCCTAACAACTCCGTCTACCAAAAACAGGGATTAGGAGAGATAGCCAAAAGACAAACCTTACTCAGTATCTAAATTATTAAATGTGTAAAAATAAATATAAAAACTATTTTTATATAAAACAGGTAACACTGAATGTTATGAGAGCCTAATTAAGAAAATTACAATTGTTACTAACACGGCTTCTTTGAAAAAGAAAATAACAAAAAGCCAAGCGGTATAACATGAATAAAAAATGATGTGTAAGTCATTTGTAAAAAAAAGGAAGTCTCTAAACTCATAAATTAGACCAGATGGTTTACAAAAATAGCACCATAATGAAGCAAAATATTTCGTGGCAAAGATTTAGAAAATGAGGCTCGACTTTGGTGTAAACAAAAAAACAAAAAAAAATAGAACAATTTAAATTGCGAACGGGTGCGGTTTGATTGGATAATGATTTTCGAATTTTTGACCAATGCGAACAAAAAGTATGGACCCACCCACAAAGAGTTATCAGGTTGGTGCAAAAATAATGACGTAATAATGTCGTTTTTTGACGTTAAAAAATATGTCAAAAAACGACATTATTACGTCATTATTTTTTAATATTTTTTGAGCCGGTTTTGATCCACCTGTTCGCTCTTTAAGAGGGGAAATTTTGACTGTCAGAAAGGATTAGACCACACCAGAGTAGAAATCTGTGTGTGAGCTGGGATAATAAAAGGCTACCGCTGCTCTCACTAGTACTGTTGCTCCTCCTGTTACTGAAGAAGAAGGAGGAGGAGGAGGATGTGGAGGAAATGAAGAAGAAACCTTAAAAACTGACGAATGTCTTTTTTTTTTTAAACAGAGATTTATCGCATATAAGAACGTCTTTTCGAAAACCCCAAGATATTAACTCATTCAAATGCCCTTTGTAAACCTGTCGGAGTTTATCGCATATTTGAGAACGCCTGTTTCAAAGATATTTTTCAAACGCATTCAGAAAATCAGTTTCACTTGAGATAGGTCAACCTTTCCCACTTCCCTTCGACCTTTGACAATTTTGATTGCGAACATTTCTACTTTCTTTTGTTGCTTAGAAATTGATTATAGGAACTGTTTCTCCAGAAGAAATAAAAATAAGGAAAACATTTGTTTTAAATGAACTGTTGTATTCTAAAAGAAAAACAAATTTGTATTTTGAAAAAAAAACTGTTAACCTGTCTGTATTGCATTTTGTACAATTTGTATGTAAAAAATATTTTTGTCACATTAATAAATGGGCGTAAAAGTCTTCCTGTCATTTCCGTAAGCGCATCTAAAAGTACTTATAGAGAGAAAGATGGATAAGAGGTGGAAAAGCTGCTAGAATATTTTTAAGAACTACAAATGTAAACGTGCACACACTGCAGTCGGTCGCCCAAGATTTCCAACGCCATGGTTGGTCGCTGAAGTGACCGCTTCAATCCAGAGCTAACCTTATCCCCACGTTGTCATTTTTAGATCATAAGGCAGCTAAGATCTAATCATCGTAGGTATTTTTGTGTTGGGCGGGTCCAAGCAGGGCGAAGACGTACAGGGAAAAGAGTAACACTTGAATAAACTGAACAAAAGTAAATACAGGTTTTATAAAAATTTCGGTACAATAATTAGTTTATATCAGAGTTCGCATGCAATTAGTTATCAGCCCAGGCTGCATCTAAATTGGAAGTGATACTATCGTCGACCTGGTACAGATCTGGTTTGCTCTTCTGATAAAGTTCGGCACAAGGCTCAAGTCGGAGCTTCTCTTCGGCATGCAATCACGTGGCCTCTCTTCTGTCTCGTCTCCGACCCGTCTCTCTCTCTCTCTCTCTCTCTGGCGAAATCGTTTCGCGCACTCGCATTTCTGGAGATTGCCAAAAACTGGCATGGGGGTATAGCGAGGCAGGGACATTTCAGTGAATCCCATCCGTCACACCAACGTTTTCATTGAGCGTGACTGGCCTATCCATCCCCTCCTGTCTCGAATCAACTTCACATCCGTTGTTTAGCAAAAATGAAATTTCCGCTTGCAACTGTGCAACATCGAATCTCAAGTATGGGTCACTTTTCCATTGTTCAAACCGATCAACATACAATTCAAGCCGTTTATATGTGAATTTAATCTTCCATTTTTCCCAGGGGTTCTTTTGGTATTAACTCTTCTTGTTTCCATATCTCTCAGCACATAACATTTTCTTATGTTTTAACAACACCTTTTCCCGTTTTACCACGGCACCGACAAATATTATCACACAACCGAAAAGGATATTGTGGTTAGACATGACCGCTCGAATAGATCTAGAGCTTTATTAGAGGTAAAATAATATTATAAGAGTAAATATTAGCTGATATAAAGCGATTTTGCTGACGGAATTTGAATTATGACCATCAAACTATCTTGTGTAAATGTCAGTTTATTTCTATCGCTATCAAAATGAATTTAATGTTGTTGGTTAGATGCCACGACAACGGCTATCGATTAAAAGATAAGCCGTATGGATTAATATCGATTGTATATAATGTTTAATTAGTAAAATGTAATCTTTTTTCTAATCCAGGGCATGATTTTCTTACACAATTCGGATATCAAATCACACGGACGTCTGACGTCATCAAATTGTGTGGTTGATGGTCGATTTATTCTTAAAGTGACAGATTTCGGTTTGCACCAAATTTACGGGGACGTAATGTTTCCACCAAAATATACTGAAGAATATAAAAGTAAGTAATTGATTTTTTTTTATTGAAACCACTAATACAAACATGTGTCCTTTCGTTCTTTTATTAACACTGTAAGGATACAGAAGGCGCTTATCTCCCTTTGGTTGAGATAAGTCGTATGGACCATGTAATGGCTGCTTAATGACGTAATTCCATACAGTGATGAAAGCACCAATCAATTTCAGTAGGTTTACAGCAGACACCTCGTGAGGTTGCTTTCTTTTTTCTGAGGCTAATCCTTATGATGTTCATGATGTCGTTTCCCTTTGGGAATATAGATTTCCCAGATATAGAATGAAACATCAGTTCGCAATCCTCAATTTGGGAAAACCCAAGACTCGTTGTTTCCCGTTTCTGGGACATAGATGAATCCGGCCCTTTTGAATCTAGAGTCCCCAAATTGATTTCTCCAGTTACAAGAGTATCTCCATATTCTAAGATCCTTCCTTTTTGTTTCTCTTTACACTCTGCTTTGCTGTGCAGATATATGTAGTATATTATTCTCCGCGTGGGACTCGTGTATACATGTATATATATATATATATATGGTTTTGTGTATTTCTTTGTTGTATAAACGTCCGTGAAATACCGGTGTTATTATATTATGGATTTAATAATGCTCATAACAGGGGAAATACAAATAGCAGAACAAATCTTTTTTCCATAGCAACCTCCCGTTATAACACCCTTAACAATAAATAAACACTATTTTTATTTAGTTAAAATTATATATATTATTCGCATGATCTATTGTGAGAAAGGAATTTGTTTTGCATGATAAAATACTTGTATGACAAAGTGATAAAAGATTTCGTGCGACGTGTTTTGTCCCTTAGGACGTCATCGCACTAGGTTTGTTTACGGTGATGCGATTACACATGCGCACGAACGAGAGACACCGGGAATTTTTAATTTAGAAAAATATACATTTTTTTATATGTACTTCTGTTATATAATCTAGCCAATTCTATTTGGATTTTTAAAAAATTTTGCTTTCATCTTCATAGTTATTAAATATTCCACATTGTGATAACAGAAGATCCGCCAAGAATGGTGAAACGTTGTAAGAACCCGGACGTAAATTTACTTTGGTTGCACTAGCGATTAAATTACTTTCTAAACATCCCGGTCTTAGTAAATTGTTTTCTCTTTTAATTAGAATAGCATTTTTTATGTCAAAATTGTGGTCAATCTTGTTACAGTGAGTAAATAATGCGTTTTATATATTGTTTTTTATGTCTCTTGTGTGTTCATATAATCTATTATTTAAACTTCTTGAGGTTGTTCCAATATATTCTTTCTGGCAATCCTTACCGGTGTTAGAGTAAGTTCGTCCTTCAAGTTTTGGCTGGTTTTGTTTTGTGTTGATTAAGTCTTTTATTGTTTTAGATGTAGTTGTGACAAATTTAATGTTGAGTTTAGATAAATTCTTTTCATTTGTAGTTGTGATAGAGTTAGTGGGTAGAACAATATATATTTTTTTTGATTCGTTGGGTTTGTCAGTAAGGACCACTTTTCTAGTTTGTAATATTTTATGAGCCTTTTATTTCGCATTGAATATGAAATAGTTAGGCTATTGGTGCTTCTTTAAATTGTTTTCAAATAAACTGAAAACAACTTCAAGGCCCTCCAATACCCGTCTAGGTCCCTCCAACGTTTCGCCCTTCTTGCCACAAAATGGAAAATTTCGGAAAACACTGGGAAGCTTCCTAAGTGATGTACAACTGTTTTAAGTGACTTCATCTGCCCTGGGTGGAGGGTTCTCCAGCCTAGCTACGTAGCCTAAATTGTTACCAGTTTTTTGTTAGTGATCGTCGCAGCAACACCTTCGTTCGTGGATTAAATACTAGGTTGTTTCGTGCTCAGTAAAGATATTATTCAAAATGTCACAATGTCTTGCAGATACCCGTATGGGCAGTAAAAAGAAAAAACAGAAAACCATTTATGTTTATCAATATCACAGAAAGTTAAACTGTTGGAAAAACTTGAGAGGAGTGTAATGGTGTAGCGTCTGACTGAGGAATTTGGCGTTGGAACAGCCATTACGTGCAATCTATGGAAACAGAAAGAAAAATTGTCAAAGTTTTATGTTGAAAGTGATGAACAGAATTTAATGTAAAATAGAAAAACACTACATAAAGAAAAAAAATGATGATTTCGACCTTTTTATAGATGCTTCATACAAATTAAATAACCTGTATTCCAAAATCGGAAAAAAAAAAAAAAAAAAAATGAAAACCGAGGCACTTCCGGTCCCAATAATTTTGTATAAAGGATTCTTAATCTGTATTAATAAAACAACCGTTTTTAAGAGGCAATCGAAAGTTGTTTCAGAGTCCCAACTTATAATGTCTTGGCTAGTTGTTTTACACATTCCCAATATCACGACCCCAACACTTTACACAATTTAATCCAACATTCAACAGGTTATAAGATCTAAAACCTCTCTCCTTTTGCTGTTAATATAAATTTCACTACACCACAAGCAAGGCAAGAAGACAACTCTCAACAAAGTTTTTCGCTTAGAACTCAACATCAGTAAAAAAAGAAAGAAAAAAAAAAGCTTGAAATTTCGCATTTTTAAAAAATCTTTTTTAAACTTACAAGTCTTTTCCAAGAATCAATCTCTCAAATATATATATATATATATAAAAATTATGGTAACACAACCCTATAAAAACTTTTGCACATTTTTAAAAAAAATTAACGTTTCTTTAACCCTGCTGACTTTAAAGATAGTTTCCATATTAATGTGTGAACTTGTTTTGCCGTTCATAAAGTTATTTAAATCTGAAGAACATATTAATTGACTTATTAATTTTGTTTGAAAAGAAATTGAAAAAATTCTTTGTTTGCATAAAAAAATGACATAAACTCTTTGTATTGACGTTAAAAGACATCAAAAATATTTTAGAGCTTTCCAGGCTCTCAAATTTTAGAGTTTTATTACAGTTTTTTGCCTTTTCATGTTTCACCGCTCATCCCCCACGGGCTAATGGGTTAAAGAGCCGAGAACTTTATTTTTTCATATAGGAATTAAATTATACAGCAAAAAAGTTCAACAAGACCTTAAGGGGTATTTAAACTCATGATTACGAGGTGTGTTCAAAAAGTTTCCTTCCTTTGTGCAAAAAAAAAAAAAAAGTTTTGTACATTTCTCAAATTTTATTGAATCATCTTCAAATTACTCCCCTAAGGAGATCACACACTTCTCCCAGAGACTTTGTCACTGCTGGTAGCACCTCTGGAACGCCTTCTCTGGAATTCTATGGAGCTGCATCGGCGCTTTTCTCATAATTTTTATCTCGCGACTCAAATCGCTTCCCTTTCAGCGTGGTTTTCAAATTGGGGAAGAGCCACAAGTCACACGGTGCTAACTTTGGAGTGTAGGGAGCCTTCTAAACAAATGATGTGTTGTTCTTGACCAGGAAACTTGGATCATGTGAGCGGAATGAGCGGGCGAATTTCGTCGATATTCATCGCATGAACAAATCCTCCATTAAAATTGAATGCCCTGATTCTGTACTTATTCCAATTTCGTGAGCAATTTCTTGGATTGTTACACGACGACCTTCTGTGACTATTCGTCGAACCTTCTAAATCGGCTCCTCGTTTCGGTTTGTGGATGGTCTACCCGAGCGTGTCTTGCATTCCACTGAGGTGCAGTCATGCTTGAAGCGGTTTTACCACTCCTTGATCATTGCCAAGGGCCTGATGAATCTTTCTGGATTGTTTCAGCTTGAGTATCACCAAGCTTTTGGCAAAGCCTTACGCACTATTTCTGTTCGATGCTCGCACTACATGTCTTTACTCTAGGCATAACAGCCGGGAACTAACGCGGCCTACCGATGCGAAAATACTCACGCATTCGTAGGAAGGGTGGAGTTACCTCCAATCCAAAGTATTAGTTTGGGCGGGAAGAAATAAATTCGGATACTTTTTGAACGTATTTTGTAACGGCAACAGTGATCTTTCTATAGGTGATACCTTCGATCTTAATACATTAATGACTTTTAGAATAAGGTTACATTTGAAGAGCAAACATTAATGATCAAACTCTCTATCAATAAATATGGAACCATATTTTTTATTGTTCTCTATATGTTCCTCTAAATGCATTCGTTGGTTGGTTGGTTGGTTGGTTGGGTTTTATGGCATATCAACCACTGTAGGTCATTTAATGCCAAATTAAGTTATATATATATATATATATATATATATATATATATATATATATATATATATATATATACCTATACATATATTAAATATACAGTACTATTAAACGTATAGCTGGCAACCTTATTTTTCAAAATCGTATAGCTGGCAACTTTGTTTCAAAAACGCATAGCTGGCAACATTATTTTTTCAAAAATGTACAGCTGGCAACATTATTTTTTCCAAAAAAACGTATAGCTGGCAACATTATTTTTCCGAAAACATTATCTGAGGCCTTGCTGTTGGACGTAGTTTATCGTCATACCCCGGACGCGGATGTAGTTTATCGTCATACCCCGGACGCGGATGTAGTTTATTGTCATACCCAGGACGCGGATGTAGTTTATCGTCATACCCAGGACGCCTAAATGCATTCGATGTCTCTGGTTCATTACAGCTGTCACCGCATAGTAATGGTGTTCCCAAAGTGAGCAATACCGCGCCCCCTTTGGGAATGGCATAAAGATCAAAGTGACCGGGAAAAAAAAGAAAAAAAAAAAAAGAAAAAAAGGGGGACGGAGAGAAATATAGGAGTGGTAGGTGGCGACAGGATATCATTAAAAATAATTCTTTTTCCTTTTTATATAAAATCTATACACCAAACGATGTGAAGTTGCTTCTCTCTGTCTTTTCTACAAATATTTTCATCAAAACTCTTCTGATGAGATTTCTTCCCTAGTGTCTCGATTGCATGAATTTAAGCGTGCCACTAGATTTACAATTAAGTTTCATCGTTTTTTTCTCGCACTTCTCGCTTGTGAAACTCCTTTTCGATTTCTTACTTCCCTGTCACCTACAATCTTCAAAAATTCGTATGCAACGCCAATCGTCACCTTCTAGCTTTCTGGAACATGTTCTTTTCTCGTCCTTTCTCGTCACTAAAGTCTTATGCGTTTCAACTTACAGTAACCCTTTGCTTTCCAGCGGCATTATCGCCTTGCTTGAAGTGGAATGATTAAAAACAAACAAACCTAAGTTACTTACACTGAAGAAAGACGCATACATTAAAAAGAATAAAATTAAAATGTGTTGTACAGAAACGCATTGTTTTATTTAATTTTGTTGTTTGAAAAATCCGAATATTTGTTTTTATGTTACTGACGTTATCTGGGTAGGACGCGCCATACGTCAGCCAGAACAGAAAGCTCACTTCTACAGCGGGGGGGGGTAATGTTCCAGGTTTGTACGTACAGTGATATAGCCACGGATGCTTGTCTGGTGTCAGATTAGCTGTTTTGAATTTGCAGTTTACTAAGTACAAAGAAAGAAATGTTTTCATATGAATTTATGAGGTGGGGGGGTCTCTTTCCAATGATGTAATTTAGCCAATGGTTTAAAATCCTAATCATCATTTATATACCGTGTCCCTTCAGGACGTGGGTGATGACGGCTCTCTATAACTTTTGTAACTGTAAGCAAACTTTGATTCTCCCTTTGTCTCTGCTCTGCCATTCAGACCCACAAATTTATTCGGAAGTTTCTCGTCATTTCCATTTACGCATTCTTCCAGTTGTACGTCCTGTGAGTATTAAGTTTTCTAAGCCGTCCTTCCTCATAATGTGTCCCCTAAATTTCAACTGTTCCTTTCTGATTTTCATTTTACTTTGAAAAACTAATATATTATCATATTAACAACACCCTGAATTTCAATGTTCCTAAAATATATATATATATATATATATATGTGTGTGTGTGTGTGTGTGCATATATATATATATATATATATATATATATATATATATATATATATATATATATATATATATATATACTGTCATATCTAGACGTAGGAAAAGATAGTGGAGCCCCTTCTTCACGGTTTTGCATTTAGAGTAGTCCTTCTCTTAGAATGGCTGCCATCCAATGCTAAAGAGCCGAGCCAAAATAGTAATTAAGGTATACATACATATAATGCCTGTTGGAAACACCTGATCAGATGCAGTTCTGTTTGTTCGAAGCCCACAGACCCCACCTGTGGTTTATACTGCTACTATGCTGACCTGACTTTAGTTACGGTTTCTAAGAGAGAACGCATAATATGGTGTGATCAACAGCTTGAATAAAGCCAGCACGCCCAATCCATCAGTCACAATGGCTTGTGACTTTATGCCAACGCACAGTTCAGTCTATCCAATTTCACTTACAAAGGTTGGGTCAACCCGTATCATGGTTTTCAGACATTTTACAGCGGTGCCGCACGCTGTGATCATCTTTGCCGGGCCCGCTATTATCAAGGTCACATCCTTGAAAAATCGACCAAGGTCAGATTCGGACCTGGTCTCATGGTCGGAACGCTAACATTCTAACCACACGGCCACGCGCCCAGTACATAATGGGCAGGTATTTGTTTTCTGAGAGTGCATAATCTGGTATGATCAGCAGTTTGAACAACAGAAGTACGCTTAAACCCTCGGTCACGATGACTTCTGACTTCGTGCTAGCATAACCCTTGATACCTTCCGAACATTTCTGTCTACCCAATTTCATTCACAAGGCCAATGGCAAGGTTTTTCAAGCATTTTCCACATGCGTACATACATAACACTAAATTTATGAATCCATCTCTTATTTTTAACTTATTTATCTAATTAACACCGTTCAACACATATCTATCTATCTATCTATCTATCTATCTATCTATCTATCTATCTATCTATCTATCTATCTCAGTTTGTTCATATCTATCTATCTATCTATCTATCTATCTATCTATCTATCTATCTATCTATCTATCTATCTATCCCAGTCTGTTCATATCTATCTATCTATCTATCTATCTATCTATCTATCTATCTATCTATCTATCTAACACCGAGGAAAAATGAAAGAAAATCGAGAAAGAAAAGAAGCAAAAAAAAAAAAAAAATCTGAGAGAGAAGGTTTGTTTGTTTTTTTTTTTTTTTTTTTTTTACGGTATAACCACCTCAATGGGTTATTTAATGCCGACAATTTTTTTTTATTGCTGGTAATATTTAAAAAATAATGTATAGCTGATAATAATGTATTTCTGGTAATTTAAAAAAAAAAAAGAAAGTATTTCTGGTATTAAAACCTATTTTTACACTTTCATAATGTTTTGACCCGAATTTAGGGGTTAGCTATTTGCCCATAGCTGGGACCCTAACAGGTGCTACCACGCCGGGTCAGGGTGGACCTGGCAACACCAGCAATTAAGAGGCGGTTCCACGCTCCTCAAAATCTTCCTGATCATAGGCCTTGCTGTCGGATGTAGTTTATCGTCTTACCCAGGATCTGGATGTAGTTTATTGTCATAGCCAGGACGGTGAGAGAGATGGAAAACTTGTTGAGTGAGTAGGGAGTAACGGAGGTGCAATGAAAGAAAAGAAAAAGTGAAAGAAAAAAGAATGAATGAAACTGAAACCAAGTAAAAATTGCGAGAAAGAGATGAACGGAATAAAATGAATGTCGAACAAAGGAAGAAAATTAGAAGACGCACTTTGCTTTTAATTTTGTAAAGAATGCAAACAACAGCAGAAGAAAATGAAAGGAAGATGGCGACAGGAAAAAGAAACTAAATTTACATCATATAGAAAGTAATGTCAGGAAAATATAAGACAGAGAAGCAAGAGAAAAAAATGTCCAAAGAGAGAGAAAGAGAAAGAGAGAAATAGAAAGAGAGAGAGAGAAAGAGAGAAACAGAAAGAGAGAGAGAGAGAGAGAGAGAGAGAGAAGGTGGGTTGTAATTTATGAAACATAATATATATTATGAAGAGACAAAGAAGAGATCAAACGGAAAAAGATCCAAGCAAAGACATGAAGAATAAACGTAAATGGACAGAGGGAATTCGCGAATTGCCGCGAACAAACGAAACGATAAAATATAACAATGCCAAGTCTTTTGTTTCATTTTGTTGTCAAGTAAATCGGCACGCGTCGATGAAGTGTAAAAGGCAAAACTAAAAACAAATGTCGGTCGTTGTGAATGGCGGCCTCATTTGTCGGCAGAAAGAGCTAAAATGTTTAGAGAATCGAAACGACGCGCCCAATGTCGTTTGTGGCGGGAAGACTTTCCTGGACTCGTCTGATGTCAGTTAATGGAGTCTTGGCGCCACAATATTCATTTCTTTTCTAATGCCACCACTTGTGTGAAATCTGAGGAAAATAACTGTTTACTTTGCAGTGCGGGCATTTCTTTAAAACACGCGTTTTATCACTTGCCTTTCTTTTAAAAGCACTCAAGAAAGGAAAATAGCTCTTTAGAATCTAGAGTTTGGTAACTTAGTACTTATCACGAGTTCTCCCCCTTGATTATGTTTGTTTCTTTAATGGAAGGAATGACTTTGTTGTTTTTGTCATCATCATCATCATCATCATCATCATCATCATCATCATCATCATCATCATCATCATTATAATCATCCCAATGACAATGCGTGGTCGTTGGGTTACTGCGCCAATGTGCATTTGACCAGCTCGGTTGTGTTTCAATGTCTGAAACTCTGTAAAAACAAAACAAAACAAAACAAAAACGATCTACCCGTCTGCACAGTGACGTTTTTCAGCCCGTTTTTTTTTTATTTTAACCTCTGCTGCCTCTTCTACTTTTGCCTAAAGTTAAAGCCTGTAAAATGTCAGTGAAAAGATTGTTGGCACTTGTGACATGGCGATACCATTTCGACTTTCGATGATTATGAGGACTTCCAACGGGCCGGTTTCTTGTCTGATGGCGTCCCGCATTGCATTAGGATGGTCCTGAAGTATCTCATTTCTATTTCTCGGATTCTTCGCTATAATTCTACTGTTAATGTCCAAGATTTGCAGAGATACCGAAAGACTGAAAAGACCCATGCACACAACGGTCTGGTTTGGTTTTGTATTTCCAGATGATGTTGAGTTTTGTGACAGCTGCAACTATTTGCGCAGACATTGAAATTTATTTCTATTCTGCAGCCCTCTTCGCTGGGTCCAAGATCTTTGAACTATTTCAATTCCTTACCACCGACTTTTTGTCCTGTTTCAAAGCCCTTTCTCATATTGTCATGAATTTATTTTTCTTTTGGGGCTTTAATCTTCATACCATATCTAGAGTAGGATTTCTTTTAGGTTCTTCACCAGCCGGACGAACAAATAAATTATGATAATGTTTCTACTTTTCTTATTTGTTCACACCTACAAGTGTTTTGTACAGAACGATTAACGCTTAAGGAATTTAGGAGAAAGAGCATATAACAAGGAAAAGGGGAAAATTCAATCAAGTTTCGTCGATGCTAAAAATACACGAAAATTCGGAATATACTGAACAAAGAAAATCGCTAGACCTTGAAGTCATATCTCCACAAGCCAACCAGAAAGAAGATCTGTATCGAACAAGAATATGACGTCATAGTCTCGCGAGTCAATCGGAAATCTATCAGCAATATCCAAATAGATCTTCTTTGTTAAAGAAGAGAGCTATATAAAAAGATAGACCGATTTCAGTTAGAATAGATTTTAATAGTTCTCCGGTGCAAGCTGTCACCGTAAAAGACACGTGGCCAAATTACCTACAGGTTACATTCGCTCGATGCCATTTTAAATCGTTGATCTGTGAAAGCGATTGAATACAGTTTACTTTCTGAACGTGGTGGGCGCCATGAATTTACTTATGAAATTTTCGTGCGGATGAGGCTATTTAAAAACTATGATTCCAGTTCTTAGGTTAATATTTTGATTTTGTAGTATCTTGGGGTATTGTGGGAAACTACTCCTAGTCAGTTAAGTGATAAAATGTCTCTTTCGATTCATGACTGACTAGACAGAAGAAATATGTTTCTGAAAACTAGTTTTCGAGAGAGATACCAATTATTTTGAAATTATTAATTTTATTTCAGTTTTTTTATAAGTCATCAAATATTGAGACGGGATATGAAAGAGGACCAAGGGGGGTACAATGCAAATGTTGTAGATTTTAAAAAAATAACAGCAGCAACTCCGACAAATACTAGTGGTGTATCTCAAATAACAACAAATGAAATGCACTTTAAAATATCAAAAAGCGGAAACATACTGACCGAAGATAGCATAGCAACAGACCTTTGAAAATGTTGGATAGAATTTCACAAGGGATTAGCGCAAATATTTATCTAATGCATATGGGGAAAAGGTACCTCAAAAATTCACTCTAACAATAATAATTTTACTTAATACATAAGGTGGTAATAAAGACAAGCAGAAACATGTTTCCAAAAGTAATTACAAATGTACTCTAGATAAAAAATCAACACGCAAATCAAACTTTTAGAAGAACCACTTTGTTTGGGTTTAGTTCTCTATGAAAGAGCATTTGACTCAACAGAAAACCCGACAGTTTTTAATTCAATATGCGATTATTGTAGTAAAGAAAATTATATAAAATTTATTGAGATAATGTACAATAACAGAACTACAATAATTCGACTAAAAATAGATGAAATTAAAGTTAGAATAGGAATGAGACAAGGATGGACAATTTCGAAAGTAACTTAGAGAAAATCAACGAAAGAAATGGGAGTAAGATTAAATGGTGAATATTTGGACCAGGTACAAATTGTTGACGACATTTTTTTTTTTTATTAATATCAGAATTATTAGACAAATTAAAAGTAGTAAAAACGTCTTGAACAGTGAAAGTCTCAAGCTGTGTTTAAAAATAAAATAAAAGTAATATTGAGTTGTAATAGTTGAAGACGAACCATAAAAATAGACAACGAAAAACTGGAAAAGTCCAGGAATGCATCTACTTCAAGTAGTTGATAACATTGAGAGAAGACAGTGAAAATGAAATGACATAACTTAAAACAATATATTGAAAAGTATTTAATAAAAATGAAAAATACCTTGTATAATGAATGTATGATGATATCGCTGGCGTACGCATACGAAACAGGGAAATTAACAAAATATATTGCAAACAGACTTAGTAACCCACAAAGAGCAATAGAAAGAGCAATGTTGGTGAAAACTCTAAGAGATAGAGAAAAAGTGAACTTTAAAGACCAAAATAAAATAAAGGATAAATTCGAAAAGATTAAGCGAGAAAACTGAAGTTGGGTGGAACAGAAGAAAAGATAACAGATGGAGTAAAAGGTCGGTTGGTTGGTGCTCAATAAATAGCAAAGATGGAAAAGACAAAACAGAAGATGAAGAGATGAGACAGAGGGGGTTGCTTGTAAAGCATAGCAGAGAATAGCATAGTCACTATCGTTATGGAAGGAGCTAAGAAAGACATTCGTCCAACGGTGGACACACAATGGCTATTGTTTCCACTGATGATATATAAAATTTCTGCAGTGGACTTTAAAAAAGGTTGATAGAAATTTTAAAAAAGGAACAATAGTGTTTATATATAATTAATTTATAAATATGTTAACACATGTAAATGTTAATGGTAATGTTAGCTATTTCCTTATAAGGAAACACTCAGAATTCATTGACCGAGCAGCCAGTGCCACTGTCGGATGAAATTTATAAAATCTTACAATTAAAATAATTTTTCAGGTAAAATAGATTTTAAATCCAGTAACTGTTATTGTGCTTTCAAGTATTCATGGCGGTTTCCTTCCTAACCTTTTGTTTGAAGTTATGTGGAATGTCAACGTCTTGATTATGTCATTATTTTCTCCTCGATTTACATGTGATCGTCATTTTGGTTGTTGCTGTTATCCAAAGTCTTCAACTGACGTGTTTTTTGTTATTTAGTACAGTACTTTGTTAGTGATTCTATAGAACCAATTCATGAAATTCAAAGAAGGATAATCCACGCTAAGACCTTACAGGCTTAATTCCCTTGAAGTCATTTTTAATTGTTGATCTGAGAAAGCGGTTGTATACAGTTGACAGTCTATCGGAACGAGTCGGATGACATCCATAATAAAGTCTCGAGATGACGAGAACTTGACACGAGATTTTGAGTTAATCTTTTGGTTTTACTTTTGTAGAAACTTGATGTTTTCAGCGAAACTACCTCTATCATATGATGATTAGACTAACCTAAATTAAGGCTTAGGATAGGATTATCGCGTGTTTATGCGCGTACTTACTTCGTCGTGTGTGTGTGTGTGTGTGTGTGTGTGTGTACTATTATTAAGAGCGTAACATTTACGTGAAGTTTATCTTTCATTTTAGAGCTTTTATGGCGAGCCCCAGAGCATCTTCGCGTGGTGATGCCACCAAGGGGCACCCAGAAAGGAGACGTCTACTCATTTGGTATCATTCTTGAAGAAATACTTTTTCGGTGTTCCCCGTATGAAATAGCCAGTTCCCGATATTCCGTGAAAGGTAAGTTAAACTGATAATGGAGCAGTAAGTAAAGAAGCTTTTTTACGACTTATCAACCTTTTGCGGGTTATTTAAATTGAGAAAAGATTTTTAGATTGTAAGAATTTTTGGAGATAATAATGATGTACTAATACAAGTTCAAACTAATTAACTGTCATGGTGACTGTCTATATTTCTGGGATGAGGTATTATGTACACTATTTACATTAATCGGACTATTGTCCTCATCTTTGTTGCCATATTTATCACAACGTTTCGGCGATCCTTCAGTATCTGTCTATATTTCTAAGACGAGGTATTATGTAAACTATTCACATTATTCGGACTATTGTCCTCATCTTTGTTGCCATATTTATCACAACGTTTCGGCGATCCTTCAGTATCTGTCTATATTTCTAAGATGAGGTATTATGTACACTATTTACATTATTCGGACTATTGTCCTCATCTTTGTCGCCATATTTATCACAACGTTTCGGCCGTTGTACGCTCTGGCCTTCTTCAGGTGGTTGGAATGTCGAGCTGAACCCTTTATTTCGCTCGCTGGGGTAGACTGTTCTAGTTCCATGTGCCATGTCTAATGGATGTCAGTTATCAGTTATCTCCTGTTAATTCCCCTCTTCAAGTTTTTCACCGCCTTAACCAGGTATCGAACTCACACTCTTTGGGTCAATACCCGGTTAAGGCGGTGGAGAACTTGGAGCGGGGAATTAACAGGAGATAACTGATAACTGACATCCATTTTCAATACACTTATTCAACCTACCTTCTTCTTGGAGGATAATGGAGGAGCAATTCGCATTCAACATAGATGGATTAACCTCTCTTTGGTTGACATGAATAAATTTTAGGTTATTATTTTAGAGGCGAATTAGTTCAGTACTGAGTAACCAATATTTTCTTTTTCTTTTTTAAATAGAAATAATCTATAAGGTTCGAGCCGGAGAAAATCCACCATTCCGACCGGAAATATATCATCAAGATGAGTTCCTCTGTTCATTGGCCAAAAAGTGTTGGTCTGAGAACCCGGATGAGAGGCCGGATTTTCAATACATTCTGAAAACGATCAAATCAAAAAACAAGTAGGTATCAAGACGTTTTTTGTTTTTAGTACGAATTCAGTATTTAAAATCGGTTGTTAAAATAGAAAAATTTATTCTGACTTTATTTTTGAATTAAAAAGAAATGTTAAATTAAATTCAAATAGTGAGTTGGCAGCACACCAATACAAATATAAGTCTTGGGTATGATGAAAAACTACATCCGGTAGCAAGGCCTGTGATTGGAAGATTGAGGATTTGAAGTGCGTAGAACCACATGTTAAGTGTTGTTGTGTCTGGGTCCACCCTGATTCGGGGTGGTAGCACCTGTTAGGGGTCAAAGGTATACGCAAATAGTGAGTCCCTCGAAAAAACAAAAACACTATGAAAGTATAAAAATACATTTTAATAGTAAAAATACCAGCAATATATTTTTTTATATAAATAAAACCGACAATACATGACAAGCAATATGCTTTATCTGTAGTTGAATGCATAGAATTGTGTTCAAAATTAGATTTTGGCATTAAATAATCCTTATGCCGCTAAACAAAATCAACCAAACTAACCAAGCTAATACAAATCTAAGCCTAACGTTGTTTCTAATATTTCAGAAGTAACACTTCGTATTCTATTAAATGCAAATAAATTTCGACAATGTTGGCATTAGTTTATTGTTTCGTTTAACGATGTGATGGTAAGCATTTAATAAAAATGCGAAACGCCATGTAAAGTGAATTCGTTCCATTTTTACTCCAGTTTTTTTATAGGAAGAAAGTTTTCGTACAAAGGGAAATGGACTTCACACAAGAAGAATTGTCAATGATTCCTCTTACTAATTTGCATCAAACTTTTACCCCGACTTCGAATTCAAACTGACTGTTCGACTCGTTGTCCTTTTACTTACGCCTAGCGTGCAGACGTAGTAGTGAACTTAGGAATACGTGCGAATATTTAACAGAAAAAAAAAAATGGTCGGCTGTATTTGAATGTGTGCTACATGAAGAGTATAAAATTTCTAATAACTTAATAATTATCCATGCTTAAAAATAAAACTTTGCAGATTAATAATTTTTCTGTCTGAATTTCTGGGATGAATCGTTATTATTATTTACACTATTTACATTCGGACTATTGTCCTCATCTTTGTTGTTGTTATCACAATGTTTCGGCAGTTGTGCCCTCTTATTAAGTGTTTTTTTTTTTAAGCGGTACCCATTTAGGGATATTATATTGCATTAATAATTTTCAAATAAAGGAATATTTGTCAGAAATTGAATAATTAATAGAATATGTACTAATCGTGTATCCACTGTAATCTGAAACTAATTTGTTAAAATTTACCAAGTTATAATTTATATATATTTTTAAAGTTTAGTTTTTAGAGTTTTAATATATTTTAAGAGAACACGGAATCGCGTGGATCGACACTATCTTGCTGGAACAATACATCGCCTTAATCTTGCAGGAATTGGTTGAATAATGTTCTGGACGTACATGGAGCAGTTCAACCTTCCCTAGAGTAGAGTATTACATTAACGAGAGTTAAT
The DNA here is from genome assembly GCA_963932145.1 of Acanthosepion lycidas. Lineage (NCBI taxonomy): Eukaryota > Metazoa > Mollusca > Cephalopoda > Sepiida > Sepiidae > Acanthosepion > Acanthosepion lycidas. Next base: position 38,011,305 of record OZ010582.1, on the reverse strand, counting down.
TTTAAATTTGTTAGCGCTGGGTTTGAAAATGTAATACTGTCTATAACTTGTAGGTCAATCTCGTAATTCTGAAAAAGATTGAAAAAGTGTCAAATAAATTTATTTTTCCAAATAATATATTTGATTTTTGTAATTTGGTAGGGGCAAAGACAAGAATATAATGGAGACATTGTTGGATCGAATGGAAATGTATGCAGCCAAACTGGAATCTCTGGTTGAAGAACGAACTGAGCAATTGGAAATCGAAAAGAAAAAGTTGGAAACACTCCTGGATCAGATATTACCCAGGTATATTCTTAAAGATACCCAACTGAACTCGAACTCTGCTCACCAATTTCTGATAGGTTAATCACTTCACCACTCCATACACTTTCGTGCGCGCTACATTGAACGAAAGATTTAATAAATTCTTCCCGTCATATTACATATTATATAATGAGTTTGTAATTATATAACCTCATGGTGGCTTGTTGTGATTCGATTGTATAATAATATAACAGTATTTATACAAATAAGAAATTCTTTCTGGATTTCATTTTTTAATCCGAAATATTTTTATTATTGAAATATTATTTTTAGTGGATACCCGGATTTGAAAAGACGCCACATTTTTTTCTAAACAGTGTTTATTTCGTCTACCGGCCTGTTCACTCGAGAAAAGGAAAACGCATGTTCGAATTCTGCAAATGTGGATGAGGGTTCGAATTCTGTAAAGGCCGGAGTCTGGTTCGAATCCTGCCGGAGGGCAATTTTATTTATTAAGTTTTCTCTAGTGTGCAAAACGGGAGACGAAATAATAAACAGTGTCTGAAAAAACGGAGCGTCAACTCAAATACAGGAATTCAATAAAAATGACGTTTGAAATAATATATATATATATATATATATATATATATATATATATATATATATATATATATATGTGTATATATATATATATATATATATATATATATGTGTATATATATATATATATATATATATATATGTGTATATATATATATATATATATATGTGTATATATATATATATATATATATATATATATATATATATATATATATATATGAAAACATGATTTTTTTACTGCCACACCAAGTCAAAATTGATTTAAATATAAAGATCATATTTCCCATTTTATTGTTAAAATAGATACAAAGTATCTCGTTTAAGAAAAAAGGCAGGGATTTAAGGCGCCTTTCGGCTGACACTTCTTCAGAAAAATAATAATGGCAAATTAAAACAAAGAAGTTGATAAGAAAAAAATTAATCAACATCCGATGTTAGATAGATTACCAAGATGAAATATAAGGGGGAAAATTAAATTTTTTCTTAAACGAGATACTTTTGTATCTGTTTTAACAATAAAATGGGAAATATCATCCTTATACTTAAATCAACATATATATATATATATATATATATATATATATATTGAAGTAATATATATATATATATATATATATATATATTGAAGTAATATATATATATATATATATATATATATATATATATATATTGAAGTAATATATATATATATATATATATATATATATATATATATATATATATATATATATATATATTTATATAGTGAGTCCATCGTATTCGCGAAGGTTAGGGACCAAAACCGGTCGCGACTAGTTAGAATCCGCAAATACTTGTAACCGCCCTCTTAAAGGTGCTTATAAGTACTTCTTTTGGTTTTTAAAACCCCATATGCCTTAAACTTTCATCCTAAACACTTTAGAAACATTTCAGCCCCTTTTTAAAAAAATTAGAAAAATAGTACTGGTGACCATACAGTTAGCGTAAATTTTATTTTATACGTACAATAAGCGTCTTTAATTCCGCATGGATCGATACAACCATTGAAAATAATGTATAAAATATGTGTAACAAGACATTGCTATCTATAAAAGGTAGAATGTGTGTGTGTGCGTAACGAATGCACGGCCGCAATTTACGACGGATTTGCACCAAAATTTACATGCACATGCTCCAAGTTAGCGGGAAGGCCAAGACCGACTTTGCATTTCCCAACTCCCACCGATAGTGGAAATAATCGATTTTTTCATGCTCTACGGCAGTTTTTGTGTAGTTTGCGGTCATTTTGTACTGGCCAGAATGAGAGCCTATAGCTGGCTGCCACGAATAGGCAGGAAGATACTATTGGCCAGCGTGAGAGCCAACAGCTGACTGACACGAATGTTAAATAGCATGCTAACATGCAAAAAAAAAAAAAAAAAAAATTGATAGCTGCATTCGTCACAAGTGGGAAAAATTTAAATCTGCATGTCACTTTACTCCAATTGGCTCATTCACTTGCTTAAACTCAACATTGATTCTGATTCCGCAGTACTGGGTTGGGTGTGAAAAAGTATTTGTTGTTAACATTCTTTTTTCATTCGGTTTTACCAATTACGAGTCCTTTTTTTAAAGCTGATCGTTTTGTGTTCATTTTGTTTAGTTCTTTTTTCGTAACAGATTTAATGTTTAGTATAGAGCTTAGAAAAAATTCGTAGTGTGAGATAAGCAAGAAGTAAGGCATGTAGCAACATCAGCACGGCAAAGGGCACTCCTTTAAAGGCAAGGAAGGGCAAAAATATTTTAAGTCAAGTGATAGTGATTGCTGTATGAGTCGTACGATTTTTGAATCAAGCACGGGCAACGCCGGGCCATGCTGCTAGTAAAAAATAAAGTTTAAAACATTTTCTAAAAACAGAACTTTGATGATGCCCCCAGACTTAGCATAAGAAAAAACAAAGCCAAAGCACTACGCATGTTTTTGCGTTTGTTTTTTTACAATGAAGATGTACAATTCTGCCAATTTTTACTATAAAAATGGACTGTTATATGTTCACTTAAATAACAGGAAAATAGTATAAGAATATTTTAAATATGTTCTATCGAAAAAAAATACGCGAATCGAGGGAGTTTTCAGCGAATAATTTACACATATGTTCTTCAGAAAAACATGGGAATATTCGGGTTTTCCGCGAATAACAAGTACATCCGCGAATCTGTGAAGCCGCGAATGCTGAAACGTGTATAGGCGTGGACTCACTATATATATATATATATATATATATATATATATATATGTTAATTATTGGATTTGATTATAATCTAACATTATTTTTTATTACTTTCAACGTTACATTTTAGTGGATCCACGTGTTTGCGTAGACATCTTTATTTTTTTTAAACGGTGTGAATTACATCTATCGCTTTGCGCATTTGAAAGCGGAGGGCATATTTACTTTATGAAAACTCTCAAATGCAAAGGCCGATGTAATTTATACTGTTTTTTTTTTTTTTTTTTTTAAACTCAGAGCATGCGTTTCTACTAAAATGTAACGTTTAAACTAATAAGCAATACGTATATACATTTCCGATTTGGCGGGAAGAATGTTCAAATCCGAGCGTTTGGAGATATAGAGAATGTGTCTATCAAAAGAAATCTATGACTTGCTGTCCATATCTAATCTATCTATCTATCTATCTATTTTAGTGGATAACCGTGTTTAAATGACCTGTGTGTGTGTCCCAGTGGATGCGCAGTTTTATGTTTAATGATAAGCTCAACAAAATTGAAATAAAACCCCGAGCCTTTTTTCTCTCGGTCATGACGACTGTTCTATCTATTTCAGGAGCATTGCTGATCAACTGAAGCAGGGCAAACCTGTGGAACCGGAATATTTCGACAGCGTCACTGTATTTTTTAGCGACATTGTTGGCTACACGAATTTGTGTGACAGGAGTACTCCATTGCAAGTTAGTTTTTTCAATCATTTTTTCAAACTCGTAGATATCGACATAGTTCAATATCTATCTATCTATCTATCTATCTATCTATCTATCTATCTTAGGAATGGGTAGGAAAAAATTACATACACTCACAAGTACTTGCACGTACATAAGTATATTTATTTCTCAGGTGTTATAAAAACAGTGTTCAATGTTATGAATTAGATCTATATTTATATATTAGGGAACATACATAATATCCAACATCGATAACACTACTCGGAGTTTGCATTAACTGCACGAAACTTCGATTAGGGTTATCAACGTTGGATATTATTCATATTATATTATATATATTATGTATATAATTATTATTATGTATATACACTAATATATCTATCTATCTTATACAGATTAATATGCGTATCATGTTACAAGATATGCCTGTGTCAACATGATTCAGACTACATATTAATAATTTGCATATTCACGTTGGGTTTTGCACACAAAGCATATGATCATCTATATGGAAAATACCATTCTGTGATGAATTATTCTACGCTTGCACTTGTTGACGCTATACAAGATGGCAACATGGGTAATTTCTCCCCGAGGCTATATATAACCCCTCACACAAATATGCATTAATACACATTCTCTCTCTCTCTCTCTCTCACACACACATATATATCACACAAAACCAGGGTAGTTTGTTGGCATCCGTCTAACAAAGTTTTTGCTGCTATCGAAATTCCAAATTTTTAACAATAACAACAACACATCTTTTAAATGAAACATAAAAAAGGTTATTTTCTGGAGGAAAAGTAGAAGCAGAACGTGACTTGAAATAACATTTATATATTCAATAACAATAAAATGATCAACTTTCTTTGCCGGGAAGTTTCTTTTATAAAGTAATTAAGTGTTCTTATTGCGGTATGAAATGACTGGATAAACTTGCTTTATGACGGTCAGCCTAATATGTTCATGAGTGTGTAGACAAAGGCTTAGTCGGCGCCTGCTGGTTATGCCCTTCTATTGTGTGCGTGGACAAGGCCATAGTCAGCGATGATGACTGTCATCTCTTCCATTGCGTGCGTGTGTGTGGGTGCGTGTGTGAATGTGTACACACGTATTGATCAAACTGGCTTTCGAAATTGTTTTGCCCCTTGGGAGGCCGTATGCTTCTATTTTCATATCCGTAAACGAGAACAAAAACCTAATTTTACATAGAGGTATGAACTTTTTTTAATACAAGCTCAACAATTAATACAAAATATACATATTCGTGCCCAATTTCTCAGACAAATTTTTCCATCTTTCAAACATACAAAATACCTTTTTACATTTCGGACCAAACTGCCTCATACAAAATAAATACACCAACATCACCAAACAACCTTACAACAATATTGTAAACTTACAAAAAGATAACATTATCACGCATCACACAGGGCAAAAAACTCATTAAAAGCTGCATCTATCATAATATATATATATATATATATATATATATATATATATATATATATATATGAATAAATAAAAAACGAAAACTTATACTAGCCGAAAAGGCAAATCTGATAAAGTCCCTTAGAGGACCAAACGCGTAGACTAAGAGAAGTTTTCCTTTTCTATTTTGTATATTGTCCTTTTACAGATAATATACTCTATCTAAAATCTTCACTTACACACACAAACACACACACACACACACACGCACATCTATCTATCTATCTATCTATCTATCTATCTATCTATCTATCTATGTGAAATCGACGCACAATGTTGCATAGACAAGCACCCATTCTGAATAAATTCACGAACCACTTTTCAATTATCCACGAAAGCTTATGCGAGGAGGTTAAAAATTTTTAATCTTAAGCCCCAGAGGGCCTTCCCCACCCAGACAGTATTTCTCCTTTGGGAGGCGACTAGGTTTATTGCCCGGTGCCTGAGGTGTCCCTAAAAGGCGAAGTACCAGGGTGAGGATGGGCAATTTTCCCACTGTATTGCGGTTATAAACCCACTTTAAATCTCGACCTTTTGTCACATTCGGTAGGGCTATGAGTACGCTGAAAAATACACCTTATATGCCTTGCCCGGGTGAAATTTTAAGGCACATTTAGTTTAAAATTGCTTTCCGATGGAAAAGGAAATACAGATTTTATTTCTGTAAGGAGGCGCCATTTTTAGGATGACTTCAAATCCCGTGGGCCACTCCTGTAGAGGGTCACGTTAAGAGGCAGTTTATATGAATGGTAGAGAGAGTTTTAACTCTAGCCTTGAACAGGTTATGATTGTAGTGATCAGGGAAACATTCTTTAGAGAGTCGTTCTCTATTTCTATTTTCTATATAGAGCAGTCGTTTGCGGGAAAGAGCTATTCGAGTGAAACACCGATGCAATACAGAGAGAATGATGGTGGTTTGTTAGAATGTAAGTGGCATGGCAGGTCCTAGCCGTGAACGTTCGAACTGTCGGAACCAAGGAATGCGGTTTGTCCAAGCACTTTCTATGGTAGTAACGATAGAGCAGCAATTGGCTCGCCACATACCCCGCCTGTGAGAGAGAGTGGTTGGAGGTTGGAGGTTGGAGGGAGGAAAATAATTCGTCACCGGCAAGTATTCGGAGACACTTTCGAACTCTACCGAGACAAAAAAACGTGAAGTGGGCAGCTCCCGCCCACATATGACCCTTTTAAAAGTAGACGATAGTATGAGGAGTCAGGGATTTACTGGAGCGGTACAGGGAACAGACCAATTTTTTCTGCATCTTTGGCGATAGTTCGTATGTAAGAGTTCCATTTGAAATCAGGAGTGAGTTTAAGGCCCAAGTCTCTCAAGGTACGGTGCCTCCCTGAGGGGACATCCGTTGATCGTGACTGGTGGTAGTTCGGGTTCGATCGGTGATGGTGGAATGTAACTAGTTTGGTTTTTGAGGCATTGAATGTAACCAGTAAGTTATTCTCCCCACTGGGTAGTTAATGTGGATCCGATGAGAGAATTAGTTACCAGTCTCTGATCATCAAGAGGTTCACTCGTATATAATCGTATCTAAATATAAAGTTTACAGTAATATATATATAATAAATGAATAAATAATTCAGATTTATGTCCTGATTTCGAATTTTGCAGAAGAAAATTTGTTCTTTAGGGGCAAGATAAATTTATTGAAGTTATAGAAAAAAATATCATATTTATTTATGGGAGATAACTGTTAGATTAAATTATAAGAGTTATGCCCCTTGGATTATTTATAGAGAAATAATTCCTTCAATTCATCTTATTGACTCACCTATCTTAATTTTGTACCAGGACGTAGCGTAATTATTAGATAACACTTCGGTTAATATTTATCTGTACAGAATAGTATTTTTATGACCTGTAAATTTGCTATAGATATAAAAGAAAAGAATTTGAATGCAAAGACAATTTAAAAAAAAATATTGTGTATGTTGAGCACTTTTTGAAATGGAGGTCGAGACTTTGGTTAATAAATGCTTTATAACACTACTCGCTGCAGGCACTAAGAGACAAACTTGCTATCATTCTCCGGCAGATTGATATTTTTGGACCAAGTGGCTTATTTTAAACATAAAAATTATTTGACAGTTATTTTTCTGCTTCCTATCGTTTAATAATACGTCTGATTATTAGCGGGGAACGTGGATATGTGTATATTTCACATTCTGAGTTTAAAAATTGACAAAGTCTATTTTGGGTTAAATAGCAGGGTAGACTGAAGTCTATTGCCTTGAATGGTAGACAGCCTAGGTAAAGGACATCTCTAAATTTAAAACCAATCTGAATAGGAATGGGCTTCGTCAGGTTATCTTGCCTTAGATACAGCTGCTGCTATTACGGTTACAGTGCATGTAGTGCCTTTACAACTAATGTGTTAAGGGACACTTGATCGGGATTAAAAAAATATCCATTGCGTTATATGTAAGTAAATTTTGCCTTATGTAAGTATGATACGGTTGATGAATAAACACGAATTTATTTTCAAATATTTTACATTGTTCTTTCGGAAAATGTAAGTCAACGTTAGTTTCATATATTGTTTCTGTTCGAATCTTTTAATTTAAATGTGCAGGCAATGTAACGGTTATCAGAGCTGTAAGTGAAACTGGTATGCTGATTGAACATTCTTAACTATTTCGTCCATTCCGCACTAACAGCCTGGAAAAAGGGACGAACCCACCTCCCTATATCTATGAGTTAATAGCAGATTAGAATCTTGGTCTGGGAAGCAGTCAGACTATCAGAAGTCTGAATCAAACCACCATTAAATAATGAGGAACACTGGGATCTTTCAGCCTTGGTGGAGCAACTAACTTTGGAGAAGAACAACTCTGAATACATCGCCAGTATGGAAAGGGATGGGTTCTGTCAGACCATCTTGTCCTAGACAACACCCACTACTGCTATGGCTATAGTACATATGATGCTTCTAAAACCATAATGGATTACGGGATTCATGATCGTGATTAATGTTTATATATATATATATATATATATATATATATATATATACATATATATATATATATATATATACTCTTAAGGTGTGCTATATTTATGGGATAAAGTGCTCAATATCAGAGATAGAGCGTGTGTAAATATAAAAGTGAACATTGGAGTCAACATTTAGAGGCGACAGGCTGTTTCATGCTAGACGCAATCGTCAGGCCACGAGTGTTTTTTTTTTCTCGGTTATTTATATATACGAGTCAGTGGTGCATTGTGGGTAGTCAATTTTGGCGGTTATTTTGCTGGAAGTTTATTTGTTTATTTATTTATTTGCGTTAGATTATTTCGCTTGTTTTTATTTTTTTATTTTTATTTTTATTTCTTATATATATATATTTATTTATTTTAATTTTAATCGGTGTTTTATTAACATAGTAAAAATTTGTTTATATCGCTTATTTAATAGTTTTGTTTTGTTTTGGGAAGATAAAGCTATTTATTCAATTTTTGGGTTGATTCCTGTAGTTTATTCTAGCTATTATTTTGGCGGGAGCAGTTTTTAATTTGTTTATTACTTCATTTATTTATTTGGATTTGTTATCATTCGACGTATGAGGGTCAAGCTAGAAACCAACAGTCAGACACAAGCTCACATGATTTGATTCTAGTGGTAAAGGATTTGTTCATAACCATCCACACTATTTGAAGGGCCGAATAAAGAGACTTGGTGCACTATGTGCCACAAGGTCCCCAAACAAACCTCCGCAGGTTTTGAATTCAGAGTTGTCCATTCTCCTAGACCAGTTTCCATCCAAGACTATAGAGCACAGTCTGTCCTGCTATTTATCATAGCTGGAGGGAGGAGAAGAGGGTTAATACCTTTCCCAAGGATATTAGCACGTAAGTGAATGTAATGGATTCAAGCAGCTCTCCACTATTCGACCGTACCTCCTATCTATTTATGAGTATTTGCATGGGCGGGCGCTATCGCGCTGCTAATATTGTGCCACTAAATGGAGCAGAATTAATGCAATAAAATTAATGTCACGTTTCTCTGCTTTGTTGCATTATAGCAATGTCAATCCCCGGAAGTTTACTGTAGCGGGAATAATCAAGTGGCGTTCCACGTCCCGAATAAACCGAATAATAAAAAATTACCGGACTTTCGTTTGCAGGCTTTTGCTCCACGCACATATTGCAATGTCATCAAAATGTTAAAAATTTATCTAAAAACAGAAACATATAGCCAGAAACGATAAAAGCGTATACTAAATACCTAATCCAGGTTCAAAGCAAATCCCTATATTGCCTCCGTATAGCAGCTTCATAATGGCACTGAACATACTTCACACTCGAGAATTCACAGCGTCCTAAATGGCAGGGGGTTTACCGCCCACGTCGACAACCACTGAACTAAATAAATACCATTCTATGCAATATTGGATAATTATTATTTCTACGTCACCAAAGGAAGAATGATGAGAATTTGCAACTCAGAAAAGTATTAATTTAAGACGTGGGCGGTCATGACTCTCGACAACTTCCTATTCCTTGAAGCCCTAACCAACCTGTTCATGTTCTGTGATCCATTTACACAAGCTCATTAAGTTCCTCGGTATTTTCTTCAGTCCCTCTCGCCTTCATCCTGTCCAGTGAGCGTCAAATTCTCCAAGCCTCCTTTCTTCATTACATGTGCCAGAAATTTCAACTGTCTCTTTCTGATCCTCCTTTTAAATGCCATTTCTCTTAAAACCTCCTAGTTGTTCAGATATTCCACAGTAAAATATGTATTAAGAAAAAAAGGATTTATGCTTTCAAAAACAGATTCAATAAAAGTTCCCTCTTTATCGAGAAGGAACTCCGTGTAGCCTCGGAAGCGACTATCTGCTTAGACCAGGTGATACTTATTTATATTGGCCATCAGGTCCACGACGGAGGCCCCCAACGAATCCTTGGTATCTTTGGTTGGTCGGTAAATTTGCTTTTTAATCCCCGCGTGAAATATCTATTAAAATTTTCCGAAATCGTCATATGTCCGTGTAAATGTACATGCTGAAATCGAAATAACAATTAAATGATGATAAAACCTACTGTTTTGGAGTTATCGACAAGAAAAATTCGGACGCGGGGATTAAAAAGCAAATTTACCAGTTGGTCTCTTTTTTGAAGACGTCCTAGTCGAAGTAGAGCTGAAGTAGCGACATGTTGATGTAAGATAACGCAAATTCTCAGTTATCCATTTCTAGATCACGCGAGAAAAGAGCAGAATTATGCTAGAGAATATATAACATCACTTGGACCACTGCCTCGATCCATAGCTCCATTATAGTAGGCCATTGTTTTGACACTGAAGTCTTTGGTATGATATGGGCCTCGCTTTTCAAAAGCAAACGCAGAAAAAAAATTGTTATCAAGTCATCTGCTGCTCTATCTACAACAAACAAGTGGATAAGAATTTTCACTGTGCATGGTTTGTTTGTAAAGTTAAATAACGGCCGATGTTTCAACAGTCAAGATTTCAAATTGTTTTTGAACCTCAATTGAAAGTGTTATCAGTCCTCCTCTATGCCAGTGAACGCTGGAAAATCTTATCAAAGCAACAAAAATGTGGTTCTACAGAAGGATGCTGAGAATACTATGGACCGAACATGTGAGCAACGACAACGTTCTAGAAACAATGGAAATAAAAAGGACACTTATACTTTACATCAAAAAGAGGCAGTTGGCATTTCTGGGGCATATAATGAGGAAAGAGGGTTTGGAAATTTTGATACTCTCTGGACAGGTTGAAGGTAAGAGGGTCAGTGGAAAGCGACGCATAACGAACCTGGTGAGCTTGAGCGAATGGATGCCGGAGTAGGGCTTGTAAGAGACAGGAAAAAGACGAAAGTTATTCAGAACTACAAAAGACAGGGATTTGTAGAGAGCCATGATCGCCAACGTCCTGAAGATGCCCTCGAAAATCAGAAGAAAAGGTCTGTAGTGTTTGTGAAGAAAAACATTACCATTCTATAATCTTAATCTGTGACGAAATGAACAAATTAGATATGTCCAAATTCTAGCAGACACTTTAATTACAATGAGAAACATGTATTTTATTGAATGATATCTGACGATTGATTCTAGGTAACTTGGGTGCGCTGAATATGAATTTTAATTCGGTTTAACTCTACCAGGCCCCGTTTCTTATCAAAAGCCGATGTAACATTTTCCAGATTTTTTAAATTAGGATTAAAAATTAAGTCATACATTAAATTTAAAAAAAAATAGTTTCATCAATACGAGCAGTTCAAAATACAGTATAGATTGATTTGGCTGATTAAATCCGGAAACGAGTGTCTTTTATATATTTTAGTTGTCTCTCTAGAATATTCTACAGAAAACAGGAACGCTCGAGAAAATTCTCGAATTCTATGATATTTTTAACTTCATTTACTATTAAAATGGATTAAAAATGACAAAATCAAAAATATTTTTAGAGTGTTACATATAAATGAATAAATAATGCAATAATAACAACAATTGGTACAAATACGTAGACAAAAACCTAATTGCATAATGTGTAAATGGAAAAAGATTTAGCGAGTATTGAGAAAGAAACCTTTTTTTTATGAATACGGCGAAAGAGGAGGGGTATTGATCAAAATCAGGACCTGATAGAGCAAAACCGAGTCAAAATTCGTGCTCAGAGCACCCAAATTATATAGAACTAACTGTCAAATCTAATTCAATAAACAAAAAATTGTTCCCCAGTGATTAATTAACGTCAGACAAGATGAAAACGTCTTTCTATTGAAAATTATTAATACAATATCCCTACTGAGTAGATATCAACTTAAAATAAAATTTAATTATAATTTATAGAGAAAGATAAAAAATACACATGATTTAAATTGTATGTTTTACAATAATGTTCTCCCTGTACATGACACAAGAGCCACTTGATGTAGAGGGTTACAGAGTAAGAGGTAAAGGGCACATGAGGATATGTGGGGAAGATAACGGTTAACCCTATACTTGAACAGGTTAAGATTGCAGAGGTAATCGGTTGCCGAAAGTAGTGGTTCTTAGGAAGGAACTGTCCAAGTGGAACTTACATCTAAGCAATGGAATACGGAGGAAGCCGTTAAGGATAGAAGTGGTCAAACCAAGGAATGTAGTTCGCCTGAACACTTTCCATGGAAACAGAAATATCAGATTACAAATCTGTCAAGTTCAATCTTTTTAAACACTAAAAATTTTTTCGCAACACGCTGATGACTGTTGAAATCCTCACAATATTTAATATTGTTGAATTTATCGCTAACATTTTTTGTCAAGATTTACAAGTTTAATTTTCGTTCAATTTCGGAAGTCAAGCAATGAAGTTTGAAGGAGTTAATTTGGAAAAATACTTCGACAAAAAACCCCTACTTCCTGGTTTAATAATTTTAATTTAATTTAATTTTGTAGTACTTCATGATAAACAAGATTTTTAAGAAATTCTTAGGATTTCTTTACTCTTAGGCATGCAGCATACAATTGGCCATGCATAAATATTTCTTTCTGGAGCCAAATTCCAACTTTTTGAAGCGTTTGACTTTGTGATTTGTTTATAGTTCTTGCAAACGCAGGGTGAAATGGGAACTGAATTCTTGCATATATAAAAACTTAAAATATGATATGCAAAAAAACAATATTGCATTTTTATTAAATAAGTATTTGTTATTTTAATTATTAAATTGTTTTAAAAATATCAGGATGTATTTTCTATGTTAAATAATAAAACTTAACTTTTCCAAACAAATTAATGAAAAATTTAGTGTACTAAGCTACGCACCATAGTAAAACTAAGTGTACTTTGTATCTACTTACCCGCTTGCACTTCTCCGGAAAATTTGGTTTCGAACGGTCAATGTGTGGTTATTTTAGAGGGTGTGACGAACGGACGGCCGGACTAACGGAAGTCACAGAATTTTATATATAGATTTATAGTTATTAAGTTTTTAGAAATTTTATAGACATTTTATATCACATTGAGTCGAACATTTTCGTGCACATTTAGTGTCTACGACTGCGTTCGCACGCCAAGTATAGATAAAAGGACACCGCATCATATAGTCGGCGTGATAAGTTCAGTCAAAGACAGAGTCTAGGGTGATGTCATTAATAAATCTTCATTCTGTGTCTAGACTAGTTCCGGTTGCACGAAAACTGTCTTCATAAGACCCTGGGAAAAGGCGCGCATCATCTGACGTGATAAATAGCTTCAACAAGGCCAGTACGCTCAAACCCTCGTTCACGATGACTTGTGACTTTGTGCAACCACAACCATCTTCTGGAATAATTCCGTCTACCCAATTTCACTCACATTATTTTTTTAATTGCTTGTAAATCAGCTATTTACAATAGTATTTCTTCGGTTAAGTAATTCTGTTAACATTGTCAGATTTTATAGCCAAGAAAGCCTATATGGTTATAAATATCTGCTCGCTTTTCCGCCTGTTGCTACAGGCGTCTCATACCTACTGATGACATTAGACAGTCGTGTGCCGAGGCTTCTAACACACTTCAATTGCCAGTCGTCCTTAGAACGCTAACTTCTTTCTCCATCTTCCCACTCCTTCTTACTTCCCCCACTCTCTAAATGCAGCTGTTCCTTCGTTACATTTTCCCGCCATAAAGCGCTGTCAGCAGTAAATAGTCCCCATTATCTCCAGCCCTTTTTTCTTCGCTGGTTTGATCACTAATCCTTTAGTCTAAATCTTGACGCCAAGGAGTCTTCCGTAGTCTAGCCTTTTGATATTATAATATTCCGCCGAGCCTTGTCGCGAAGATGATGGCAACAGCTTTCTTCGGTTATCGTACCCATCACTAGAAACGACGCCTCGGAACTAATTTCTCTTGCGGATGGCTTTTTCTTGTCACTTCCTATCAAGTCTATTTATAGGAAGAGAGGGGGAAGTTTCATAAAAACAAGAAATTATCTGGATTCGCCGTCCAGTTTCTAAAATTAAACCTTATCAATTTAAACGATTTTTTTTCTATTACTTGCCGCCGAAAGACTGTTTGCTAGCAGTTTTTTTTTTATCACACTTTACGCCTCTTACTCATTCGTTAGTCGATGTTCTGTCTGTCCTCATTGAACTCAACATGCGGCGACTGGGTAGGGCATGAGACTAATACTGTCGGTTTCGAGTTCAGGGCCTTCAAGAAATTGTCAAAGCACGTTACGATCATTTGTCAACAACTGTAAAAATGCGCGTTGATGTAAGTTTAACATAGTTGTAAGTAGAAACACAGCGTGCAATAAATGAGCAGGTACCAAAGTTAACAAAAAGAGATAATCCTTAGACACGGATATTAAGAGTTCAGTACGAATTTTCCCGAAGGTTACTGTTGTAATGGAATGTTCCACTCTCCCTATTACCTAGTGTTGACTGACTAAATCAGTAATTGTAGTGAAAGAGATAATCAGCATACCTTGAAAAAGGATTCGTGTTTTGTGTGCGATCTGCCGAAGAAAAATTACTAAAAAGTAGCTAGCAAAAATCTACTTTAAAGACCAGAATCTATGCTAATGTTCTTCCCTCCGTTGAATGGTTTGAACAACCAGAGAAATCTTTCGGGGAAAAAGCCGTTGTTTTTCGCTTATGTGAAAAGATTTGATTTTCTGAGCTTGGCGGACGAACACGCGTTTTTTGCTGGTGAGAAGTGAAAGTTGGATGTGTGACCCCATTTTGTCGTTTCTACGTTGCCTGTTGGACTGTTACGACGGACTATCGTTTGAACTGTGATTTGGCTACAAGTGTTGCGGTAGAGAGACAAAAGAAATCTATTGCTGACGTTTGTTGCTACTATAAGTTTACAGTTTCTTTTTTCTTTTCTTTGCAACTACAGTAATATATGTAGTGTGCACAGGACATATGAGATTGTCTATTTGTCTGACTGGCTTCGGGAAGCGTTAGTCGATTCCCTGTCTTTCAGTAGTGTATTCTCCTTTAAAATAAACCCCTCTTTCTTCCATCTACACCCGTGTTGCGGTTCCTTTCACTTGAGTACCACCTTTGTTTGTAACCTTTTTAAGGATACAATAGTTACTCATATAGATAGAAACCTGAAGAAGGCACAACAGCCGAAACCAACAAAGATGCAGTGACGTGCAGAGGTTTGGTGATGTTTGTTGATGCTCAGGGCCAACTCCTTGATTGTACACCCCTAATACTCAAGTAGGGGTGACTATAATGCCTAGTACTGAGAAATGTGAGAAAGGAAGACATTTTAAATCTCATGAAACATGAAATAAACACTTTATTCAAATAAATATAAACTAAATTTTTATTTCATTCTTTGATTGTCTGCCCTCCTGATATGGATGCTCGGGCTGTATCAACATCTGCGCTCCCTACTGCAAAGATAGGGACATTATTTCTGTTGAACCTAGGGAAGGTTACTGAATAAAATAATCAAACGAAGGTTGCTAATGAACGATAATACTTAGGACAAGAACAACACATATAAAATAATAATATAATGCTTCTCCTTAGAAATTCGAATAAGATTACAATCAGGGGTTAATTGGAGCAGGAAATGGCTTGTACATTTTAATGCCTCCAAAACGGAACTCACTTAAACGCCATAGAGAAACTTTTCTGCTCACCATAAGCATGGCTGATGCTAGACTCCTGGAGAGCAACAAACTTCGCCTTCTTGACCTCACGTTTTTAATTGATTTGAAATGGAACGACTATATCAAATCAATAGCAGCATCTACTGCAAAGAAAGTTAAGTCACTGTGTCGTGCCAGAAATTTTTTTCTCGTCAGAGTCCATCTTGCACATTTACAAATCTACCTTTCGTCCGTACATTGATTAGTGCTGCCATATCTAGTTTGGGGCTCCTTCTATTCATCTCGAGGTTTTTGTCAAAATTCAAAGAAGGATCTGCAATATAATCGATTCTGACTTGGCATTTCAACTTCAGTCACTTTCTCACCGACGTGACGTGGCTTCTTGAAGCCCTTTCATCTTTTATTCTCTCTTCAATCCCCACTATACCCAGTCTTTTTTCTCACTTTCACTCTCTGTACCCCCCCCCCGCCTGCGTACTAGCGGCATTCCCACTTTGCTCGGGGGGAGGGTGTGTGAAATGATTAAAAATAATAATACTCTCATTAGATACAAACAAAAAAAGCTAATATCGTTTGGGGAATATAATAAGGAATATAAGGTTACATTCAATTGACAGTCACTGATTAGCCATCGTAGTTCAAGGAGTAAGAAAATCATCACCCACTCTTACCAAACGGTAGGAATTAGGTAATGATTCGCTTTCTCATTGCTCTGAAATAATTTTTGTAAAAATAAAATAAGAGTTTTGATTATCTAAAGACATTTTCTACTTATTTGTAGCTTTCCTCTCTTTATCATAATAATTAATATCGACTATAAAATCATTTATTACGATCGCTTTGGGAAAGAGTTTGACACTATATAAATAGGCTAGTCCAATAATAAAAAGTAGAGAAAGCTTTTTTCCGGAAAAATTTTGTAGATAGCATTCGTTAGAATTTCCCCAATGCTCAATATTCATCAGAATCGAAAAAATGTATTTTTTTCGGTTTATAAGAGGACTAGCAGCATGGCCCGGCGTTGCCCGTGCTTGATTCAAAAATCGTACGACTCATACAGCAATCGCTATCACTTGACTTAAGATATTTTTGCCGTTCCTTGCCTTTAAAGGAGTGCCCTTTGCCGTGCTGATGTTGCTACATGCCTTACTTCTTGCCTATCTCACACTGCGAATTTTTTCTAAGCTCTATACTAAACATAAAATCTGTTACGAAAAAAGAACTAAACAAAATGAACACAAAACGATCAGCTTTAAAAAAGGACCCGTAACTGGAAAAACAGAATGAAAAAAGAATGTTAACAACAAACACTTTTTACACCTAACCAAATTCTGCGGAATCAGAATCAACGTTGAGTTTAAGCAAGCGAATGAGCCAATTGGAGTAAAGTGCCATGCAGACTTAAATTTTTCCCACTTGTGACGAATGCAGCTATCGATTTTTTTGCATGCATAATTAACATTCGTGTCAGTCAGCTGTTGGCTCTCACGCTGGCCAATAGAATCTTCCTGCCTATTCGTGGCAGCCAGCTATAGGCTCTCACTCTGGCCAGTACAAAATGACCGCAAACTACACAAAAACTGCCGTAGAAGCATGAAAAAATCGATTATTTCCACTATCGGTGGGAGTTGGGAAATGCAAAGTCGGTCTTGGCCTTCCCGCTAACTTGGAGCATGTGCATGTAAATTTTGGTGCAAATCCGTCGTAAATTGCGGCCGTGCATTCTTTACGCACACACACACATTCTATCTTTTATAGATAGCAATGTCTTGTTACACATATTTTATACATTATTTTCAATGGTTGTATCGATCCATGCGGAATTAAAGACGGTTATTGTACGTATAAAATAAAATTTACGTTAACTGTATGGTCACCAGTACTATTTTTCTAATTTTTTTAAAAAGGGCCTGAAATGTTTCTAAAGTGCTTAGGATGAAAGTTTAAGGCATATGGGGTTTTAAAAACCAAAAGAAGTACTTATAAGCACCTTTAAGAGGGCGGTTACAAGTATTTGCGGATTCTAACTAGTCGCGACCGGTTTTGGTCCCTAACCTTCGCGAATACGATGGACTCACTATATAAATATATATATATATATATATATATATATATATATATATTACTTCAATATATATATATATATATATATATATATATATATATATATATATATATTACTTCAATATATATATATATATATATATATATATATATTACTTCAATATATATATATATATATATATTACTTCAATATATATATATATATATATATATATATATTACTTCAATATATATATATATATATATATATATATATATATTACTTCAATATATATATATATATATGTATATTACTTCAATATATATATATATATTACTTCAATATATATATATATATATATATATTACTTCAATATATATATATATATTACTTCAATATATATATATATATATATATATATATTACTTCAATATATATATATATATATATATATATATATTACTTCAATATATATATATATATATATATATATATATATGTTGATTTAAGTATAAGGATGATATTTCCCATTTTATTGTTAAAACAGATACAAAAGTATCTCGTTTAAGAAAAAATTTAATTTTCCCCCTTATATTTCATCTTGGTAATCTATCTAACATCGGATGTTGATTAATTTTTTTCTTATCAACTTCTTTGTTTTAATTTGCCATTATTATTTTTCTGAAGAAGTGTCAGCCGAAAGGCGCCTTAAATCCCTGCCTTTTTTCTTAAACGAGATACTTTGTATCTATTTTAACAATAAAATGGGAAACATAATCCTTATATTTAAATCAATTTTGAAAATTGCGGCCGTGCATTCGTTACACACACACACACACACATCCTGCCTTTTATAGATAGAGATTCATCTTCATATTATATATACAGTGTAAAATCGATCCATGACTTTTTACAGAGTTATCTGAACTTCGTTGTTATTTACAAATGCATCATTGATATCTGCAGATATATTTTCTTAACTTTCTGAAGTTTTAAAACATTTTGAAATCTTTAAAAAATTGGAGAAGCTACTTTATTTTTTCCTGAGCACATTGGGGAGATAATAATTGTTTATAATAATAATTGTTTATCGTAAATTAAGAGTAAATATTTATATACTTTTATTAATTTATATAAATTTATTATGTTTAATTAAAAATGCATATATCCATTCTCTATTTGAAAGAATTCTTTCTGTAAAAAAAGTCTGTTTTCGTACGCACAGCAGCTTGATACTGATAACTCTGTAAAAAGTCGGGGATCGATTTTATACTTTGTCCATATTATGAACAGGATCTCTCACTTCTAAAATGATAAAAATCAATATTTTTCCATTCTAACAAATGTCGCACTTTGAGGTAGGTCAAATGAATGCTAATCTAAAAAAAAAAAAAAATTCCCCGCCCAAATTTTTCCTATTTTTTACGAGAGGACCAACATACTTAACTAGAGCTCAGGGCTTTTAAATAACAATAATTGATTGATGATATAAAAGAAAAGTTTTAAAAAATGGAACAATAACATTTACTGTTATAACCAATGTCGCATCATAAAATTTATATTTTTAAATTTAATTTAATGTAATTTTAAATTCATTTTAAAATTAAGTGTTTAGGACTGCATTTAATAACAATAACCGTTTGGTAACATTATTCGTGATTACAATCAATGACTACACTGCTTAAATTTCTTTTGTTTTCTCGGTATGTCTGAGGAAGACCTTGTAAATTAGATTAACATTTGAAATGTTAAAAGTAATTAATGCATTTAAATAAGTCAAATTGCAAAAATGACATTTTCGTTATTAAAAAAAAAGAAAAAAAAATGTATTTTTCTTTTCCGTTTGTAGTATTTAGTTAATAAACTCTGGTCGAAATACCATCCTTGATATGAATAAACTACATCAGACAGCAAAGCCTCTGACTGGGAGGCTTTGAGGGGCGTATAACCACCTCTTAATTGCTGTTGTTCCCAGGCCCATCCTCATCCGGAGTGGTTGCACCTGTTAGGGTCCCAGCTATGGGCAAATAGTTAACCCCCAAACTGGGATCAAAACACTATAAAAGTATAAAGAAGTTTATATTAAAAATACCAGAAATTCACTTCCAGAGTAAAAACATTTCCAGCAATACATTTTTGTAAAAGAAATTTCTAATTTCACCAAGAAAATTAAATTTCGGCATTAAATGACCCATAAGGATGTTGATATCCCGAAAAAAAAACATACCCGGCCGAAATAAACCAGCCAGAAACAATTGCTTCATATAGTTACTGTCAATACTGTTGCCATATATGGTTTTGTGCCCCTGATGTCCATCTCGAGGTTCTCGACAAAATCCAAAGACGGATCTGCAATGTGATCAGTCCTGACTTGGTATCCTGTCTTCAGTTATTTCCTACAGACGTGATATGGCTTCCCTCTGTCTTTTCTATAAATATTTTCATGGCAACTGCTCTAACGAGATATTTTTCCTGGTGCCCCGTCTGCATGAATTTAAGCGTGCTACTAGGTTGGCATCCAGGTCTTACCCTTTTACTGTTGAAACAGTTAAATATAACCGCCTCTTCTACTCCAACAGCTTCTTCTCTCGCACTTCCCGACAGTGGAACTCCCTTCCTCTTACTTGCTTCCCTGACAACTACAATCATCAAAAATTTAAATGTATCGTCAATCGTCATCTTCCGATGTCTTGATCACCGTTCATCTTTTTATCCTTAATAACCCCCTTGACTCAGTCTTTTCACTTACTTTCACTCTCCGTAACTCCTTGAGTACTAGTAGCACTCTCGCCTTGCTTGGAGTGAAATACTTAAAAAAATGTGTTGATACGCGGTAATTAGTGAGTAGGTAATGATGCTGTTCATTGCACTGAATTTTTTCGATTTTACGAATAAAGTATACTCGTCAATTCTTGTAAAGCCTCACGACGTTAGTGTTGCTGTTATGGTTTCAGGATATGGGATGGAGTGGCCAGAGCCACGATTTTGAATTGGTTTCTTCCCAATGTTAGATCGCTATTTAAGAAGAAAAGCATTTGGGCAAAAGTAAACGGAACGAGTTCGGTCGCAATTTTGCACTCGTCATTCCGAATCCACTCTCAACGCTTATAATTCTTAAAACTACGAGCACATCGGATGAATAACAAAATACTTAATTGTGATATCCCTTCTGCTATGGAAAGATCCTCACCACCGACTAATTTGCAACTTCTTCTCCTTAGAACTTACTTTAGTGTTACATTTACTTGGAGATTGCTATAAATTTCTTCAAAAATAATTCCCGAGTCAAGGTGTAAAATAGTTCTACAATTACAACTATCTATCCCAGTCTGTTCATATCTATCTATCTATCCCAGTCTGTTCATATCTATCTATCTATCTATCTATCTATCTATCTATCTATCTATCTATCTATCTATCTATCTATCTATCTATCTATCCCAGTCTGTTCATATCTATCTATCTATCTATCTATCTATCTATCTATCTATCTATCTATCTATCTATCTATCTATCTATCCCAGTCTGTTCATATCTATCTATCTATCTATCTATCTATCTATCTATCTATCTATCTATCTATCTATCTATCTATCTATCCCAGTCTGTTCATATCTATCTATCTATCTATCTATCTATCTATCTATCTATCTATCTATCTATCTATCTATCCCAGTCTGTTCATATCTATCTATATATCTATCTATCTATCTATCTATCTATCTATCTATCTATCTATCTATCTATCTATCCCAGTCTGTTCATATCTATCTATCTATCTATCTATCTATCTATCTATCTATCTATCTATCTATCCCAGTCTGTTCATATCTATCTATCTATCTATCTATCTATCTATCTATCTATCTATCTATCTATCTATCTATCTATCTATCTATCTATCCCAGTCTGTTCATATCTATCTATCTATCTATCTATCTATCTATCTATCTATCTATCTATCTATCCCAGTCTGTTCATATCTATCTATCTATCTATCTATCTATCTATCTATCTATCTATAGATAGATAGATAGATAGATAGATAGATAGTAAGTTCTTATCACCACTGAGTTGTCTGAATTCTCACCTGTCACGATGAATGATTGCGCTCTCAAAGAGGTTCCTTGGTTTGAGCATCCATTGGGACTCAGGTTCACCCAGGCCTCAAGTGGATCTCATATATGTTATCTATCAGTGAAGACGCTGGAAAAATAGTCAGCTTCTTATACCGTTCAAGAAAGTAACTGACTCCTCCTGCTCTGCCACATCTTTACAAGAGTCAAAACAAACCAAAAAATGAAGCAATGCCACCATATTTCGGCTGGAGCTGTTCAATTCTCACTTTTCACCTTCGACATTTAAAAAAGAGTTGACACCGTCTTGTAGGTGATTAATTATTTTCAACCCTACAACCCCCCGATCCTATAGATGCAACATTGGATTAGAAATCGATTTTATTATTTCATAGAGTTTATTGGAAAAATCTATGAATATTAAATAAAATAAAAGGTAGATTTGCTAAAAAATATTTGCTTATAAAAGATGTCTTTAAAAATAATTAAAACATAATCTACAGACGATCTCAGTGTAAAAATGGCAACTCTTGCTTTCTCACAATTTTGGGGGAAGGAAAAAAGAAAAAAAAAAGAAGGAGAGAAGAAATAAACAAATGTTGTATGCTTTTTCCTCCTGTTACATAAAACTAAAAAAAAGAAAATCGGTTTGTTTATACATTTTGGGTGATGATTTACATAGCACAGAAATTAAATTTGTCTTTTCCTTTATTCTCTTGTGGGGAAGGTCCAATAAATGCCAAATTATAACAAGAGCATTTTTGAACATATTTTTTTGCTAGCCAGCCAGATTTATGAAGATAGAAGATTTAAATCTGTTATAAAAATAAAAGAATATTGCGGAAAAACCAAGTGAATTCACGGGTAAGACAAACAGATTTGAAAAGGCAGACGAGATTCAGCCAATTTCAATTCTTCCCATCCAACGCACAGAGAAAATCGTCAACAAGAGACAAACCGTATGCAGGGTTTGCCGACTTACGTCAGAGATACGTTTCTACGGAACTCACCTACATAAGCATCCACGATTCTGCCTTACTATTCAGAGCCATAATGAAAGGCAAAAAGTCCTCCATAAAAACGAAACAACAAGAGATAGCGAATGTAGTACAATCCAATATGGCGTACAGCCGGTGAAGAAATAACGCCGTCTTCCGCCGCGTGATGACGTATCATATTATGGGAGATGGCGCCGTAACTACGAAACGCCGTACGTCGGGTCCGACGTAATCCGAGGACCTTCTGTATTCGAAGAAAATATATTCGGTTCATTAAGAACCTGAATTAAAATTGTCTTTAATTTAGATTATCCTTTTATTAAGGGCGAATCGGCTTATGTAATAATTTTGGTATAATATTGCAAGGTATACTATTTACATTATTCGGACTATTGTCCTCATCTTTGTCGCCATATTTATTACAACGTTTGATGAGGACAATAGTCCTAATATAAATAGTGTACATAATACCTAATCTCAGATATAGACATATAAAGGTATATAAAAAACTTTTTCTAAAGTCCTAGAATTGGGCTATTCAATGACTAAGGGTCTATTATCATTTTTTCTGGGAAGGTGAGAGTTTCGACAACAATGTTGGACTCTATGGCAATGCGTCAAAAACCAAATTCATAGGCTTCAACCAACAAGGCTCAATGCAAACTCTCAGGTGAATCAATGAAATCTGTCGAATCATTCATATTCCTAGGAAGCGAAATAAATTCTATTGAAAAGGATCTGAAAATTCGCATAGCCTTGAATAAAATGGATGTAATCTGGAAATCTGATCTAACAGACAACCTCAAAAGGAGATGCTTTCGAGCCATT
The DNA here is from genome assembly GCA_963932145.1 of Acanthosepion lycidas. NCBI lineage: Eukaryota > Metazoa > Mollusca > Cephalopoda > Sepiida > Sepiidae > Acanthosepion > Acanthosepion lycidas. The sequence continues at coordinate 37,987,526 of OZ010582.1, read as the reverse complement.
GTAGAGGCGGTGTTAATGTATGGATATTGCTTGGATATTGACTAAAACCCTAGAGTCTAAGCTTGATGGAACCTACACTCGGATACTGAGAACTATACTTAAAATCTCTTGAAGACAACATCCAACTAAATCACATCTCTATGGACCCATTCCTGATATTTCTACAATTTTATCCGAACGCAGAATGCACTTTGCAGGATACTGCTGACCAGCGAAACAAGATCTTGCGAGTGATCTAATGCTCTGGACACCTAGCCATGGAGCAAGATGAGTTGGTTGCCCGACAACCATCTACATTTACCAGCAATGTTATGGCACAGAATGTCACCCTAATGACCTTTCGACCTTGACGCGGGACCGTGATGGTTGGCGTGATAAACTCATGGATGACCGAGCTAGGTCGACCAAATAAATAATATAATAATATAACATAAGTATATCTAAAGAAAATGCCGTTAAATTAAGAAATAAATTATTTAAACAGGGTTAATGTTCTATATAAATAGTGATCCCGCGCATATTCGCGTTTCAGCATTCGCGGCTTCATATTAGATCGAGGAACAGCATAATAAATAATCTGCAAATGTTGGATAGTTTTTGTCTTTATTTTCTCCCAAAATTAAAGCAACTATACGAAGCTTAGAACGGCTCATAATCAAACATAATAGACATTAATTGTTTCTTATATTTAAATACATATATATAATTAATTGTTTTTTTTACTCATATTCTCTAACACTCATTAACCCACTTGCGTTTTAGTGGCTTTATTGTCTTCCAATGGACGAAATGCTATATATATATATATATATATATATATATATATATATATATATATATATAATTGCTGATACCCACTGACGAATGGACGGAGTGATTCCCGGAGAGTCCGTCTATGACTCTCTGGAGTTAGGATACTGACTGTAACATCAATCAGCAAAGTAACAAACCTTTCGCTTGTCGTAATTTTCTCCCTCTTTCTTACTCTCTCTCTCTCTCTCTCTATATATATATATATATATATATATATATATATATATATATATGAGAGTGAGTGTATTTGCATGGAGTGCATAGATACTATATTTTACTCTCGGCAGAAGTGCCTTTGGCGACACGTTGTTCTTAGGCAAAACAACAGATACTACACTTATATTCTATGCAAATGGCCTTAGGACGTTGATCTGCGATCTTAATTATTTATATATGCATACAATTATATTTATTTTCCTGTTTTTGTCGTAGTTATCGTCATTTGACGTCAGAAGTGAGAGTGAGCTAAATGCCTGAAATGTTTGTGATGTGTCAGCAATTGAAAACAAATAATAAAGAGAAATTAAATGACAATGCTATGCTCGCTTTTTGTCTTCTTTTTCAGATCACAACCTTACTTAACGATCTTTACAGCACCTTTGATCATGTTATTGACAGCTTTGATGTTTACAAAGTGAGTAAAATATACAAAGTGACTTTGATTTTCCTTTTTAATTTTATATGTTTTTTTTATTGTTTGTTTTTCGGATCTATCATATTTGTTTTACTTCTTTGTAAAAAAAAATAAAATTTTTAAAAAATTCATTGCACAGGGAAAATGAGTATGATTTCGAAAAATGTTTGTAGGAAAAACACATTTTGTTTAAAAAGAATCACTCAGATTATGTCAGAAAAACATGATAAGTAAAAATGCAAAGGAAAAGTCAAACAACATTTAAAAAGCAAAACAAACTGGGGAGGCAGGTTCAATCCCTTTCAGAGAGGACATTTTTAGATTTCTCGAATATACAGACCTATAGATATAATACACACTTTTTAAAGTAAAATTAAAATTGGAGCGTCTATTTCAAATACGAGAATCCACTATAATAACATTTGATGTAATATATATATATATATATATATATATATATATATATATATATATATATATATTTGGTTGGATTGATGTGAGTTTGTGACCCCGGGTTTCACGCTTTTGCGATCGTCAGTTGTTTGACGATCGCAAAAGCGTGAAACCCAGGGTCACAAACTCACATCAATCCAACCAAATATGTTAGCTCTGTCTCTGATATTAAGCGCTTTTCTAATAAGTACATATAATATATAAATAATTATATATATATATATATATATATATATATATATATATACATAAAAATAATGTATAAGCATAAAATGTCTTAATATATATATATATATATATATATATATATATATATATATATTTAAGTTATAAGGAACTTGGTAAACCGAATTGGTAAATCCAAAGAGGATGAAATCCTGAGAGCTCAATGTGAGGACAGAGCTAATATGTAATGAAAAACAAACCACTTTAAGGTACCATTACGATAATTTATTTCACCTAAATCCTTTTTTAAGGATTCAGGATCATCAGGTAAAACTTCCAACAACGAATTGAGAGGAATTTTCTATATATATATATATATATATATAGAGAGAGAGAGAGAGATCTGTGCGGAGTGTCTGTATATAAGTATACATGAATATAACTGCGAATGTTATCCACATTCAAGAAAACAGGTATATAATATTTATAATATGGCTCATGTATTTTCATATATATTTCGTTGGTAAGGGGCAACTCGAGGCGGTGTAATGGTTAGCAAGCTTCTCTTGCCACGAACAGTTACGACTGAGTAGTGAGATCAATCCTCACTGGGTGCCCCATACTTTTGGCTTTGTGCTACCTCTAAGCTACGCTTGGAAGAGTTATTTCGTTGATAAGGGCATTGATAACAGTCATTAATGGCTATCTAGGACGGAACGCTGACCCAGAGTAGTAGCACCTGTTAAGGTCCCAGCTATGAGAAAATAGTGAAACCACAAACAAAATATTATGAAAGTATAAAAATACCAGCAATACATTTTTATGTAAAAAAAAATAATAATTAGCAACAATACGCATTTAAAACCACATGACCAGAAATCCATTTTATATGGTGTTGAAAATTGCGTTCAAAATACTTTTAGTTGAAGCCATAAAATTTTTCTTATTATTTACATTTCGGTATTGAATAACCTGTAGAGGCTTATATACCGTTAAACAGAATCAACCAACAACCTACTAGGCCGTTGGGTATTATCATGTTATCGTTAGAAACCGTATTTGACGGCATATAAGACGCACTAGTGTATAAGACGCACTAGTGTATAAGACGCACACCAATTTCAGCAGGGAAAATCAAGAAAAATTAGCAATTAGTAATTTAGTAAAATTATTAGTAAATGGTACAGCCTAGACTATATTTATGATTTATTATTTTGATTAAAGAAGCCATGATTACAATTAAACGAAAAATAATAGGAAAAAAAGAACACGACCCTATAAAACTTTATTATATCCAAAGGTAAGAAAACAAAATAAAAATCAAGCAATTATTACAATTGAGCAAAACAGTAAAGTTACCATTAAAATTTTATTCATCTTCAAATCCATAAAATACGTCGTCTTCGTTATCAAAACTCTGATAATCATTTTCAATACTACTTTCATCATCATTAAATAATACGTCGTCTTCCGTTCTATTGAGAGCATTGCTAATGCCACACTTTTGAAAAGATTTCACAATTTCTGGTCTAATATTAACCCAAGTTTGCTTTACCCATTCGCAGACTTGTGCAATGCTGAGTCTTTTTATTCTTCCTGTAAGTGTAAAGTCGTGATCAGACATTGCCATCCACATATTCCATTGCTCCTTCATGTTTAAGTCTAAGCTAATAGGAGTTGGCAGGGAGCTAATTTCGGCCGACTATCGCGAAATTTTTAGCCTACATGTGGCATATAAGACGCAGGGCAATATTAAAAGATATTATTATTTAAAAAAAGTGCGCCTTATATGCCGTCAAATACAGTAATTGTTTTTTTTTAAATAACGACATGAATAATACTTTTTAAGACTAAAGAGAGATAAGGTGGAGTAATGGATGGCGGTTCGGATTGGAGATTCGGAGAGCCGAGTTCGAATTACAGTCGAGTTCATTTACTTTCGAACTAATATAATTGGGAAAGGTATGAATCCATCTCTTCTCCTATGGGTAATATAATAATTCTTCTATTAATCTGCTGGTAAATAACAGGGCATACTGGTTCCTATAGCCTCGGTTGGCTACTATACTAGGAGAAGCAAAATTCTGAATTCAAACCAGCATGCCCAGGAAATACCCCATGATAGTCATATTCACAAAGCCAGTATGACCATCATGTCCAGCTCTTTAGTTAAACTCTTCCCACAACACTGCATTCATCGGTTGTATGAAAGACAGTGGCTCATAAAGCCAGCCATCGATCTGCTATTTTTTCTCACATATGGTATATCAAATCATCTCTGGTGGCACTTCGAATGTTCCTTTTCATATGCCTTGTCAGGTTCGACCTGTACTTGTACACCCTAGTGCAACTCGGGCATTCAAAGCATGCCATTACGAAATCGTCAGATATACAATAGACTGTGGGTGTGATTTCTGGTGACTACGCAGACCCACCCTGGACAGGCATATCCGATTGCATTGGACACATGGCCAGGTTTGCACCACAGGGCAATTCAGGGATACCTTCCAAACCCCTATCTTCAGTTCTGCATATGTTTTGATGCCATATGGAAGATCTTGACGCCATCAGCAATACCAGCTCTCCAAGAAACCCGGTCTTCACCTAGAGTCTTCCAGTTCCCCTGACCAATATTGCACTTGTATAATGACTCTTTAAGGTAATCTTTGTAACGAAGTTTCGGCTTGTGCTGTGGTCTTTTCCCCATTTCCAATTCTCCAAACATTAATTGTTTTGACATTCTGTCATCCGCCATACGGACAACATGGCCTGTCCATCGCAAACTGTGCTTGGGTTTAAGTGCTTCAACAGAGAGTGAATTGGCCCTTCAACCCTAATAGGTTACGGAATTCGTGATCGCGATTATTATCTGTCAATACTTTAGAGACTCGTGTGAGTGAGAGTAAATAAGGAAACAAGGTGTAATGACGAGGGCAACATTGACAGCAGTTTGAGACAATTCAATATTATAGAAAGACGAAGAAAAGAACATCAAGTCAAGGATTCAAAAGAAACATAAAATATATTGATTAATATGTTGTCCAGCTTTATTAGTATTTTTAATTAATTGGTTTACACAGGAAAGTAAAGGACCTCTTCGTTTGAAGTTGTTAAATGTTTTTCCAAAATCCGTAGTTAAACTTTATAAAGTACTAAAGTACTCATATGCCGCCAATGTATTTTAGCATTGGTGTAAGTGGTAAAAAAAGGGGTTCTGGCGCTATCGTGGTTGGCTTAAAGGGAGCGAGGCTTTTAAAACTCACGTCGGTCGCCAGGAGTTGTAATCTTGCAATCTATAATCAACACTGAAAGTTTTAGAAACTTACGATGACTACTCAAAGACTACTGTAATATTCCCACGGCTACAGTAGCTAATGAATTTTACGTGGCCAGGGTGCTAAACCCGACGCCCCAAATCGACTAATATTCAAAAATAAAGTAATCACATTGTTTACTTTAACTTTAGAGTGGTGGGTGGTGAGAAAGAAATGGACTCATATCTTTGCAAATGACATTAATCCGAAATGATAGGAAATTGTCCCAGACAAAATTTTAACTCGTTTCGCCTATTTCATTTTTTTTTGTCTAGAGATATTTCGCTGCTTATTGACACTGAGGAAATTATAATATTAACAGAAAAATATTACATTTTAGTTTTTGAATATCTATTGGGTTGGTGCAAAAATAATGACGTAATAATATCGTTTTTTGACGTATTTTTTAACGTCAAAAAACGTCATTATTTTTGCACCAACCTAATATTTTTCAACAAATATTTAATGAACAAACAAGTTTAAGTCTATATTTCTGAGATGAGGGGCTGTAACTATTTACATTACATTATTCGGACTGTTGTTCATCTTCATTGTCATATTCACGACGTTTCGGCCGTTGTACGCTCCGGTCTTCTTCAGCTGACGTTGGAAATAAAGGGTCCGTTCGAAATTCCGACGTATATCACTCCAAAAAGACCGGGACGTACAATAGCCGAAACGTCGTGAATATGACAATAAAGATGAGAACAGTCCGAATAATATAAATAGTGTAAAAAGTTAATTATTACTCGTGTACATGGGTTTCAATATATACGTCTTTTTCTTTTTTTTGCTCCTTCCTCACCAGGTTGAGACAATTGGAGATGCCTACATGGTTGCATCTGGATTACCGATTCGAAACGGGAACAGACATGCCAGTGAAATTGCCAGAATGTCCCTGCGTCTCTTGGAGACAGTCAGCAACTTCAAAGTGAGGCATTGCCCCGGTGAAGTATTAAAACTGAGAATTGGAATTCACTCAGGTAAGATTGTTTAGTCGGAGCTTAGTTTTTATTCAAGTAAAATATTTTATTTTAAATCAGTGAAAAGCGCTTGCTGAGTTATTAAAATATATTACTCTCCTCAAAGGTCACATGCACGAAACAAAATCACAACTTTTTCACACACTGAAGAATAACATTATCTATGTTTGAAACATCAATGTTCATTCTGTTTAAATGGAGATCTTACTGCCGAACAAAATTTGTTTATTGATCAAAGCGCGTTAGGTACATAAGCCGTGAGTTGGTATATTAACCTGCGGGATGTAGTGGTGGTTGTAGACCCAATATACGAATTTGATACCTGTATATCATAGGAAATGCAATACACCAGTGGTTGCGTTTAAATCCACCTTCAAAGTGGAGAATCCCAGCAGTTGCACTAAACTGGCAAATTATGTGTAGGAATTTAAAATGAAATACAATAAAAGCTCCAACATAAAATGGAGTGTATTAAGAAGAGTTAAGCCTTACAGATGCATTGATGATATTTGTAGGAAGAAAAATGACTTCCCCAGACAAGACCAACCTGTTAAAACAACGGTCTGAGGTAATGTCGAAATGTAGACATGCCTGTAAATATACTCTGAGCCAGTACGTGACCGGATGAACAAAATTTTTTCGGTTCCTCCAACTCCCTCTCTAATATATCTGATTTGTGGCGCTTTGATAGTTTATTTAAACGGTTATAAATAGTGTTACAGATTAGCCATCCGCAAGTAACTGCCCTGACGAGAATCGTTACGTTGAAACCCGGGTAGTGTGTTGCGCGTGGATTTTTCCTAATCTTATATTTTATTACCAGCTCTACAAATTCATTTTTTTCTGAATTGTGTACTGGACACTTTAAAAATATCCAAGCATTGGCCTGGCTCTAGTCTTGCCTACTATTTTATTTTGAGTATTATGCATATATATATAATCGACTCTCCCGTCGAATTCGACGTAAGAGTGACCCTCTTACGTCGAATTCGACGGGCGAGTCGATTATATATATGCATAATATGCATAAGATCAGTTCCTAGAAAACTGACAGCCCGATACCAGCACATGAGATTTGATTATAGTGGTGAAGGTTTTGTGCAGAACCATCCACACTTTTTGAAGGGCCGAATACAGAGATTTGGTGCACTACGTGCTACATGGTTCCCAAACGATCCTGCGCAGATTTTGAGTTGTCCTTCTCCTAGACCAGTTGCTATCCAAGGATATATATAAAACCCAATCTGTCCTGCTATTTACCTACAGCTGGAGGGAGAAGAAGACGACTAATACCTTTCCCAATGGTATTAGTACGTAAGTGAATGTAATGGATTCGACTGAAATTCGAACTCGGCTCTCGGATTCCTCAATCCAAACTGCTATCCATGACCCCACAGTGATTAGATAAATTACAAATATTATGTCTGGTTATCTTTAGCATAATCTGTTCATATCCACGGATTTTTTTTTCAGTGTATTACAATCAAATAATGCAAGAAATGCACTGTAACAATGAAGATCACTTTTATTTCCCTAGTACTTTCCATCTCTTTCTGAGATCATCATCAGAGGTGCATTTATCGCATCATTTGATTGTAATGCATAGAAAATATCCGTGAATATGAACGGATTATGCTAAAAATAAGCAGACATAATGTTTGTAATTTATTTAATCAGACATGCCTAAAAGATAATTTGCTGCCGAAATAAACACACACACACATACACACAGACATATATATATGTATATATATACACACACACACACACACAGACACACATATATATATATATATATATATATATATATATATATACATATATATGTGTATATATATATATTAAAAAGAAATAATCATACATTGAATCAATTAGCAATATTAATGCGATTAATGGCAAAATCTCTTCACTAATAGACTTAATATAAGCATTAAACTACTAACAATCCACTTATAAGGATCGCATCATTCAGTGGATTGTTAGTAGTTTAATGCTTATATTTAGTCTATTAGTGAAGAGATTTTGCAATTAATCGCATTAATATTGCTAATTGATTCAATGTATAATTATTTCTTTATAATGTAAAATATATGCTGCCTAATATAATACACACACACACGCACACACACACACACAAATATATATATATATATATATATATATATATATATATATATATATATATATATATATATAAGTGACTATGTGTACAACTTATGCACTACATACTTTCGATTTTTTCCAGGGTAAACAATTTTTGTGTAGCAAAAAATAATTAATTTCTTATGATCTTCTATTTCTTTATTTCTTAGAATAAATTGTGAACAAGCGACATTAGTAGAGTATTGTAAGCAGAAAAGGCGCCTTTGCTTCCGTATATCATTATTGCTCGAGTTTTATGCACAGGCACAGATAACGTGTAAGAACTGAATGGAAGAAGGTTGAGGGTGTAAAGCTGAGTGAATGAGAGAAGAAGAGGAGTGCCTAGGAGTTAGCTGCTTCTTATTGTTCTATACCACCTACTTTTGGGGCAGGGATTATGATGGGTACGGTTGGACGCAAAATGGAATTGAGAAATCAAAGGCAGAAAAGCAGAGTTTTTGCTGCTTCTGTTCTTAGTTCTGTTCTCATGTGTGTTTTTCATAAGCAATTTTCTCCAATATCTGTCTATATTTCTGAGATGAGGTATTATGTACACTATTTACATTCATCCCCATCTTTGTTGCCATATTTATCACAACATTTCAGCCGTTGTACGCTTCTTTAGGTGGTTGGAATGTCGAACTGAACTCTTTATTTCGATCGCTGGGGTAGACTGTTCTAGTTCCACGTGCCATATATAAGATACATAATATTCTTTTTAAATTTATTTAAATATGATTTTATATGTGTTTATTGTGTTTTGATTTTTCTAATATTTTTAACGGCCGTCGTAAACGCGAGTATTTTACTTTTGGCGAGTTTTATTTTCCCATATAATATTTAAGAAAAACCGACGTATCTTCGAAAATGACTTAACTCGAAACGACTTAAGTCGAGGTATCACTGTATAACTTTTTCACCTGGAAATGGATGTCAGTTATCAGTTATCTCCTGTTAGTTTCCCTCTACAAGTTCTCCAACGCCTTAACCGAGTATTGAATTCACGCTCTTTGAGTCTTGAGGATGATAGTCCGAACAATGTAAATAGTGTACAATTTTTCCCGACTTTTATTTTACAATTCATTTAAAATTTTCTGAATACATTTTGTATAAAATAAGAATGCTTTAGTTGTGGTTATCCGAAGAGGAAAAACAACTCGGTGTTAACGTTCTTCAAATTGAAATGATTTATGAAAAAAAATAGAAAAATGTCATCCTTTTGACGACGAATAAGTGTTTTCTTAAATTTTAGAATCAAATTTCTAGTAAAAATAAAATAATCAATAAATAAAACTGAAGTAATGGATAGCTGTTCGGACTGTGGAATCAGAGAGCCGAGTTCGAATTCCAATCGAATCCATTACATTCACTTACGTGCTTTGGGAAAGGTATGAAACCTCTTCTTTTCCCCATTACATTCACTTACGTGCTAATACCGTTGGGAAAGTTATGAATCCTCTTCTTCTCCCTATTCCATTCACTTACGTGCTAATACCGTTGGAAAAGGTATGAATCCTCTTCTTCTCCCTATTCCATTCACTTACGTGCTAATACCCTTGGGAAAGTTATGAATCCTCTTCTTCTCCCTATTCCATTCACTTACGTGCTAATACCCTTGGGAAAGGTATGAATCCTCTTCTTCTCCCTATTCCATTCACTTACGTGCTAATACCCTTGGGAAAGGTATGAATCCTCTTCTTCTCCCTATTCCATTCACTTACGTGCTAATTCCCTTGGGAAAGGTATGAATCCTATTCTTCTCCCAGCTATGGGTAAATATTATAGTAGGACAGACCGGGTTCTATAGCCTTGGATGGCAAATGGTCTACCGTAGAAAAAAATGACAACCTACTGCGGGAAAAATCTGCCTTCACAGTCAATTATCGAAATATATATGATCGTCTAAGCGTGTATCACACATGACATATAACTGACGTATTAAAACTAATACTTTCCATTGTTGTTCTCTTCGTATTTTGAAAAATAAACCCCATATTTTTATTTAAAAAATTAATGTTTTTCAACGAAACTTGAATCTAATCGGTTTTGTTTTATTTTTTGAGTCAAAATTTGATTTTTTAAAGAATTTAAAAAAAAATTAATACTGAATTTTTATTCAATGCAATATTTGAATTTTTCCAATTTTAACCTTAACTAGAAATTTTATAGGGATTCCAGTAGATTCAAAAAAAATGACGAGCCATGTAAGAAATATTTAAAATCTTTTCAAAAAAGTTTTGTAGAAAATTTCTCATTTTTCTCACCTGGATTAGATATACGCTGTGTCGTCTTCCCTTTCCAGACACCTAACCGTTATATTACTCGCATTTCTTTGCGCGTATCTACAATTACAATATACTGCCTGTTCTAAATACACTATGATGATTTTTTGTTAAAAAAAGAAAGTAACTAGTATCCGAAGACACAGATTAAAACCAGTTTTCGTTGGTAATTTTGGTACAAACCTAATATATATTTTATGTTATATTATAAACATTATATATGCAGGTATACCTCGGTTAACGTCGTTTCAAGTTAAGTCGTTCTCGATTATACGGCGTTTGTCAAAAAAATATATGGGCAAATAAAAATCAAGTTCGATTTTACGCTTGTCCACCACTAATATTGATATCGTAATATCACTAGAAAATCGATAAAAGCACATAAAATGATGTTACTGAGAATCGATAAAATCGATAAAAGCACATAAAATGATGTTACTGAGAATCGATAAAATCGATAAAATCGATAAAAGCACATAAAATGATTTTTAAGAACAAAAGTATATACAATCATATTAACCCATTAACTACCAAAATTTTAATGCGCATTTTTGGCCCAGACAGTTGTCTTAGGAGTTTATTTATTCCTCATGTTTAATTTCAGTAGTTGCCATTGTCGTTTTTATAGAAACTAGAACATCAAATATATATGTGTATAAAACATCAAAAAATAATATTGATTAAAAATAATAAAAAATACTTTTCAAAATAGTCATTATTTTTCTAGTCGTGAAATGTAAAATTACGACAGAAAGTGTCTTCTTACGGCTAATAATAAAAACTTTAAAGGCTAAGTGTTGTAAGATATATGTACGCCCGCGCATGTGCGTGCAGTGATCTTCCAAGCGTAGATGTGGCACAAGGCCGAAAGTATGGGGCACCCAGTGAGGATCGAACTCACTACTCAGCCGTAATTGTTGTAGCGAGACAAGCTTGCTAACCATTGTACCACCTTGAAGCGCTCCCGCGCATGCGTGTCCATGTGTACATGATGAAATATTTGTACGATAAATAACGGCACAAAACATATACACAGATAATATTAGACTCTCGTATTAGAGACTCATTCTGGAATTTTGCCATCTGTTTTTGTTTTCTCTCACGGTATGTATACCCTTTTTCCCGACTATTTTTCTAAGTCTCTTGTTAACGAAACTGGCAAATTTCCATAGGTAAATATCCGCTGCAATGATCTGAAAACGGACAGAAGGAAACTGTTGACTTTCTCAATAAACAAAATATCTGCAACTGTCGCTTAGACGAAAAATATAAATATGAAACAGATTTTTATAAGTGTTATTATAAACCGTTTACTTTCCCAAACCACTGTTTTGAGGTCCTATCGCCATTAATACACCTGTTAGCCATTGATGACACCAACTTCAACAGTATTGAATATAATTATTTGTTTTGATATTCATTCTCACCGGGCCGAATAACAATCTGTCTAATTCATGGTTAACGCAGGAAGAAAAAAAATAAACTATGCTTTATTTAGCAAAACTCAATGTTTATATTTGTAGGTTTATTTATTACGTAGTTATTGAGATTTTATTGCTGAATAGGCGAGAAGTAACCAGTATGTTTCCATATGTGAATCTCCGGTTGTCTAAAAAATAGGATGTTATTTAAATAGCAGATGAATGCCATGAGTCCATCTCTTGCCTACAAATGTATATTCTTATATATAACAATAAACGATTCAATATTTGGGGGGTGAGTTCTCTCCTCTCTGAGTGCCTGGGGTTTGTTCGAAAAATTAAACTTAGTAAATAAGAAGATATTCACTTTAAGAATGGTGTGAAAACATTTCCCAACCTATTAAATAGTGCTAATGAGTGTGCTAGGAAAGAAAGAATATTTCCAGTTAAAATTTTCTCTATCCTAAGTATTATTATATTTTTGATGTAGTAACACATTAATACATGGAAAGAAGTGAGTACAAAAAGAAAGGAATGACAAACATGCATTATTCTCAAAGAGATTTTTATACACCGCTATGACATACAGGGAATTACATAGAAATATTTAAATACTTGTCACTGATTTGTCTCACACAGGGAAATTGTAACATGAATAAAACAAGCAAAGTGGAAAGGTAAGAAGCGAGAGAGTCTTACTTGTAATACTGTCCGAAGTGATTGATTTGCTTTGGTTTGTTTTACGGCATATCAACCTAAATGGGTTCTTTAATGCCAACAAGATTTTTGTTTCTGGTAATATTTTTAAAAAAAAATGTATTGGTGCTAATATATTTTTTTTTACCAAAAAATGTATTTCTGATAATATTTTTTCCTTCAAAAATGTATTTCTGGTAACATTTTTTATTAAAAAATGTATTGCGGGTAATTTTTTTTAAAAATGTGTTAATGGTAATATTTTTTTTTAAATGTATTGCTGGTAATAATGCATTGCTGGTAATAATTTTTTTTTTTCAAAAGTTAACTGCTGGTAATAATTTTTTTTTTTCAAAAGTTAACTGCTGGTAATAATTTTTAGAAAAATGTATTGCAGGTATTAAAACCTATTTTTACACTTTCATAGTGCTTTGAATCCAGTTTGGGGGTTAACTATTTGCCCGTAGCTGGGACCCTAACAGGTACTACTATCTCGGATCAGAGTGAACCTGGGAACACCCGAAATTAAGAGGTGGTTCCACGCTCCTCAAAACCTCCTGATCAGAGGCGTTGCATTGGATGTAGTTTATCGTCTTATCCGGGTCGCTGCCCGAAGGGAAATCAGCCAGGCCGGTGGTATGCTCTATGAACTTCGCGGCACCATATGGGCTGTTTATCAGCTTCAGAATGACGTCTGGTGCTTTAGCGGACTATCGCCAGGAACTGATGTGGACAGACACGTCTTGTCTTTACGCGTGCTAAATAGCAGCTGAGATTTTGTCACCCCACGGACTCACGTCAGGTACCGTTCGTCATGTGACCCTCGTGATATCGTCTTAACCAAAGGGAGATAATCGCATTTCGCATCGCTACAGTGGTCTTTCGAAATGGATAACTGTGTGAAGCCAATGTTTGAATAACGGTGGTGCAAAATTGCTACACTCAAGATGATTAAGCATAATTCAAGCACATATGTAAGTATTGACATAATAAAAAGTATTAGCCAAAAGTTATAGTTGGTTGGCGCTCAGTTTTTCAACTACAGCGCTTTGCAACTTTACTATAACGTTGTGACAACGCTGGGGATGACCGGTCAGTTTTGGGCCCAGGAAAATAGTCGATCGTAGCGCTACAGTAACTTGGCCACAATGTCACATAATTCTCTACCAAAATAAAACGTATCTGTAACTGTGCAAGAAAGTTCATGTGTGGTTCATCCCACTTGGCCCCGACAAAAGCGCTCGTTAGAGGGGGGGAGCACTTTTTAAACCTGTAAAAAAGCAATCAGATTTTTCCGCTCTGTCTCTTTTTAATCCTTGTTTACAGATGTAGTAGATAAAGAACGCTGCCGAGAGGGCGCGTTCGCTTCTTTGGTCCTCGGTTGACATTTAAACTCTCTCACACACGCATATACAGACGTGTCTATCACACACGCTTGTTACACATACACTAACATACGCGCACGCACACACATACATACACACACAAACAAGCACACGCTTATAATTTGTTTCGTTGTTTTCTTGTTTAATTACAATTGTGTACATATGTAATTCCTTTTGTTAATAACATGCATATTCGTCTGTTTAATACTTATTATTTTGTGTACTTATTTTTACCCGGCCTCACACAAGCCCGCCAATATTGTTTGCGGGAGCCCATAAATACATGCTATACACCGTACACACACTCATATCAAAAGTATAGATTCCCGCATAATGGTGAACTATTTCTACCCAAATATACTCGTATCCTGCAACACGAGTTAACTGTGTGTTTACAAACCTTAAAACGACTTTGAAAAGGAAGGAACTGTTCGACTGTTTCAGACGTGATAACATCAGGAGAGAACTATTTCAATGAGGAAACATCAGTTTTGTTTTTGTGGAAAAAAGTAAAAGAGAGCTGAGACGATGTACCAAATGTATTTTACCATGGGCTGAATATGTGTCCTTCCATTACGCGAAGTAAGTTTTTTCTTAGTCCGAGAACTTTTCAGCTGATTTTCCCTGTCTCTTTTCTCCTCTATTCGCCGCGTGAGTATCGGATTCTCCAGACTCTCCTTTCTCATCACGTGTCCCAGAAATTTCATCTGCCTCTTCTTTATGTTAAGCATAAGCTTCCTCCTTCTTTGCATCCTCTCCAAGACCTCATCGTTGCTCACATGCTCAGTCCATGACATCCTCAGCATTCTTCTGTAGAACCACATATCCGTCGCTTCGAGTCTCTTCCTCATCCTTGAGGAAATTATCTATCTATCTATCTATCTATCTATCTATCTATCTATCTATTTTTTCTTCATTATCTATCTATCTATCTATCTATCTATTTTGTCTTCATTATCTATCTATCTATCTATCTATCTATCTATCTATCTATGTCTATTCATTATCTATCTATCTATCTATCTATCTATCTATCTATCTATTTTGTCTTCATTATCTATCTATCTATCTATCTATCTATCTATTTTGTCTTCATTATCTATCTATCTATCTATCTATGTCTATTATCTATCTATCTATCTATCTATCTATCTATCTATCTATCTATCTATCTATGTCTATTCATTATCTATCTATCTATCTATCTATCTATCTATCTATTTTGTCTTCATTATCTATCTATCTATCTATGTCTATTAATTATCTATCTATCTATCTATCTATCTATCTATCTATCTACGAAGCCTTGCTTAGAACCACACATGGCTGAGTAGACTGAAGAGTATCGCATTATCCAAAGGTGGACCACTTGAATGCCTAAACTAACTGTATTCAAATTTCTGAGTTTCACTAGGGCTCGGACACCAACCGCTGAATCCCGTGGGGGAATACATAACCATTTAATTCACGTAACTGTCCTTTCATTTTTTTTTTCTTTTTTCTATATTCATTCGTTCTTTTCTGGGTTTTTTTTGTGTCTATGTTATAAAACTTTCTTATTTGCCTTTCCTTCTGTTTCTTTGTTTTTCTCTCATTCTTCACCTGGTTCGGTTTCTGTAGATATATTCTAAGCAGACAGGCCCTTCTCCTTTAAACAGAAGCGTGGCACAACACAATCTTCCTCACCATTCTAGCATAAAGTGAACCTTAATAAATGTCGAGAAAGACAGAAAGATGGAAAGGAGAAGAAAAAGAAAACATTGATAGTAAGAAAAAAAAAAAAGAATAAAAGGAAGAATTTTAATATAAAGAAGGATAAACAATAAGAAGCAATAATGAAAAATATAGGAATTGGGTGGAAACAAAATAAATGAGAGGAGAATGAAGGAAGCTTATTGTGATAAGTAAAGCGAGAGAGGGTTATGTTAGCATTCCAGAATGATGGTTATAAAAACAAACGGGTAACAATGAGGAAGTAGCTACTCGGTACAATAATTGTCGATACCAGTGCCATCATTAATGCTACCGCCACCACCTTTTTTCATAACAGAAGCATCAAATTGTTCGCGCCAAAACGGAAGTCGCGTTTGTTTTCGTATTTTTATCTATCTTTCAGATTTTCGCCATCCCCTTTTAAAAAAAAAATGTTTTGACGGCAGTATTTTCTAACGAAAATGAAAAAAAAAAAAAGTTCGACTATCTAAGCTGGGTTAGTTTATTTCTTCCATAACATGTAAATGCCAATTTTTAAAAGGCTGATTTTCAAACCAGACAAAACCTCTTCACTTGGTCAACAGGATCCACTTTTACAATACCTTTTACAATCTCTTTTTGGGGAGTCATTATATCCATGAAACGTGTTCGCTATCAATCTGTCTATCACAAAGCATTTTATCTTTTATCTTTCTCACACGTATTATATTATTGTCGTTTCATACTTATTTTGCACTCACATGAACACACACAGTTATTTGCTAATTTTATTTAAAGCTGGCTTAAGGCTACACGAATCGAGCGCCTAGAGCGTATCAAACATCCAATATCGTTCAATATCCTTCATATCGTTCGCATATTATTATAATTTTATTTATTTTTTATTTTATTAATTTTATTTATTCATCGGTTTTGAGCTTGATATATATATCATAAGAAGTTTTGTTTTTCTTTCACATTTTATTACTGTTATTTTCCTCTTGAAGCTTATAGGAAGATCGTTTTCCTTTTTTTAATTTTTGTTTTTCGTAATTTAACATAATTCAAGTGTGTTTCGTGGTTTGTTGTGTGCTAACCGACTTCATAATTTGTAAATAGGTTTTTAATCAATTTTAATGAATATTGTTGTGTTTTATCTTTTTGTGTACAGTTAAAACACACGGCATATGAATAGACAATTATTTGAAAGTTGAGAATACGTCCATTTGAAAGTTAGCTGACCTGTGTTAGTGTTGGGAATCGGGTTGAGCGATACGAATGTGGTGGTGGGGTTGAGTTTAGGTTCCCTCCCCCAACTACAAAATAATAAAAAAATAAAACCGTAAATATTTAGAGTAAGGCATGAAACCATACTTAGGAAACAACAAAAAGGGTTAAATTTAAGAACGTTAAATTACCTCCTCGGTTATCCATTGAAACTGCTATCCATCGAAAAAGAAAGAAAAAGAAGCCAGTCCCGACTGTAGACCATTTAAAAGACAGTTCACAAAGTGGATTGGCTGTTACAAACATCCAATCGGGTGTGCGGAAAACGTGGTCTATCTTCGTCTAATTCATTAAAAAGGCCAGAGTATCTGCTAGCGTTTGATTGCGAGGAGGAATCAGGGATTGATCTCTTCTGATTCGGTCGACTTGGCGATGAGGTGTATGATGTTGAAAGACCCGAAAATCTCTGATGAACCAAGTCAATTAACAACACTGACGACTCCCCCCGGTGCCTACATAAGAACGTATATTTGAACAAACTCAGTATCAATGATCTTCAAAACTAGTTTGTTGAATGGTACTGAACACACACACACACACACACACATACACACACACACACACACACATACACACACACACACACACACCACATATATATAAAGCAAGCCAACATCAATAATATTTTATAAAATATAGAATCAAATAATAAATATATTTGAGAGCGAAAGAAGATAAAGACGCCCCCAAAAGAAACCACAAACCGACATGAGAAGATGCAATACTTAAAAATACCGACATGACGCGTGAAGACGTAATATCTGAAAAAAGATAAAACAGATATAACACAAAATTTTGCTGTTACACGATTTGGACAATTTTGATGTTACACACGATACACACACACACACACACACACACACACACACACACACACA
The DNA here is from genome assembly GCA_963932145.1 of Acanthosepion lycidas. Lineage (NCBI taxonomy): Eukaryota > Metazoa > Mollusca > Cephalopoda > Sepiida > Sepiidae > Acanthosepion > Acanthosepion lycidas. The sequence continues at coordinate 37,969,381 of OZ010582.1, read as the reverse complement.
CACATATATATATATATTTGTATATCTGCGTTTTTCCGTATTGTCTAAAATTTATGTGGACACACTTGTCAATATCGGAAATGGAGCGTTTGTACTAAATAGACAATGCCAACATAGAAATCAAATATTCGAGGTTCTTTTGTTTAAAGCCTTTGTTTAATGTTTTGAATAATTTATAGTTCAGACAATTAGAATGATTTCCTCTTTCGTACATTTTTACTTAATCCCTTAGTGACCTACATATATGCACACCGTTAAAGGAGTAGTGACACTTGGTTTGAAGATTGTATTGAGGCCCGAAACAGGATGTCATCATATATATATATATATATATATATATATATATATATATCACAGAAATATATCCATATAATAAATGCTAAAGTCAGTGCGTCACACTTTTTCAATTAAAGGTACACAACTCTCAATAACTCATCCCTTCTTTTGTTGTCATACACACACACACATGCACACACACACACATATATATATATATAATGCCTGACTACTTTATTTTTGTTGCAGACGACTATTCACACATTTGTGTTTGTTAATCACCTATGTTTTATTCTACATCTATGCTGAGTAGATCTTAGTTACAGTTTCTAGGAAAAGGCGCGTAATCTGCCGTGAGCAACAGTTTGAACGAGGCCAGTACGTAAAAGCCATCGGTCACGGTGCCTTGTGGCTTCATGCAAGCTCAATCCTCAACTGCTTGAGAGCAGTTCCGGCTACCGAATTTCACGGACATGTCTTGGGTTAACCTGTGGGTATTGTTTTCAGGCATGATCCAGTTGCTTCCTCGGGCGGACAGAATTAAAAAGTCAACTGACAAATCGACAATGGTGAAATACAAACCCAGATCTCATAATCGAAAAGTAAATGTTCCAACCACTCGGCCACGCCTCTCTCTATATGTTCTCTCTCTCTCTCTATCTCGCAATCTGTTATTTTTAGTTTTGTCTTGATTTTATTGGTTACACAGGGCCCCACATGTATCTGATTATTCGTGTGTATATGTATCACAATTCTAGTTGGCCGATGCGGGATTCGGTTGAAAATATGTATGTATGTATGTATGTATGTATGCATGTGTGTGTGAGTGTTTGTATGTGTGTGTGTGTTTGTATGTGTGTGTGTGTTTGAGCGTCTAGTGGTCATTTTCATCTATGTCTGTTAGTTGTCTGTATGTTGTTTGGAGATGTTTTGTGTGAGGGTTAAAGAATTTACACCGGTTGTGGTTGTAGGTAGACAGAACTTAGATTCTTTAAGTATAGCTTTTATAAAGGTTGCTGTGTTTGACGTGTGATTTAAAGATTTATCAGCAATCCCTATAAGTATATCCTACGTAATGATTTATGTACTTTTTTTAAAAATTAAACTAGCATTTATAAAGTCGAAACTAGCGAGTTCAAAGAGTTGTCCCATCTTAGGTCTCTCTCATGTTCGTTTTTATATTTCTAGATATTTTGTCTATGCAACTTTTCCTACATTTTATATGATGAATCCCGGCATCTGGTGTAGTCTTGCGTCCCAATTTATATACAGGTGCGATGGATAAGTTATCGTCTAAATTACGCAAAAATGAAAATAAGGTGCCGTAGAAAATGTCTGAGAGCCATGAATGGGTTCTCTTGTCTGTGTGGTATGGTGCAGAGTCCTCTTGTCAGATATAGGGTCTTCCACAGCCACTCTCTTGACCCAGGGCATTACTACCTCTTCCAGACACTTGTTGTAGGCCTACGTGCTGAATCTGAGGCCCTCACCAACATATTCAGGAGTTTTTTTCTTAGCAGAATGATTAGAATGAGTTTTCCGGGCTGCTGTACCTTCATGATCACCATTAGACTCATCCAATTCTTTCTGAATCCCCGGCACTGTCCTCAGATTGTCACCCAAACACTCTAAAATGTTCGTATTAGAGCTTTTGGCGCGAATGCCAAGCAGTATGCCGTTTCCAAATTTCTGGCGAAATGAATTGCGTCATTGTACTCTTTTTCTCAGAGATGGTGCCCCAACTGACCCTCCCTATACTGTGCAGTCGACAAAATAAAAAACAAGCAATGCGCGAAATTCAATATGTAATATGTGGAAAATTTACCTATCGCACCCTGTACACACACTCACACAGACACACACACAGCTACAGACACACGCACACACACATATATATATATTAACCATTTTACCTCAACAAAGGTAATAATGCCCCTAAAATGAAAGGGGTTACTGTGAATGAAAGAGAACAAGAAGACTTTAGAGGGGATCGGAAACATAAACAATGGATAACAGACGGGGAAGGTGTGTCAACCAGGTGGTATTCAAACCTAACTACACCTATATATATATATATATATATATATATATATATATATATATATATATATATATATATATTACCGTAAAAATGTTTTCGGTTACTCTGCAGTTCTTTAAAAACACCTTTAAATGAAACTTTTTTTTTTAAAATAATGGAGTATTGCTGGCATATATGGTCTGGAGCTCCTTCTGTTTGTCTCAAGTCCTTGATAAAATCCAGAGACGGATATGCAATATAATTGACCCTGTCCTGGCATCTCGTCTGCAGTCGCTCTCTCACAGACATGCCGTCGCCTCCCTCTGTCTTTTTTACAAATACTTTCACTGTAACTGCTACTATGAGCTACTTTTACTGGTTCCCAGACTTCATGAATTTAAGCGTTCAACTAGGCTGGCATCTCGTTCTCACCCTTTCACTGTCGAAACTGTTAAATGTAGCCGTCTCTTCTTCTCCAATAGCTTCATGTCTCGCACTTCTCGCCCGTGGAACTGCCTCCCCTTTTCTTATTTCCCTGATAGCTATAATCTCCAACTATTTAAATGTAATGTCAATCGACGTCTCCAGATGCCTTATCCACTATCCTTTTCATCCTTTCCTCTATCAATCCCCTTTGCTCTCGCTCCAACTCCCTGTAACCCCTTGCGTGCTAGTGGCTTCCCGCCTTGTTTGGGATGAAACGCTTAAAAAAAAAGAGTAAAAGATAACATTTCAGTGACTATAGTGTATTTGCTTCTATTTTGATAAAAGAAACATTTAAGTATGAAAAAGAACATACACCATCACATTTTGTTTTCGTCAGTGAAACTATCACCTGCCTTAATTAAGGCTTTACAATTAATGTCATAATACCATAATTACTTTAATAATTACTGCTATAATGGCGTGGTGTGTTTTTTTTTGGGGGGGGAAGGGCTATAGATTTAATTCATGGGAAGGGGATGATTAAAAATGAACAATATCGTTCGATTGTGCAAAGACATGCTATACCATCTGGTATACGCATAATTGGAAAAAAAATCACTTTTCAACATGACGTCGATTTAAAATACTCTTCTAAATTATGTGAAAATTACCTCGAGTAAAAAAAAAACACAATTTTGGAAATTATGACTTAGTCGCCTCAATCACCTGACCTCTTTCCCATTGAATTAATATGGGATGAATTGGATAGGAGAGTTCGAAGAGAATACTTAAAGCGTGAAAGCGAGCTTTTCCATTGCATGAAGAATGCTTAGAAAGGTTTGTTATATACATTTTTCAAAAACTGTTGTATAGGATACCAAGAATTGGTATTCTTTCAAACATTTTGAAAAAAAATCAATTAAGACAGTTTGTTGTTTTTTTGATGGAAACAAAATATGATGCTGTTGTAAGATAATTTTTTTTAAAAGTTAAGTGTTTATTTTTGCCAAATTAAAAGCAAATACATTGTAGTAACAAATTTTATCTTTTACTTTAACAAAAAATCTCATTTTAATCTTTTTTTAAAGTAATGCAACGTAGCGTCAAACTGTTTGCCTGTAGTGTACACGCACGCGCAGCACACACACACACACACACACACACACACACATATATATATATATATATATATATATATATATATATGAGTCAAAGACAGTAGTGTGAACATAAACTACTTCAACCGTAATTTGAACTCTACTTGTCGATTTTCTTTCACGTAGTGTTAACCGATAAGTCAACTACACATATACGATATAATGGTTACCTTCGATACTTCGAGACGTGAATGCTTGAATCGTATGATTACAAATGACTTAGGAATACTTTGTTCCAAATATGCCGTCTTCAGCTTCTTCCAAAGAGGATCACTTAATGGGGAACTAATATTTACATGTAACTCAGCAATAGACATCTTTGTAAACTGCAGTTTCTCGGTCCCATGACTGGACAATGATGATTTTAAATTCAAAATTTGTTCTTTGTAATTTCGACTTAGCTGGTGTGTTGCCAAAAATCACACACATTTATTACAAAAACCAAATGCATATTAATTACAAACAAGACGAATCTTCTATAAGGCATATTATAAAGAAATATACTACTCCAATTGATCCGAATAAAAAAATCAAATTTATTATCTATTATAAAAAATTTAAGACAGCTAACCTCATCCTCAAAATTAACAACACACCAGCTAAGTCAAAATTACAAAGAACGAACATTATCTATGAGTTCAAATGCCCCTTAAGGAACTGTGTTCCTGATCAAACCGGACTCATAAATAATTACATCGGTTACACAACCACATGCTTATCCAGACGTCTTACGTTACATCTATCTGATCACAGCTCCATTAGAACCCATTTAAACACACACACACAAAGTTACCAGACTCCATTAGAAACATACTAGTAGAAAACACAAATATATTAACTGCATCCACCTCCAAAAAAAAAAAGACTAAAAATAATGGAAGCTTTAATAATAAAAAAGTAAAAGCCAACTCTTAATATTAACTACGAACAAAGACACAATGTGCTAACCGTATTCGGAAATTAAAAACATCCCTACCACACACTAAGACATACACAGAACGCGCACACACAATTAAGCTGAAAAAATCGAATCATCCTTGATAATGGCTAAAGGTATAGCCGAATGCGCTCGGAAATATAAAACATTTGAACAGTTCTTACACACACACCCTTTGTCCAGAAAAGAAAGCTCTTGTTAGAACACAAGAAAAATTAAATAAAAAGCTTAACCGTAGTACCTTGTCTGTAGTTTTTAATGAAACTTACACTTACACACACACACACACACACACATATATATATATATATATACTGAACGTATGAGCAACAGCAAAGTTTTAAAGAAAATGGAAGTAAAAAGGACACTTATACTTAACATCAGAAAGAGTAGTTGAAATTTTTAGCGCACATAAGGGAGAAAAAGATAGGAAATTGTGGAGAGGCTTGATCGCCTACATCCTGAAGGGACACGACAGATAGAAGAATAAGATAGAAGATGTAAGCTCATTATTTTGATATCTTATTTGTGTTCCATGACTGGCCGACATTATCTGAGCATCGCTTTGATATTCAACCAGAGCTATTTCCCTGAACCGTGAATGGTGCACTCTTCAGCTTTGGGAAACAAAGAACAGTCTCATTTTTTTAAATTAATGAAGGCAAGCATTTTGCTTGGGTGTGTCCAAGTCTGAGGCGAAGATCACAATCTTTTAAAAGATAACAGATTGCCGACAAATAATGAAAAAACTATTTGCCAAAATTGACGGCATGGCTGAATTTTTGCAATAGTAGAAATAATTACATGGGTTATGAATGTTTCAAACATTACCGCACTCTCGACCTGATTCTGTTTCATGGTATTGGGATATATATTATCAATTCATCCTAAGTAAGGCAATAATATCACTAAGACACAGTGGATTACTGGGAGTGAAAGGGAAAAAACCAATCCTAAACAGGAAACAAAGGATAAACATCTTCTCTTGTTCAAAAAAGCTGGGAGGAGTATAAACTGGACGATAGTTGAATCTATCTACTCATATATATATATATATATATATATATATATATATATATATATATATATATATAAAATAAACAAGCAACTATCTCAGCTACTTACAGACTCTTAATACGAGGAGGAGCTGACAAATTCTCGTCCCAACTCAATTCACAAAATTAATATTTTAATGGCCAAATATGAAAATACTGATTATGGGAAGTGGGCCGGACGAAGAAATTCCAACATTCGCTTGAAAATGAAACAGAACTAGCGCTTTTAATTTAATTATATAATTGAATTTGAAGTTGTTAGTTTCTGTTTTTGAAACATGGTAATTCCTGTGTAGCGATTGAACCATATTTTTAAATCAGTTAATTTATAATATTTATGCTCTGTAGATTTACATTGAGCACTGTGTTGTAAAAATAAAATTATCAATAAGAACATCGGATTATATATCTTACTGTTCTTTCTTTTTTTACTATAACACACACACACGCGCACACACACACACACACACACACATATATATATATATATATATATATATATATATACATACACACACACACACACACATATTCCTTCCTTCCTTTGTTCCTTTTTCTTTAATCGTTCGTTCGTTCCTTTTTCCTTCCTTCTTTCGTTCCTTCTTTCGTTCGTTCGTTCCTTCGTTCCTTTGTTCCCTTTTCTTTCTTTTCCTTCCTTCCTTCCTTCCTTCCTTCCTTCCTTCCTTCGTTCTTTCGTTCCTTCCTTTTTCCTTCCTTCCTTCTTTCGTTCGTTCGTTCGTTCGTTCGTTTTTTTTTCCTTCCTTCGTTCTTTTGTTCCTTCCTTCCTTTTTCCTTCTTTCATTTGTTCCTTTTTCTTTCGTTCGTTCGTTCGTTCGTTCATTCCTTCCTTCCTTTGTTCCTTTTCTTTCTTTTCCTTCCTTCCTTCCTTCCTTTTTCTTTCCTTCCTTCCTTCCTTCCTTTCTTCCTTTTTCCTTCCTTCCTTCCTTCCTTCCTTCGTTCGTTCGTTCGTTCGTTCGTTTTTCCTTCCTTCCTTCATTTGTTCGTTCGTTCGTTCCTTCTTTCCGTCGTTCCTTCTTTCCTTTTTCTATCCTTCGTTTCTTCGTTCTTTCGTTCGTTCTTTCGTTCCTTTGTTCCTTTTTTTCCTTCGTTCCTTTTTCTGTCGTTCCTTCGTTCCTTTTTTTCCTTCGTTCCTTCTTTCCTTCCTCCCTTCGTTCCTTCTTTCCTTCCTCCCTTCGTTCCTTCTGTTTTATGGAAACTGAACATAAAAAGATTACATTAATTGTAGTTTAAATAGAAATCTACGATTAAATTCATAATGTCTAGGTACCATTACGAAGTGCTCATCGAACAATTACCATGAAAATACAGAAATTTTAGAAAGGTAAGAGAACTTCTATAAGAACATATTTTTCTCTTGTACATATTTGCTGGGGACTGTTACTCGAATTTAAAAGTAGGATTCTCTAATTATGGGACCGAGTGGATATTGCAGTATATAAATATTGTTGAGTTAGTATCTTGATTAAATTATCTTCTTGTATGTAAGCCGATCACTGTCTCTTTGGGACAGCATGATGTTATTTGTAGTCATACGATTCAAGAATTCACGTTTCGACTCAGTGAAGATCATACATCTATGTTCATTTGTGTATTTGTCTATATAGGTTGAGCACTTTTTAAGAAATGTAATTTGTCGGCTGCTGCTAATTAACGCTAAAAGCACTTCGATATGAATTGAGCACTCTGGTAGCCAGTAATGTTTATATATCTTATATAATGCGTTAAAAATTCCCTTTCTCCGCCGCGTGCGCTGATGGCATAAGTCTCCGATTGATGTCAAATTGGTCGGGTTACGATCTCGGCTTGAAGCAATATATATATATATATATATGCATGTGCGTGTGTATATGTGCATGTGTGACTAGTTCATATGTATATATACATTGATATGTATAAATAAAGACGAAAGGAAAACTTATCTTAGTCGAAGCGTTTCGTCCTCTGTCATACTTTATGAAGGCAAATGTGAGAATTTTATTTTGCAAAAAGCATTTATAAAAGAAAAGTAAAAATGTTAGTTTTTAAAATTTTTAAAATTTAAGAGACGCTAATAAATATACATCAGGTTAACTGAGAAGCCTAGCTAAATCATGGAGGATGCTAAGGGACATAATTTAATGTGTAATAAACGAAAGTGTGCAAATGATGTTGTTGATTTTTTTTTTATTAATTTAATTTATTTTAGTATGGGATAAATTGATATATTATGTGATATATTTTTTGAATAACAGGAGGTTATGGATTTAACCGTTCACTTTTATTTTCTTAACATTTTTATAGTTAATCTATGTTGGCTTGGGATAGGAGTGTTGTGGTGCTGTAAGGATTGTTGGCTAGGGTCACCGTGAATATAATCAAGAAGGAAAGCTGTGTTCTTGTAAAACAACACCCCACATGAATCATGTACAACATACATGAGAGAAAAATAATCAAGCTCAGTGAACATTAATAAAATATTGTATTAACAATGATATACAAAAATCAACAATAGTATAAAGAAAGTTGCTTCCCTTTTTCCGTAATAAAAAGGATAAGTTTAGCTAATTAATGTTGAGTACAATGTTGAATGTTATTTAACTACAAGTTCAATTAAAGTCTTAGCTAAGTAAAGAATAATTCCACAGTGTGTTACCAGTGTAGAAAGATGTAATGTTCATGAGTGATATCAATAGGAATTAGTATGATTACTCGAATGAGTAATAATTAAGAATTAAAATGTCACAAGAATATGCGTCGTGCCGTATTCTCCAAGAATTGAACTGCTACTGGCTGTTGGCTAACAGCGAGAGGGTTTTTATAGTTACTCATAGGCTCCAGTGAGGTTGGTGCCAAAAATATAGAAATATACTAAAATACGCGATTGGTCAGGAAATGGAACACTCCGTGATTTTAGAGAAAAATTCAAATTATGTGCGATAGCAAAATTGTCATATAATAAGTATCATATATTTATGAACCAATGACATTAAAGAAAGCGGAGGTGTGGCACATGTAAGTGATCCCCACAGGAGTAACTCTTTGGGGAAGAGAGATATTTTTAAAAAATCCGTGCACAGATTTATATCTTGATAAGATTCGATAGTGACCCTGTCGAGAATTTTTTTTTCTAAGCTAGTTACTCCACTTTTAATAAGTGAAACATTCTTTAGATCAAAGTTCTAGTCACATGTACGTTTCTTCGTAATTGTATCAATATAAGTGAACCTTGTAATTTTCTACGTGAGTATCTGTGTGAATGTTTTATTTTTAAGTTCATTAGTAGATTAGTTTGCTTCCACACCGCAACTTGAAATATTTTTTCCTTCTTTTCAAAGGCTTTTAAATCCTTAAGAGGCAGGAAAAAGATTACACAAACACGCATGCCAAACGGGACAAAAATGAGAAAGTTAACCTTTTTTTTTAAAAGGTCATCTTTTTAAAGTGTAGACTTTATACTTATATTCGCTTTAATTTTATACAAAACTATAAAAATGATACTTTAACCTGTCCAGCTTATAAAAATAAAGAAGCAAAAAAATGGAAATATATTTTTTAAACGGTAAGATTCTCTTTGAAGCATTCCATACTAATAGAGCTGTGCATTCTTTGCCCCAAGATGTGTCTTCATTTTTGCTTGTTTTCTCTGTTTTTGGTTTATTTATAGGCAAATACTCCAGGAAATAATATAACCCAGCGATCCCCCAACCGTTTTGCATCGCAGACCCGGTGTCATACAAGGCATTTTTTTCCGCTGACCGAGTATTCGGTTTCTGTTATATGCATATCAAAACGCAATAAAAAAGACCTCGCTAGTGAAGAGAATGGAAAAAAATCTTTCTGTGGGGCCCTGTGCCAAGTGTTCCACGGCCTGATACCGGTCCACAGCCCGGTGGTTGGGGACCGCTCGTATAAACTCATGAATCCTAGAGTTGCAAATAAGACATTTATATTTGAATCCTGAATGAATCGTTGGAAAAACGCCGAAGTCATTAAGTAGGAATATTTGCCGATCTCCAATGTAACAACAGTTGTTGATGCCCGCCGTTTAAGGGTTAAAACACTCCTAAGTAACTGAACAGCAAAAAAAGATATCTTCTTTACTAGTGGCCTTCGGAAAAAAATCCCTAAAAACGATTTAAAAAAAAAAAAAGGAAAAAAAAAAGGAAAAAAAAAAAGGAAAAAAAAAAAGGAAAAAAAAAAAGCAAAAAAAAAAAGCAAAAAAAAAGGAAAAAAAAAATGGAAAAAAAAAAAGAAAGCAAAAAGAAAAAGCGTTTGATTGCTATGTTTCCCTACGTATTCGTCCCTTTTCATATTTTCCTTTTCTTTTCGGCTATTTTCCCCGTGCGATTCATCTGTATTCGTATTTCATGATTAACATACCGGATACAAATTCTTTGGTAAGAATACTTAGAAAACGTGGGTGACTCAATTTTTGAAAAGTTAAAAACAGTCTTTTATCACGTGATCAACATTCACTTGTCTGGTTGAAATTTTGATGCTGATATTTAGTCGGAAGCAATATTTTTTCTTTTCTTTTCGTCTTTTATTCGTCCCCTCTCTTCAATGTCTGTGTTTTTCTTTCTTGACTGACGAACAGTGAATAAACGATCTTCTCTTTCTGCATCTTCTTTCTTTTTACACATTGATCATCGGTAAGAACACACATTTCCCTCCTTCTTTCCTCCATTCCTCCCTTTTTCTTTCTTTCTTTCTTTCTTTCTTTCTTTCTTTCTTTCTTTCTTTCTTTCTTTCTTCTGTTTTATGGAAACTGAACAAAAACATTACAACATTAATTGTAGTTTAAACAGAAATCTGGTTGAACTAATAACACCAAACGTAAAATCCGGTTTTGAATTTTAAAAAATAAACTAAAAATTCCATATTAAATGTAGCTTTCTAAAAAATTCCGTTACAATTTCTAAAAGAAAACGGTGTAATTATTATTTTTTACCTATAACTCATTTATGACTACTGCCTCATTTCTGGGACAGTGAGCATTGTGAGTTTAGTACTATAGTGATACACGCTTGGACGATCTTTCGATTCATGACTGACAAAGCAGAAGATTATTCCCTTTAGTAGGTTGCCGTTTCTTTCTGCGGTAGACTGGTTACCACCCAAGGCTATATGATCCAGCCTGTCCTGATCAGCGCTTAACTGGGGCAGAAGAGATGGATCAATACTTTCCTAACAGTATTTGCGTGTAAGTGAATGTAACGAACCCCAATGGAACTCAAACTCGTACTAGAATTCGAACTGGAACTGGAACTGGAACTCGAATTCGAACTCGAACTCGCACTAGGATGCGAACTCGAACTCGAATTCTAACTGGAACTCGAACTAGGATGCAAACTCGAACTCGAAATCGTCTCTCAGATAACTTATTCCGAACCGTTATCTATAACACCACAACACCCCTGCCATACTGCATAAATGAGAAAAATATTATTAATCAATGAGTTCTTTATGAAAATTCAGTTGAATGGAAACTAAAACAGTTTAATTCTTTGAAGTGGATTAAATTTCATCACATTTTCAAATTGTTGATATCTGCGTGATGGGTCCTTTTAATACCACCTTTTCATCTTCATATATCTAGGAACAAAAAGGTTTATATTCTGTCGCGCCATTCTGGTTTGAAACTAGACTGATCAAATGGGTGATTAGTTCAACAAAAGAGAACTGTTCCCCAGAGTTAATAGCTATAAAAGCTCTGATCATATCGAGACTAACGATATTTTAAATTTTAGTAAAATCATAACGATTCAGATTTAATATTTTTCAATGTTGTGCTTGAATTTAGTAGAATTTCCTTTTCAAAAAGCTTTTGTATTTACTTACATTCAATTAATAGTTTTAGTTTCAGCAAGACTCTAGAAACTGTCAGTAATCCCTATTTTTCAGTTCGTCGAATGTTCCATCAACTGATAATTGTTGTTTATCTCATTTACTTGATGTTCAAAGCGAGTTTAAGATTTAGGTTATTTTAGCGGCACATCCATTCCACGGATCATTTCGCGCCGAATCGGATAGTTTTAGGATTTGTTTTTATTTTGCGTCTATTATGCAGACGAACTCGTTATTATATAAGCGTAGAAATGTAATTCGGTTTTAGTTGCATTAGCAATAAAGAATAATTCTCGTACAAGAGTAATTTGTATGCGTGTTCAGACATTACCAGAGAGTTTCAGTCAATAACTGTTGTAGCATACCTACGGACGATAATGAGTATGTCCCCATTCATATAAATGCAGTAGTAAATACTGTATGTTGGTCTGCGGTTAGAGATTCGTCTCCAGCTGTGCTGGTCAAACTCTCTGCCCAGACGAGACTATGCTGAAGGGCAGAGTCTCGTCTTGGGAAAGAGCTACACGATACCATTTTATACGGGGAATTTTTTGCCGAGCCTACGGGCTCGGATACACCGCATTAAATTAAGCCTTGTGCCACATCTGACCGCGTGGGGCGGTTGGTAAATATCTTGAAGTTGGATATTCACTGGAGGATTCACTTGACTCAATTCTAGCAGTTGACTACTTCTACGCACCGCTGGCGAATCTTATACGTGTTGTTCTTCTCCTAAGTATTATCGTTCATGACCAACCTTCATGTGATTATTCTATTCAGTAACCTTCCCTAGGTTACAATGATAACTAATTAATCCGACCTTTTCCCAATATTGGCTTATTCCTTTGATTCAACAAATCGGCGATACCATCCACTGGGTGCCAAGGGGGACATAGAGACAAAAGAAACGGTGAGAAGTGGCACAAAAAAAAAAAAAAAAATGTGTGGTAAGGGTGATAGACAAGTCTGTTCCAACGAGAAAAAAGTGGATATTTTAAAAAAGCAGAGAGAAACAGAAATATATATATATATATATATATATATATATATATATATATATATATATATATATAAACGACTGGTTCTAATTCAATTCAAGATTCAATGATGTCAGAAACAATTACTTGCATTATTTAAATTATTCAGACTGTTATCCTCATCTTTATTGCAACATTCACAACGTTTCGGTCGTTGTACGCTCCGGTTTTCTTCAGGTGATTGGAATTTCGAACCCTACTCTTTTTTCCGTTTACTCTGGTAGACTGTTCTAGTTTCACGTGACATGCCTCTTCCGGATGTCTTAGTATCAATTATCTACCTTTCGCTCAACTCTCCAAGTTTTTGGTTCACCACTGCTGTAACCTGATATCGAACTCACAACTATATTGAGGAAGAAGGCCGGAGCGTGCAAAGGCCGAAACGTTGTGAATATGTCAATGAGGATGTGTATCACAGTCCGAATACTGTAAATAATGTAAGTAATCATAATACCTCATCTCAGAGATATAGACAAATAGTGAGAAACAATGTTTTACAGTTCTTTCAACCGATTTCTATTGTTCATAACAAATATGTTCGACTTCGTTTAAAATTTGCTTGCTTTGTAAATTCTGATGATCTTTTATCTTGTACATTAACCTCATTCTTTTGTAATTCTTTGGATTTTATAGTCACGTGTTATCGGTATGCCACCGACAATTCGTATACGTAAACATATACGTGTTCCTTGTATCTGACCAGCACTACCCGCCTTGGTTGATTGTCTTTAGTTTTGCTTCTTTTCCTTTTTTTAATCGCTTCCAATGCTTTTTGTGTGTGTGTGTGTGTGTGTGTGTGTGTGTGTGCGTGTGTGCGCGCATTATCAGGCCGCCGCGTTTCATCTTAACAAGAATTCAGTTCCGGTTCGAATCTGTTCGAATCTCTTCTCGATTTAATGACTTGCGCGCGTCATTATTCGACTTTTGCGCAAGACAGTGCTATTTTCTTTGGAATAGAAGAAACCACATGAGAAGGAAATGAGTTTTTTGACGGAGAAAGGCGTGTACAGGGGTTTAAGGTTAGCACTTGGCGGAGAACATTAAACCCGGTAAAAAAAGATACTTAATGAAGAGAGAGGGTGAGAGAAAGAGAGAGAGAGATAGATAGATAGATAGATAGATAGATAGATAGAGAGAGAGAGAGAGAGAGAGAGAGAGGAGAAAAAATAATGTTAAAAAGTCATACATGTTAAAGGGAGGAGAAAATAGATAAAAAAATTAGACTAGAATAAAAAGGGGAGAGTAAGAGTAACGAGAGATTATAAAACGGCACACACTCAGAACCCAACTGCGCATGACTATTTGACTCTGCCGACGCGGAAGAAGCGGAAGTCATTCTTGCTTTTAAGTTGGAACATTTGCTCACGAACAGAACCTGATCAAAAAGCAAGTGGCTAAGAAAGAATTATGTGTCGATATCAGCAAATCTTTGCCTATTCCCCTAGGGATATACTCCTGTACGCACACGAGATCACGTGTATAACAAGTGCATGAATACGTAAATTGGGGAATGTAGATATATACGAAAATGTCTCTATGGCCGGTGCTGGCTGCGCATTTCCGAGTACACCCAGGGTGACCGGCGAATGCACAGTCAACCTGTGGTTTTCTACTGCTACGAAGCTGAGCGGAACTTAATAACAGTTTCCC
>OZ010582.1:37692476-37949976 GCA_963932145.1 Acanthosepion lycidas | reverse complement strand
ACTCTTGGAAATGTGATTAGAACCAAGTAAAAAACACGTAACTGGAGAAATAAAATATAATCAATGGACCCTTAAGGTTGTCTGTTTTTCTGTTTTCTAATTAAATTGTATTAATAATTGCTCTGATTTGACATTGAGTTCTCTGGATTACATCCTCCTTGGGATTATCTCTACGGATTACCAAACTTTTCATTACCTATAGATAGATAGATAGATAGATATAATACCAAAACCAATAAAAATGTAAAAATGGCCAAGGAGAGAATTTTGAGAATCAGGAATCTCCCAGCCTCTATCTTAAAAACAATTTGAAAGAAGCAGTTTAACCAATACAAGGCCTAACCAAAATTAACGATAAAAAGCAAATGTAAACTACAGATAAAGTTCACTTTCTTCAGAGACGGCCATTCACTCTTGTAGTTCACTGTTACTAACAAGCAGGTTTCTTTTGTAATGATGATGGCCTCGCTGACCATAACTAGACGAGGAAATACTAAAAAAAAAAAAAAAAAAAAAATATATATATATATATATATATATATATATATATATATTAATATACAATGTAGAGTTTCTTAATGTTGAGATTCCGAGAGTGAATAAAAAGCAGAAGTCGGCAACTCAAAGCAACAGACGCTGTCATCTTGGAAGATTTGGTTCATTTCTTGCCGATAAATCAAAGCAATGCAATTCCACATTAGTTGCGGGCACGTGACCCCCCCCCAAAAAAAAGACACTCATGAGACATTTTATTTCATCCCTATTCTACTTTGTATGAATTTACTCTCTATATCACCTATTCAACACGCTGATTAGAATTCCAGAGTTTAGGAATATTTTTATTTCATTTTAATCTTTTCGTCTTTTTTACGAATTTTAATTGATTCGCAATTTCCTCAGCTCTTGTATTTTTGCTTTTCGTATTTCATTTGTTTAAATATAAATGTGGAAGTTGGCGCATCATTTTGGTTTTTGCCTTCAAAATTTGCTGGCTAGAATGATTGAACCAATCTGTCTCGTTTTTTGGCGGAAGGGTAGAGACATATGATAAATTATTCATTTTATTTGATTTTATTTATTAAATTTTGCCAAATATATATATATATATATATATATATATATATATATATATATATATTTGTGCATTTAAGCAGCAATCCTTCTTTCAGGCACATTTCATTGAATACGACAGACAGGATGCTTTGATTTAGTTTTTTTTATAGAATTTCTCATGTGATATAATATCTTTCTTTTCAGATGATAGAATAATAAAAAAAGCTGTCCAATTGTTCTTTTTACCCAAGCGCTTTCGGCTATACATTAAATAAAACAAAAAAAATACAACCGAGTGTCTCTGAAAATGCGGTGGTTTGTTCAGACAGCCTGTGGCATACTGTTCCACAGTTCTTTTGTGTTGGTTTTGTGTTGGGAAACCATACAATCACCCCAAAAAGATGCCTAAAATCTCTAGCACGTAGGGTTTGTACTATAATGACTGATAAACACCCCCGAAAAACCCGCCTAGAAGAACTATAGAGAAATCTAAAAAAACGAGGCTACCCCACTAATAAACAAAGGTTTTGAACTCGCGAAAGAAATTCCTCTAGACTAACTTAGAAATAAAAAGAAACGTAACGTTGAACAAACTCTAGTACGTCTCATCATACAACAAAAACAATCCAGAATTATTCAGAGAATTTACAAAAAATCTAGACCTACTTAGCAAGAATAATAAAGTGAAAAATATACTGAAAACAACCAAAATAATTAAAAGCAAAAGCCAATCTAAAAACCTAAAACGCATATTAACCTCATCCAAATTTAACCAACACACAATACAGGGAGTCACAAAATGCAACAAAAAAGTTGTGGGGTTGTGATATCATTATAGAAGGAAACTCCTACACTTTTGAAAACCCCAAAACGACTTTCATAATAAATAAAAACTTAAACCGCAACTCCCAAAATGTGATTTATGTACTCAAATGCACAAAATGCAAGAAGTCATATATAGGTATCAGTCAATCATTTCGACAGGGGCGGTAGCGTGTTCATTTTTATTAACTATTATTGTATCAATTATGAGTTACGTTCGAAAATGAGGTTACGTCTAGGTAGGGTAGGGTGCATTTTTTAACGAATTATGACATCTGTTCAACGCATGTCGTCTGTTTTTTTTTAATCAACGACAAAAAGTTTTTCGGCATTTTTTCCGTTAAATTCGTACTTGTATACATAAAGAATAAAGATTATTTCTAAAAGGGCTGTTTGGGTTAGAATACATTATATTGAACTACAATTTTAAAATATTATTTTTACTCTTAATTACTGATAGACTATATTTCTTTTTAAAACAAACAAATGCAATAGAATTACTTTATTTAAAAATTATCATTACGTATCAAATATAAGTATGTATATTACACCAGATTATATATCTTACTGTTCTTTCTTTTTACTATAATATATATATATATATATATATATACACACACAGAGGGTGAGTCAAAATTACGTTAATACTAGTATGAGAAGAATCATTTATTCAAAATTTACTGAACAGTCTCCACCTGTCCACCAGGACAATTGATGCACAAAAAACCAGCGATCAACAGTACAGTTTAGTGCATTGACACACATTTCACGAGGAATGTTTGATATTACACCGTTTATTCTGTCC
Source organism: Acanthosepion lycidas (assembly GCA_963932145.1). Lineage (NCBI taxonomy): Eukaryota > Metazoa > Mollusca > Cephalopoda > Sepiida > Sepiidae > Acanthosepion > Acanthosepion lycidas. The sequence continues at coordinate 37,947,296 of OZ010582.1, read as the reverse complement.
TTCAGTTCTTCGGCTTCTTTAATTTTTTGCTCTACATGCGATCCTTTACCATACCCGATGACCATACATCTCAGGGTGCAATTGCCCCATATTTCTTTACAACTCTAACGGTGACCGCAAATGCTTACTTACAAATGCTGCGAGAGTTTGACATTGATAACATACATTTGTTTAGATACATCCCCTCCCCGCCCCCCCCCCAAAAAAAAAAGAAAAAGAAAAATCGATATCTCAAGTTTAAAATTCATTTAAAAAAAATGAAAAATCTTTCTTGAAGCTTTAATTTTAGTTTTAATCTCAAGTAAATAAATTTAATATTGCCAATAAACAATATACTTTGATGTATTTCAAACAGAATTTAAAGTGATTAGGCTCCTTTTCTCTACTTATCAGTAAAATCAATAAATTCATCCATATTCAAAAATATGTCAACACAATATAATTCCCTTTATTAAAAAATCTTTTAAAATAAAATATACGTTTCTGAAACTTTATATGTAGAAAATCCACTGATTAAACGTTTAATCTATCTGAATTGAAGCAAATATTACTTACTTAATTAAAAATATCACAGAAAATCATTATTTGAAACGTTCTTTATGATGTATTGACAATTCTATCGACACCCTGATTGAATTCTAGGTACTTTAGCTTTATAGAGACCTATGAAGACTCTTGTTCAGAAAACGATAACAAAATTACCAATAAATTTATTATAGTTACCTCTTTTATGTTTTGATGAGGTGTATGGACATCTGTATTTACAAAAATCGACACGTTTATACAAAAAAAAAAAAAAAAAATCGAAATTCTATTTAAAATACTGGTGGTCGTTGAATTGTAGTGAGCTTTTCCATTTATGATGAGTAAATAAAGTTTTAATTTAATAATGTTATCACTTGACCGCTACAAATTAATACAGAATTTTAAATGTTTTAAAAGTTTATGAATTATTCTAATTAAGATTAGTGAATAACTGAAAATGTTCTGATAAAAATACATTATTAATCGATTTTTTTTTCATAAGACAATAATATATTTTGTTCATAAAAGCAATTAAAAGTTTTTGTAATTAAAAAAAACAAACATCTTTGAGCTTTATTGGATTTTTTTGTAAAAAAAAACAACAAATTTTTCAGAAATAATTCCTGAAAATTTCACTAAAATCTGACAATTATCCGACCAAGATTTTTAAGCAAAATTTCCTAAGGTTCTAAAAAGGATAAAAAATAATCATTTTTTACATTAAAGAAAAATTATTTGATTTTCCTCTTAACACAAAAATTTTGGCGAAAAAACATTTGTTGTTATTATGTTTGGGTCATTTTTTTTTATAATGTATCCTTTATTTTCGCCATATTTTGGATTGTGTGTGCCATTTGATTTTCGCACGATATGTCGGAATTCTGTTATTTGAGAAGCCTCAGTATGGATTCGGGCGGTAGAAATCGTGACTATTCTGATGTTATTTAATATATTTATATAATTGTTATGGGTCTTTAGACATGCACAGGGCTCAAGGCATTTGATTCTGGTCCTTCCCTTCTTTCAATTGGACTGCTCGTGTCGATCGAAATGTCTACACTGTAGTAATAGTAAAACCAGGCTTGTTAGCCATTACCCCAGTTTAATTACTTGAATCGCGAAGCCAAAAACTTATACTAGAAACATTATATCTAAAAATGTGATATCTTAACGATAGAAGCTGATGTGCCAACAAACCAGAAACGGTAATACACTTACTGGATCCGCCTCCCACCGTGTAGAAGAAATAAAAGACTCAGTTTGGTGCGTGACCTAATAGGTAAGTAGATAGTGTAGCTTAAGCTGTTGCAAAAAGTTGGGAAAAGTGGAATTCCCACGGATGTTGACAACTATGATTATTCATTATCTCATGCCTCTGTCTGCCTCTCTTTGGCTTTTATATTCATGAAATCTTTCTTATCTCTTCTTTTCATTGACTTTGCTTAATGCTTATCCAGAATCAGATAATTTCGATGTCATCTAATATATTTATATAATTTCTATGGGTTCTTAGACATAGCCATGCCTCCAGACAACTCCCTCCATTCTCGCCTTCTCTCGATCTGTCTGCTAGCCAGGCTTGTTAACCATTAACACACAACATGACACTGCCTCAAGTTGAACGAATACAGTCACTGTTTTTGCATTTTTTTAATTGTTTGAACTGCAAAAGTAAAAGTTATCTAAAAAGCTTATATATATATATATATATATATATATATATATATATATATATATATATATATATAAATAAACCTAGTGAGCCAGACAAACCTAAGCGGATCGTCAGGGACCGCTTAGGAGAAACCTGGGTAGGTTTGTCTGGCTCACTAGATTTATCTAGGTCTGCTCTACGGTTGTATTGAGCTCTTTTGTTAGTTAGTTGTTTACTCGTGTCGGTTTTTTTTCTTTGGGCTTCAAACCTGTATCTGTGCGATTTTTTTCGACAGACTTTCATATTTCTAGCTCTTTCTTTTTTTTAAAACCATCGTGATTGATTTGATTATTGGCAAATCAAAAATTCGAAGGTTTTTGAAACGAGTATAGTTACCTATATATATATATATATATATATATATATATATATATATATATATATATATACTCTCGACTCTCCCGTCGATTCGACGTATGAGGGACAACCAGATCAGTCTTAGGAACCGACAGCCCGACCCCGGCAGTTGAGATTTGATTATAGAGATGAATGTTTTGTGCAGAACCAACCACACATTTAAAGGGCCGAATACAGAGACCTGGTGCTTACGTGCCACAAGGTGCCCAAATGACCCTCTGCAGGTTTTGAAGTTGTCCTAGAGTAGTTGCCATCAAAGGCTATAGAATCCAGTCTGTTCTGCTATTTACCCATAGCTGGAGGGAAAAGAAGAGAATTCATACCTTTCCCAAGGGTAGTAGCACGTAATGGAATCGACTGGAATTCGATCTCGGCTTTTCGATTCCTCAATCCAAGTCACTAACCATTACTCCACCGTATCTCCATATATATATATATATATATATATATATATATATATATATATATATATATATATATATATATATATATATAGAGAGAGAGAGAGAGAGAGAGAGAGAGAGAGAGAGAGTGATATTTTAACGATAGAAGCTGATAGGCCTAAGAGATAGAATAGATTGAATAGATCCGCCTACCGCCTTATAGAAAGAAAGATCTAGCAGGATTGCGTATACGGAACGTAATCGGTAAGGAGATAGTGTAGCTGTGACGGTGTAGTTATAACAGTGAGAACTGCTCATGTTTTTCATGCAATACTAGAAAAGGTATGCCTAAAATATATGAATTTCAACATCAATGGTACGGGAAAACTGCAGGTGCCTTCTTGTGATTAAAAAAAATAAAAATTGTAGTAACCATCGAATAGTGCATCAAACTACAGCCTAACTGAACGCTAGTGCCGCTCAATCCATCCGTCAACGCATTCAACAGTGTACGCTGCATTCCATGATGTTTTCATTTTGTCTGCAAACAAGGTTATTTTATTGACACTCTGATAAGGATATTCTGACCCTGGCCAGAAAACATTGCCATTGGACTGTGATTAGCCGAATCACGTTTCTAGCTCTTTCAGACAGTCACATGAGTCCATGTGTGCTATGGTGCCCGCCTATAAGCTGGGTGTTATGCAGGCTGGTGGTGGCTCTCTAATATCACAAATTATTCCATTAGAGTTCGGAAGAATCACTAGGGTAATTGCAGTCTGACACATACAAATCTTATTTCATACTATTTGCCCGTGTAGATTTGCAGTTTAGATCAGATACCAGGTTCGTAATCAGGGTGAAGCTTCTTTCAGTCAAATGTTTGTTGTTTAAACCCGCCAGCCAGATCGTCACTCACGAATTAAAACCATCAGATTTTTGTGGCAGTAAACAGATTTTATTCTCTTGTTGTAACCTACTGCTATAAACGAGCGAGGCAAAGATGAAGAAGTAGGTAAGGGAGGCGTTGAACAGTCTGATGGACGTCTTCCCTTTCGCGTCGTTGTCCGTGGGTCCTCGCCGTCTCTCTGTTTTTTTCGCAAATAGTGACCACTGTCTTATAGAGAACATTGTTCTTTGTCTTGTCATCTATGTCTAAAGAAGTAATTTATCTTCAGTAAGTGACCTTTCTTTGTCGGTGTCGCTTGCCATGTTACTTGTGAAGTCCACATCACCAGAAAAATAAATGTCTGAACAATTTTTTGTGACTGGTCAGATATTTTCCATTTAAGATATCGGCTGACACTGATATAGCTACATCCGCCTTTACGATTATTGAGTGACTCTATGCCCGCCATGTTTTATAGTGGTATGATTTGTTCACACAAAATAACGCAGCCTTTCATCATGCGGGGATGAGATGAAAATCTTTCCTGGGACCCCATGTTTGGTTTCAGGTAACCCACTTTTGGATTAAAATCCCATTATGTATTTATGTGATATGTTGCAGGCTACACTAATTTCACTGCAATTACACCTAAAATCCACAACACAGTTATGAAAAGCTATAGAGAGTGCCTGGATAGACATCCTCGTGCAACGACTCGATGCTACGCTGTTATTCAGACGAAAGAGTTACATATTATTAGTTAGATCTCTAATTTTTTTGCACTTCTGGTGGAATAATATACGAGTGAAAGTGTTAAAAGTTGTATATGCATGATATTTGTGTATTTAATTCATAATATGCGTAAGTTTACGTGTGTGTGTCCATTTATTTGTATACTCAATTTAGCTCAGTCTAGCTGAAGGTCACACATTCAGGTAGAGAATGAAAGAAGCTGTTGGACCAGAACATTTGAAATCCCGACTTTTACCAAGACTTGAACGCCAACCACTGCAGACGTTGAGAAATATGCAAGTATTTCAATTATTGAGTAAGCTCATTTAATCATTCATATGTATGGGTGATTGCATTTATTTCAGTGCATTCAGCCATTTTATTCAATTGGATAACATTCGAACCACAAATTTGATCCTTTCTTGCGCATAACGTAACATACAATCACGCATGCGTACGCATTTGACTGTTACTCTTTCGCCTGAAATGGCTTGGTATTATATTTAAGCTTTGTGATTACGGCCTCATTTGTTTTCACATTTCCTTTGTTTTATTTTATTGGTTGTTATTTATTCTTAAGCAATGCGAGTCGCTTCCAAGTGTTCTGTTCTGTTCAGACGGTTTTATGAAAACAAGACAAAACAAAATAACACTCAAAATAATAATAATAAAAATACAACATAAGCAATAATAAGAGACAAAACAAAAACAATGAAACAAAAAACAAAACGAAAACAAGGCTGTTGTGTTAGTTTAAGTCATAGAATATTCTGTACCCTATTTCCAGAGTTCAACCTTTGTTTCAATTCTAAGTTTTATGGATACATTTCTGTTGGTGTGGTTACCAAACGCAGATATGCCTTATTTCTTTATTCGACAATTTGATTTTAGAAGCATTCAGATTTACGTTTTCAAGCGGTACATCGAACTTTAGAAAAAAAAAGAAGCAAATTGTAAATGCGAAATGATTATCATGAACTCTGTAATCCATTAAGGTCGTAGATACACATCTTGTACTGCAGCCATGGATGTGGTTAGACTGATAATCTGACAGATCTCATCCCCCTTCTGGCGGCTTTTGAATTCAGACTTGTTCTTTTCTTAGTCTGGTTGCCACCTCAAGGCAAGAAAGCTCTTCTGCTCTGCCATTTTATCATTATTGTGTGGGGGGAAAATACGGATTGTGTCCCTATTCTAACGTGTTTCTCTACCTTTCTGTCTGACGTTCATTGAATCTTCATTTTCAACAAGCATGCTCATCTCTCCTTGCCTTTCTGTTGTTTCTGTTCTTTCCCCCCTCTTTCTAGTTATTCTTCCTTTCACATTTTTTCGATACCCTCACACCCTCTTTTGCGTCTCCTTCACTTTTTCAAATTCCTTCCTAATTAATATTATTATGTAGGGTTCACGATTTGAAATAGTAATCGGTTCCGGTTCAAAAGAGCCAGGAATCGGAGAGATTTTACATTCTGATCCACCTTCCCACAGTAACAGGAAGACACTAGTTCGTTTTGACGTGAGGTGTCGTACATACAGGTCAAGGACTCAAACTGCCCTCGCGACCACTATCGTACTAACCCGAAGAAGGTTCTGCGGCAAGGTTGGAATCCCTAGAACAAAACATTCCTCATAAATTTAAAAAAAAGATAGAACAGATACGATCTATGGTATTTGCTCGTCCCCTCGACTGTGACGAGATATGGAACAAAGCTGGTTTAAAGTGGGGAGCCCAAGCGCGTGTACCTGGGCTAAGGCCCCAAATTGCTCCGTCTCCGCAACCAACGACCCGCTGGTATTGATATTCCACCAACCCTTCTCTTTGGTGCACTGATGTAGGTGCTGTCGCAAGATTGAAATCCCTTGGACAAGGTGCCCCTCATTTATTTGTTGTGCACTGTCCAAAGACAGAAACAATTAAGATATAAAATATAGTTTGTCTGCCCAAAGGCAGATACTACACTTTGATCCCAATGACGTTATGTGACAAGATGGCGTTTTTAATTGGATTAACAATTCCATTAAATCATCAGAACATTAAGCTTACAAAACCTGGCATTCCCAAGTACTCACCCATCTAGGTACTGGCTAGGCCCGACGCTGCTTAACTTCGGTGATCGTACAGTAACTGGAGTTTCAACGTGATGCGTCCATAAGCCTTTATTTTTAATTTGAGCTATCTAAACACGTAAATATAGAGCAAATACAATAACTGCCCAGTCTCCTCTACCATTGGCACGCTTGCGTCGGTATCAAACCATCCCTCCTTCGTTTAGAGTGGGAATCCCCGAGATCAACTATCTCAAAAAGATTTTCTGTGAATTGTCCGAAGACAGAAATACATCAGAGAACTGAAGAACAGATACTACACACTGATCTCAGCTTGATCCTGGTTAGAAAACAGTAACGATCGTACATGAAAACAAATGAGCAGAGTCATTGTACAAATTGCTATTTATAGATTACTTTTTCAATATGGAGCATCAGGAAGATTATCGCCCATCTTTATATAATCCTTAATAAGAATTAATCGCCTTATAATTCTTCAGGTGAAAGAAAATGCTTGTCACGATCTTAAAAGTATCTTATATAAAACTTAACCGTTCGAAATTCTGTCTTTACACCGTTTGTTAACTTTTGGGTTTTGCCACTCCCCGATGTAATTATCCCCCCCCCGTCCCCATGCTTATTGATTTTCGACTTTTTTTTTTTTGATTTTTATTTATATTGTAACGTTGCCAAGATTTCGTGGAAATATTTTCGATGTTGCCAAAGAATTTTACTTAAAGACATTGATGGACATTTATTTTTAGTTTTATTTCCTTGCTATTGGGGGGTCTTGCTAAATCCCCTTGGGAAAGGTATGAATCCTCTTCTTCTCCCACGTCCAGCTATAGGTAAATAGCAGGAGAGTCCGGGTTCATTAGCCTTGGATGGCAACTAGTTTACCACCGAAAGAAATGGCAACCTACTGAGGAATTGGAGAGCGGAGTTCGAATTCCAGTCGAATCCATTACATTCACATACGTGTTAATACCCTTGGGAAAAGTATGAGTCATTTTCTCCCCCACCAGCTATGGGTAAATAGCAGGAGAGACCGGGTTCTATAGCCTTGGATGGCAGCTGGTCTACGGCAGAAAGAAACGACAACCTACTGCAGGAAAAATCTGTTTCGTCAGTCATGTATCGAAAGATACACGATCGCCTAAGCGTGTATCATGCATGGCACATAACTGACTGACTGATTGGAGTTTTGCTAAAGATTTGTTTTTAAATCATTTCCCAATCACCCCATTTGTTGACCCTCCCCACCCCGTTTATTAGATTCGTATTTCTTAGTATTTTATATGGTTTATCCATTACTGTTGTCATATTTGGAGGGGAGCTGCCCGGACATCACTCTCCTGACTTGATAGAGCCCAAAAGCGTCTCCGAGTCTTTGTGGGTGACAAATTATTCTCCACCCTGCAACCCCTCTTTTACAGGCGGGATGGGACAAGCCTCTCGCTGCTTTATTGCTACTTCCACGGAATGTGCCTGGATGAACTACATTCCCTGGTCCCGCCAAGACAAACCTTCACGGCCAGGAGACACCATGCCACATCAGTCTGTTATGTGCCATGCGTGATACACGCTTAGGCGATCATGTATCTTTCGATACATAACTGACGAGGCAGATGTTTTTTCCTGCATTAGGTTGCCATCTGTTTCTGCGGTAGACCAGTTGCCATCCATGGCTATAGAACCCAGTCTGTCCTGCTATTTACCCATAGCTTGGCGGGGGGGGGGAGAAGAAGAGGATTCATACCTTTCCCAAGGGTTAGTAGCAAACCACCCACATTCCCTCTATATTCCATCTGCGAGAAGTAATTTCCACTCGAACAGCTTCTTCTCGTGAACGACTGTTCTGTGGAACCGACTCCCAAGAGGATGTTTTCCTGATCACTTCAATCTTAACCTGTTCGTGTCTAGGGTTAACCGTTATCTTCCACTCCTATCCACACAAATTCCCTCCTAACGAAACTTTCTACCTCGAGTGGCTCCTGTGCCTTCTAAAATAAAGAAATCGAAATTTAAAGATATTTACTATCTTTTTTTCAGTCTACAAAAATAGGAAGATTGCGATGCGCTAATTTTCTGAATGAAAGCCTCCCCCCTATTGTTATATTTTTATCTGGGCTAGAGCTACTCAGCCTTCACTTTCTAGTTTGAATAGGGTCTGAATCTTGGCCCTGGCGTTGGGTGAAAATTTATTAGGTTCCCTTTTTATTTGGCAATCGTGATTACTCGTATCTATTTGCACGATTACTTTGTCTTTTATTCAGATCATTTCTCTCCCCCTCCTTATTTTGACAACCCAATATCTTTTAGTTTCATGCGTTCTTCCATCTTAACTCTCTCGCTCGCTTCATCTTTTTGTCATTTTTTTTCCCCCTTTCTTCTTTCACTTAAAAACAAAATCTTAATTCTAGCTTCGACTTTGACCAGCTGTTTGTTGGCAATTCTCACAGTTCTCAAATTTCAAGAATGACCTTTGCGTGTGGGTTGGGAGGTAAAGACAGAAAAAAAAGGGAAGTGGCGTGTGGGGGCGTCAACCTGCCCTTCACTTCCTCTTTCTATTTCTCTTTTGCCCTCCCACCCATCTTTCTCTTTTTTAGTTTCCAGGTGTTCCTCGTCGTGTTTCGTCGCCCTACACCACCACTCTCAAACCTCACCGGATAATTCCGAATCCTTTACCTCCGTTTCTTTGCCCATGCCAACCCCTCTTTTTCTTTTTGCTGAATATGGGCTCTCAGTGTGCCCTGTAATCTCTTCCAACACTTTCCACACCCTGCACCTTATCTAGACACAGCGTCCACAGACTAACAACAGCCGGTAGTGCTATCTTAATACTTTTTTGCCTTCTAACGTCTTTTCGCGGATGTGTAGACCGATGTCATCATTGGCATGTTTCATCTTCCCCTAAACAACTTCCTCCAACTCTTCACTCTCCTCCTCACAATTTTTCCCCTTTTTATTCTCCTGACTCTGGTTAATTTCTCTTAGACACTCTTCCCTCATCTCTTTTCTGTTAAACCATTTTTCTTTCATTAGACATATTCTTACTTTAAATTATTTGACAAACGATAGCCATGCTATTAAAACTTCACTACTATGAACGTGTATGCATATAAATCCTTTTGACTCGTCCCACTGCCAGTCATTTTAATGTGTCTTTTAGAGAGTGCAAATTTGGGCATCAACGAGAAATTAATCGCTAAAGTCAAGCTTTAGACTCAAGAATCAATCATGTTCTCGCTGTCTTTGGAAAACGGAGGGAAGTAAAAAAAACATTTCTGTAAGTTTTATGTGCATCATGTAGGAATTTCGAAATTGTATTGCTTTAAGTAGCAAGAAAATGCCAGAAAATGTGATACAAGAATCGGAAGACGGAAGAAACTAATCAATGTATTAAGAGAGAGGAAAATTCGTTAAAAACAAAGAAAAGTAATGTAATATATAATCTTGTGTATGCTTCGAAATCTCATGCCTTTCAGATACTAAGCAACGTATTAAGAGAGAGGAAAATTTCGTTAGAAACAAAGATCACTGAACTTTTAATATCTAATAGCTTTTATCTTCCTTCCTTCTTATGTGCTGTGTCCCCCAGGGCGTAGGTGATCACGGCTCTCCATAACTTCATGTCCCTTGTAGCTCTTAATAAACTTTGTCTTTCTGTTATTTCTCCTATGCCCTGTTCAGCTATACATTTACTCAAGCTCATTGAATATGTTATGCGTTGTTTTCTTCTTGACCTATGCCCCGTGAGTCTTAGATTTTCCAAGCCCTCCTTCCTCATTATGTGCCCTAGAAACCTCAACTGATGTTAAGTATTAGTTTCCTTTTGGTTTCCATTTTCTCCCAAACTTTGTCGTTACTCGGCATCCTTCTGCAGAACCACATTTCAAGTCTCCTCTTCATTTTTGAGGAGATCGCCCAGCACCCGCTGCCATAGATAGACAGATATCACATAACAGTTTTTTACTCTTTTTCTTGTTTCTAGCGATGTTTCTCTATGCATTTTATACAGAAGACTTGATGCAGAAAGACACGCAGGAATAGTAAAAGATAGCCTTGTTCTAGAAATGTTGTATGGGTATTTATCCATGCGCCCACTTGCACAGAAAGCCGGGTGTAAAGTGGGATATGGAAGCCGTACAAAAATTGCTCGAACCCGCTCGTTACTTCTTTTGGCACTAGATAATGACCACAGCCCACACCTGAATGAGGGATAATGCCTGCTGCGGAGGATTCCCTGAAACTAGAGATTAATATTCATTTGGAAATAGGGTTGGAGGAAGATTGTATAGAAAAAAGTAGGTCGGAAATCGACTGGACATGTAGTTGCAATCGTACGAGAAAAATCTCATAGGATCTCAGCTGCTTGCTGCATTGATTCTGGACAGACTTCAAATGTTTCTCTGAGTCATTGCTCGAGAAGAATTATTCTTCACCCTCCAACCTCTTTATCACAGGCGAAATGTGGTGAGCCTCTCACCGCTCTATCACAACTTCCATGGAAAGTGCTCGTACGAACTACATTCTTTGGTTCCGCCAGGTCTAACGTTCACGGCTAGGACCCGCCATGCCACTTACATAGTAGCGAAGCATCCACATTCCCTCCGTATTCCATTGGCGAGAAGTAATTTCCACTCGAACAGCTTCTTCCCGCGAACCTCAGCACCAACTCCCAAGTGGATGTTTCCCCGATCACTGCAATCTTAACCTGTTCAAGTCTAGAGTTAACCGTTATCTACTCTTCCTATCCTTATAGACTACTCGTTAACGTAAAACTCTACCTCGAGTGGCCACCGTGCCTTGTATAGGGAGAACAAAAAAACAAAAAACAAAAAAACACATTTTGAATGACTGGTGAGATTTGTTATAGTAAAAAAGAGTCAAACTTATAAGAGACCTAAACTTGCATGGTGTGGAAATTTCCGTTATATAAAAAAAACTATCGTACTGTACGCGATTATGGAAATATGCCGTCAAAGAAGTTTCAAATATTTAAAATTTATTTGTTAAATGCTTTTTTCAGAATATGTTTCTTTTCACAAACCCAGTGAGTGGTTAATAGCAGCGCAGAATAGTCTCTACTGTCCTGGTTGTCAAATAGTCTAGAGAAGGACAACTTTTTATAAAATCATTATACATAAAAATGTGTTATTTGAACGACAGAAGCTGATGTACGAACGAATTGGAGGCGGTAATATGCTGGATGCATCCACCTTCCTCTTTTGTAGAAAAAAAGACTCATCCAGATAACTTATGCTTGACCTAATAGGTAAATAGGTGTAGCTGTGACAGTGTAGCTATTCCTATTTTAGGAGAAGGGCAACTCAATATAAACTCATTATATCTAAAAAAAATTGATCTCTGAACGATAGAAGTTGATGCCCGAACAAATTAGAGACTGTAATAAACTGGATGCATCCACCTTCTTCCTTTTAAAAAAGACTCATGCAGATGATTTATATGTGACCCTATAGGTAAGGGGATAGTGTAGCTGTGACAGTGTAGGTAGTTCTAGTCTAGAAGAAGGATATCTCATTATAAAATCATTTTAACTAAAAGCTCCAGCTTGTAAAATTTATTTGCAACTGAACTGCAGCAGCAACACCAAGTGTAGCGAGGCTGTGGTCCTAAACTCCCCAAAAGAATCTACAGGATTACCAATATATGCTTTTTTGAAGGTGACGCTCTTTCATAAAAAAATGTTCTTGTCTGAGTATAATATTTTAAGAAACAAACATTTTGATATAATGGAATATGCATACACCTGTGTTCCCTCTCACTGGTGTCATAAATACAGACGGACGTGTAGGTACGACAGAGTTTAACTATGACTATGCCATTGGCTATCCTATTGGTCTACACCTGCGAGTACGACAAGTATCGGTCGATTACTGCTATCGTGCACTACTTGGTTACAGTAGCCAAAACCACTTAGCTACTTCGATCGAATCTATCCCTTCCCGGGATATATCCCATATTAAATGAACAACCTTTTTCTCGTCATTAAAATCATGTAGGGCATTACATTCAACATACTATGACCATCGTTTCTATATACATAGTACGTCGAGATAATGAAACATTGGAATGAAACTGAAAATCCTGCATATTGATATGTCGGTTGTGATATATCTACTTACCTACAATTTGAAAAGACTCACTCATAGTCCTGGGTATGACTATAAACTACATCCAGCAGCATGACCTTTGATCGGGAGATTGCAGGTTTTGAGGATAGTGGAATAATCTCTTAATTATTGTTGTTTCCAGGTCCAGCCTGATCCGGAGTGGTAGCACCTGTTAGGGGGGTCCCATCTATGGGAAATATTGAACTCCCAAACAAAAGCAAGCCACAATTAAAGTATAAAAATACATTTTACACTAGGGGTGCCAGCAATACATTTTTAAATATAAAACTGCATTTTATGACGGAATGACCAACACTACATTTTATCAGTGGTTGGAGGCATACAATTGCGTTCCAAATATATTTAGTTGGAGCCATAAAATTGTATTCAAAATATTTAGATTCTGGTATTAAATAACCCACAGAGATTGATATGCCACTATACAAAATCAACCAACCAATATGAAAGAACTCTTTCATGACATTAATCCAAATATCTAACAATTTCTTAAAACAAGCTGTATTCCAAAATATAACTTCAACAAAACTACAACATACAAAAATACATAATATCTCCGCCTCTGGTAATCATTTCCACACAAGCATGTATATGCACAAAAGCTGAGTATCATCTACCATATATTCAATTGTGAAGGTGGAATAACATACATCATTTTTATTACTTCAAAGCTCCGAAGAAAATTCAATTTCGACATCAAATGGCCCATAAGTAGGTATAACGTTAAACAAAAAATCAATCAACAAAACTTATTGATGACTATTGATTTAACTCATGAATGGCGGGAGATATTTACATTATTAACAGGTAAATCGTGGGATGTATGTGACACAAGGCCGAGTTTACCGTGGGTTCTTCGAGCCCGTAGGCTCGGCAAAAAAGATTCCCTTTGAACACACATAAATGGGTTCAGGGACTGTCTACCTCCCCGGACAAAACTTTGCCCTGCGGCAAAGCCTAGCCCGTCTTCCTCTTTGCCGAGGCAGAGAGTTTGACAGTTGAACAATCTATGCGACTGTTCCCCCAAAGGCCTTCTATCTTATAGTAGCCGGAAGAGTCCAACACAAACTCTTTAGAGGGAGGACACCACAACGATTACTATGAAAGCACAACATTAATAAATTTTAAATTTCGCTACTTACAACGAATGAGGATGTCAATTCATATTTTAATACCTCTAGGCTATCAGAGGCATTCTCGTTTGCTATTTGTCGCCGAATTTGGCATGCATAGGTCAAAACGATACTTGCTAATTCAAAAGTATTCACAAACTAGCTATTTAGGCTGATGACACAAATATTTACTCCTGCTTTAGTAACAAGTCAAAAAGTAAACCCAGTAATTACTCTCGAAAAAGACATCCAATCAGTGATTAACTGGGTCAAGATATGGCTTGTAAATTTTAACGCTTTCAAAACAAAACCGCTTTCATGAAAACACCACAAAAAACCTTTTCAGTCTGCCACCAGTATGGTGGATGTTAATCTCCAAGAGAGCAACACTCTCCGTCTTCTTGGGCTCATGTTTTCCATTGACATGAAATGGAGCGACAATTCTGGAAAAATTGCAACGTCTACTGCAAGGAAAGTTGGTTCATTGTGTCGTGTCAGAAATTTATTTCTGGTTAGAATCCATCTTGCTATTTATAAATTTACCACTCATCCGTGCTTTGAATACTGCTGCCATATCTGGTCTGGTGCTCCTGCTGGATATCTGGAGATTCTTGACAAAATTCAAAGGGTCTGTAATGTAACTGATCTTGATTTGGCATCTCGGCCTCAGTCAGGTTCCCGTGGCTTCCCTCTGTTTTTTCTACAAATATTTTCACGGCAACTTTCTAATGCCTCGACTGCATGCCTTTAAGCGTGCCCATAGATTGGCAAGTAGCTCTCATTGTTTTACTATTGAACTAGCTATATTCAACCGTCTGTTCTATTCTAATGGCTTCTTTTTTGTACTTCCTGTCTGCAGAAATCTCTTCCGGTTTCTTGTTTCTCTGCGAACTATAGTCTTCAAAACTTTAAATGCAACGCCAATTTCCATCTTTCTGTCTTCTTGTTCCTGTATTGTACTTTCTTCACTTTTCACTAAAGTCTTCTCATTTTCTTTCATGCATTGTAACCTCCCACCGAGTCCTCGTGAGATTATTGCGTTGCTTGCGGTGAAGTTATAAAAAAATCTAGAAAATTGCAAAAATGAAGGCAAAAAATTATCGAAAATTAAAGAATAGTAAGATCTAAAATAAAAATCATTTTTCATAAACGATATAATTATGTGTGTTTGTTTTAATATTTAAAAGCTCGCTGGTTATATAAGCCATTATTTCATAGGCAGGATTCATAAACAGATATCTTTCATTGCCAGGTGTACTTTCTTTATTGATACAGAAAATTATGGCTGTTTCATTTATTTTACGATTCATCGACCCTTGTCGGATTATTTAATATGGAATTTTAGCAAGGATCAATCAGTAAAAATCAAGCCCATTAGTAATGACCAGCCAGAGAGGACTCACTCAGAATTACCCTTCGCCAATTTACCTCATAGGCGATAGAGAAAAATAAAGAAAAAAAAGCACAGATCTATTTTATCAGGGTCAACATTTGAACACGAAAAAAATGTTTCAAATTCCTGTAAGTCTTTATGTATAGTCTTGATATTTTTTGTCCGCTAACAAATTAAAATCTGATTAATTTTAATTCTCGTGTTTTATAAATTTGATTTACAATTTGTGTAAAATTGCAACAGTCAATTATAATGGCGTGTAATAGGGATCAGGACAAAAGGGACTATCAATAGCCAGAAAAAAAGACTAGTGTTATTGATAGAATAAAGGTATTTTATTTCAGATTAAGTACAAATATAAAAGATAAATTTTATTATAGAAAAGCATTGTAAATAATTTTATGGTAGAAATGCTTTAAAAATAACGAAAATAAAGTGGGATTGTTTGTGGTCTGTAATCAGAGCAATATGTATAAATATGATAGGGTTTCATCAAGTGAATATATATTTGGTGTTGATGACATCTACCTTAACAAAATGATTAGTCAGCTTGTTTGTAAACGAATTGAATAGCGTAATGTGTTCAATCTCATTAAACCAAATCGCTGCCTATCTTTTTGACTCTCCTGCAAACCAACAAACTAAATCGCTGCCTACCTTTTTGACTCTCGTGCAAACCAACAAACCAAATCTCTGTCTACCTCTTTGACTCTCGTTTAAACTAAATATCTACGACACAATTTGGCAATAAATAACGTGGAAAATGTTGGTATATCGTAAAATGAACCAAACCAAATCAACCAATTCTCATTGCTAGCTATATTTCTTTGGTTCTTGTGCAAGACTAATCAAAATTTTATACTGGAACTCAACATAGCACGCCTTGTTTCTATGTAACTTGTATATTTTTCACATGGTACTAGAGATCAATTTTCATATCCAATTGAAGTTAGGATTTCGAATGTTGATTTTTTAAAGATAGGCTCTCTACATTTATATCATTAACGAAACACAATTATCCTGTCATCATTACCTAACAGTTGTGTATTTTCCGCAATTGTCGTTAGTCAATGTTTAAAAATCCCCAAAATGACACAGGAATTCGAATGCTCATTTTACAGATTGTTAAAAGGCCTCTTTATTCAGAAAAACATTAGCACATCTTCGTTAACCTACATTGTATTTATTTTTCTGGACTAAGAAAAACTTAGTAAATATCTTTAAAATTTCCAAATGGATTAACCATTATTTACATTATTCGGACTATTGTCCTCATCTTTGTCGCCATATTTATTACAACGATTCGGCCGTTGTATGCACCGGCCTTCTTCAGGTGGTTGGAATGTCGAACTGAACCCTTTATTTCGCTCACTGGGGTAGACTGTTCTAGTTCCACGTGCCATGTTTTAATGAATGTCAGTTGTCAGTTATCTCCTGTTAATTCTCCTCTCCAAGTTCTCCACTGCCTTAACCGGGTATTGAATTCACACACTTTGGGTCCTGTCACTGGATGTAACCAACGCTTTTATCCAATGTGAAGAAGGCCGGAGCATACAACGGCCGAAAAATTGTAATAAATATGGCAACAAAGATGGGGACAATAGTCCGAATAATGTAAATAGTGTACATAATACCTCATCTCAGAAATATAGACAGATACTGAAGGATCGCCGAAACGTTGTGATAAATATGTCAACAAAGATGAGGACAATAGTCCGAATAATGTAAATAGTGTACATAATACCTCATCTCAGAAATATAGACAGATACTGAAGGATCGCCGAAACGTTGTGATAAATATGGCAACAAAGATGAGGACAATAGTCCGAATAATGTAAATAGTGTACATAATACCTCATCTCAGAAATATAGACAGATACTGAAGGATCGCCGAAACGTTGTGATAAATATGGCAACAAAGATAAGGACAATAGTCCGAATAATGTAAATAGTGTACATAATACCTCATCTCAGAAATATAGACAGATACTGAAGGATCGCCGAAACTTTGTGATAAATATGTCAACAAAGATGAGGACAATAGTCCGAATAATGTAAATAGTGTACATAATACCTCATCTCAGAAATATAGACGGATTAACTGTTTCTGAAAACGCTAAAGAATATCGTATATTTTCAGCATTGCAGTTTCCAAATGTATTCCTAATTTGCAAAATTGTTAGAGGTGCTTCAATTAATTTTGCTGCTTTAATAAATGCTCTATTTTAAGGCCCGGTAATTAAAAGATAAATAACCATAATCTGCTTTCCTTATTTGTGATATTTTTCATGGATTTCAGTATTTCAACAAGTATAAACCGTTTTTGTGAAAAGGTCGATCATTGGTTGTTGGCCGAGAAAACATTAATATTATATATCCTATATCCTTATAAGATCGACTTTTGTTTTTGAAGCTAATGGAACAACAAATTTCGCTAAAAGGTGTCTTATTTCACGCATATGCAACCTATTTTCCGGAACATTCATTAACACCTACACAACCCTGCGACGTGTGGGTGATGGGCTCTAGGAAGCATCGAGTGTCAAACGCAATATATTTCCCTTATTTTAACAACACTTTACATAAAATCACTCTATCTCAAAGATGCGCAGGACTGCGTATAAAGTGATATTAATATTTAGAGCATTCATTGTTTCGGGTCTTTCAACGTCATACCATCTTGCTCAGCTGATCCCTCCATTGTGTTGGTTACGTGACAGTACCAATACGATCAGCAAACGGCTTTTAAACATCGTCGTATTGCGTTAATTCAACCAAGAAAGTATTAGTAAAGATATTGTGAATTTACATTTAAGTATTCATTCAAACCAGGAGACTAAAATTATAATACAATAATTCTTTCGGTCACAGGTAAAAAATTTTCATGTCTGAAGCTAAGATTTGTTTTTCGTCTTTCTCCTAGTTCGCGGATCTCAACCAACAAAAGTCTTAACCACAGAGAGAAAGCTAACAACTGAAGTTGTGGCTAGGCAAAAACGTTTTATTTTTTCTTGTGCTATATTTGCTTAAGGAGTTTATTTCAATATTTTGTTGGAAAGGATCGTTTAAGATCCTTATCAAATCTATAAGCTCTTTCCCCAAAAGATTTATGGTGATTACTCCACCTTGTCCGCCAATGGACTGAGCTTAACGCCGGTAGGTATCACTGCACTGAGGACTGAATAGGGAAGGGACATAAATCTTCTCTCTCTCATTTTCCTCCGGGTTGTAAAGCGATAACATGGAACTCTGCTTCTTCGGGAAGACAGTCTCCGGGAGGTGACTACTTAATTTTAACCCAACAACAACAACAACAACAACAACAACACACACACACACACTCGTTAAATTCATAAATGTTTTATTTCCTTTTTTAGATATCTGTATAAACACAAATATAATTTTCTCTTTCTCTTTTTTTGAGTTTTGCTGTTCTCTACATAAGAATATATTATGAAATGGACAAAGTCCGACAATTATTTTAAGACATTTTTATGTTTGTGCGTTCTTTTTATAGATACAAATATTTAAGTAAATGCTCTGTTCATAATAAACAGTATTAACGACATTCACCGGCCTGAATGTCCGAGAAATTTTCATAGAAAATATGCGTCTACCGACAGGAATCGAACCTGTATCCTATACGGAACCGTCATATAGCCTGACGTGCTTTTACCGATTGAGTCACAGAGGAACGTTTCGGTTACAGTTTAAAAACAGTAAAATCGACCTTGCTAACCGAATTGCTCCTCTGTGGCGAAATCGGTAAAAGCTCGTTAGGCTATATGACGGTTCCGTATAGGATACAGGTTCGATTCTTGTCGGTAGACGCATATTTTCTATGAAAATTTCTCGAACATTCAGGCCGGTAAATGTCGTTATTACTGTTTATTATAAACAGAGCATTTACTTAAATATTTGTATCTTGAAAAAGAACATAAAAACATGTCTTAAAATAAGAATATATGTATAAAAATTCTTAGTGTGAATTCGTTTCTCTTGTGAATGTACAATTCATTTATTCTACTTTTCGCGCCGATAACCAAAACGCTAACTGAACATTCACAAAATCAAATTTCACTTATAAAACCTCGAGCAAAATCCAGAAAAGATTCGAACTCGCATTCCACGCTTCAATTTTAGAGTATAGATTGTGGTAATGTCATGGTTAACCATTTGGCCCAAAACGAAAAAACAGAAACAAACTAAAAACAAATAAAAAAAAAAAAAAAAATCGATAAAATATGTTCGTCTGTTTAAAAAAGAAAATGTTTGAAAATGACCTTGGTTATTCTAACTAGTGGGAAAGTGTCAAATACGTTGGGGAGAGGAAAATGAGGTACACAAAGTGACACTATGTTTCCCCACCCCCCCAAGAGAATAATGTTGCAAAGAGAATGACATTGTAAATCTCCATTACACAATTGTGAAAGGGTAGTTGGCTTCTGTTGCTAGAAATTTGACTCCAGACAAGGGTGCGTGATCACCGACCGGAGATTAGGCTGTAGTTCTAATAATGCGAGTGACACTCGGATTGAGAGAGAGAGAGAGAGAGAGAGAGAGAGAATGGACACAAATTCATTTTTTTCTTGTCTGTCTGTCTGTCTCTCTTTCACTCACACACACATACACACGCATATGTAAGTGTGTGTCTGTGTGCGAGTAATTTGTCTGTGTATTTATTTTCTAGGCTCCGGTTGACTGTAACTTCTTTGCAATTAATATGTTTATTGTAATTGTATTAAGTAATAAAAGACATTTGGTCGGTCGATTGAAATACAGGCTTTGCGATTCGTTCACTGTGGGTACTTTAATAAAAAACAAGTTACTGCCTTTGTGCTTTTCAAATTTTTTTATCAATTCACCGCAAGCAAGGCGATAACGCCACTAAGACGCAAGTCACTTCTAGGTGTGAAAGAAAATGAGGAAACTTTAGAAGGAATCGGAAACCCAATCCTAAACAGGAAACAAGTGATAAACTTCTACACCTGTCCAAAACACTAGACAGAATATAATATATATATATATATATATATATATATATATATATATATATATATATATATATATATATTTATATTTATGGATATGAGCGCGTGACCGAGTGGTTAGGACATTAGTCTTCCAACCATAAGTCTTGGATTCAAATGTTATTGCTGCAACTGAGTTATCAAAAACAACAGCAGAAAACCGGAATTGGTTTAACAATAAGTTTATTACCTACTGGTACAGGGAGACATAATGTAGAATAGAAACTAAGGAAGATAATGACTAACCGTTTTCAGCAAAGACTACTGCTGCTACTACTACTCCTCTTGATGTAGGAGTATTTTTATATCTTTCTTTCGACGGCCGAGTTCAAACTTGTAGGGAAATATTCTCCTTCACAACATTTATAGTTGATCAGTCAATATATAAATACTTGATAATATCATACTGGGTAGACAACACCAACTTGCGGTACCCTTGAGAAGTGTTTACAAACCTTTAACCATAAGACGTATTGACCCTAAACCTTGTGATAGAAACTGTTTGGAAGCCGTCGATAGTTATGGTAGCAGGTGGTTAGAAGCCATAACCTAATGGCAGATACAAGATATTCAACCTTGTTTGGCTAGCTAATGGTGACTTGATAAAAAAAATAAAATAAAAAATAATCTAGCAGCTTGATCAGTCGTGGAGATGAATCGGCCTGAAAAAAAGAAAATGCCTGAAATAAAAACAAAAATGTCACGTGAACTTGCAATATGTCACAGGAGGAAAACAGCGCACCATATTATATATATATATATATATATATATATATATATATATATATATATATATATATATATATGTGTGTGTGTGTGTTGGATTGCCGTCCCCCCCCCCAAAAAAAAATGTAAAAATTTCAGATAGAGTATACCCGTAAAAGGACAAAATGAATAAAAACAAAAGGAAAACTTATCTAAGCCGATGCATTTCGTCCTCTGAATGACTTTATCAAGACATATCAACATTGGCCTTGATAAAGTCCCTCAGAGGACGAAACGTGTCCGTCATGATAGGTTTTCCTTTTATATTTATTTATTTACGTATATTTCTAAAGAAATAATGAATTTTGATTTATTAATCCGACATATTTTTATCATTTTAAACGTGATTTTTGGTAGATACCCATTTTTGAGTAGGCGTTCTGTTTATATTTTAAACAGTATTTTATTTTCGCCTATCGGTTTAAATATTCGAGAATTGTTAGCGCGCATCTTTCTTTAATAAGATTTCTCGAATATTCAGGGTGGTTGACAAAAATAAATTTCTGTTTAAAAAAAATAATCGCTACTTAAATATGGGTATTCGCTAACAATAATGTTTAAAGTATTATATATATATATATATATATATATATATATATATATATATATATATATATATATATATATATATATATGCATCTGTTTGGGTGTGAGTGTGATGGAAGTTACGACTTGCGCGTGAGTTGGATTTAAGTAATGGAAAGTTTCACATAATCGTCAGCCTCATTCTCTCGTCTCTGTCCATCTGTGTGAGGTGACACGATGAAGTCGGGACGGCTGGAGATGAGCCAGGGGTGCAGTGGATGGCCAACGGCGTTGTTTCTGTCTCACTGTGCCCTAATCGCGCTCCACAACGCGTTGCTGGGACTGCCTTTTTGCTCGGTGAATCAAACGAGGGGTTTCATCCGCGCAGTCCGCCAGGTCCAGTCTTCTATTTGCTAGCTGTCTGTCGATGACTCTCATGAACCTACGCCCTTTGATGTATTCTGCTTTTGTTTTCATCAGGGTGTCTAGCCACCCACCTCACAAGCCCTAGAGGGCACGGGTGGGAGTGCCAGTTTAGTCACCAGTAACTTGACACTGGAGAAGGTAGTACTGAAGGTATTTTAGTTTTCATTTAATGGACCGAACGAACTTTTTGTCCAACCCAATATTTAGATCTCGTTTTAAAATCATCAACAGTACGACTCTTCTAAATTTATAGCAATTAGTTTGATTTCCATTTAAATTAATGAGGAGGAGAGAATGTTGCACATGTTCATATACTAGGGATTCGTGTCATGAATTAATGGCTTGTTTAATAAAATGCAATGAGCGCAACTCTCTGTGGTTAGCCTCTATTGAAAACAATGTTACATTGTTTTAACAGTTTTTTTTATTTTTTATTAAAATTTGATTTTTTATTAAATATATTTATTAAAGATAGATAAGTGCTCAATGAAAATTTTCTTTGAATTATCCATTAAAAAAAATACTGGAATTTTATACTCAAAAAAAGAAATTTCTTTGAACGTTAACTAATTGAGTAGGAAATTAATAGTGTTAATCAGTCAGTTATGTGCCAAGCGTGATACACATTTAAGCGATCATGTATCTTTCGATACATAACTGACCAGGTTGCTATTTTTTTCAGCGGCAGATCAGTTGCCATCCAAGTGTGGCAAGTCTATCTATGCTATGTTACTACTACCATGAAAAGTGCTCGGACGAACTACATTTCTTTGTTCCGCTGTGTCTAGCCTTCATGGCAAGGACCCGCCATGCCGTTTACCTGTTAGCAAACCACCGTCATTCCCTCCATTAATTGTGACTTCTTTATCTCCACTTTCAGTCATCTATGTGTCATGCGTGATGCACGCTTAGGCGATCATGTATCTTTCGATACATGACTGACGAGGCAGATTTTTTTCCGCAGTAGGTTGCCATTTCTTTCTGCGGTAGTCCAGTTGTCATCCAAGGCTATAGAACCCGGTCTGTCCTGCTATTTGTCCATAGGTTGGGGGAAAAGAAGCAGATACATACCTTTCCCAAGGGAATTTGAACCCGGCTCTCCGATTTCTCAATCCGAGCCGCTATTACTCCACCGTGTCTCTTCTAGCATTAATACCATTTCTAATCTTCCTTCTTTATTCGCCTTGACCTTCAGCAAAGGAGGCGATCATGGCTCCCCACACATTTACGTCTCTTGTAGATCTTAGCAACGTTTGGCACTTTACCTTCCCTCGTTATCCCCGATTTGACATCCATTCAAAAAAAAAAAAAAAACAAAAAAACAAAAAAAAAAAAACATTAGGTAGGCTTCTTGTTTTTTTTCACACCCACCTTCAATACGCCCTCTGAGTTTTACATTCGCTAAACCCTATTTTTTCATTATGTGTCCCATAAATTTCAACTTTCTATCTTATTGTATGTATACTTGTTCTTACACTCGTTTTCTTTAGAACTTTCCTACTGTTCACATGTTATATCCATGTTATTCTCGGCATCAGTAGAATCACATTTCTGTCTTTTCAAATCACTTGTTTATCAATTTTTTTAGCATTCATCGCCACATTGGAGAATAGGTATATCATAGCAATCCCGAACGTTTTTCAAGGATCCCCAAAAAGCTGGGAAAAATGGCCGATTTCTTGTACCACTTCTTGATATGTTCTACCTTTACAAGAACCATTTTATATCGGAAATGGAGTATTATTGCCATATATGGGCTGGAGCTGTCCAGTCTTCACTTTCCAGCTTTGAGAGAGTTTCAAAGCGTCTACACGGTCTTGTGGGCGAGGAATTATTTTCCATTCTGCAACCATTTTTCACACAGACAAAACGTTGCAGGCCTCTCGCTACTCTATTGCTATTTCTATGGCAATTGTCCTGACGAGCTATATTCCTTAGTTCCCACAATTCTAACCTTCAAAGCTAAGATCCGCCATCTGATGCATATTGACTAGAACTATCCTCATTCACTTTGTATTTCATTAGTAAGAAGGAAATTTCACTCTAAAATTTTCTTCTCGCGAAACAGCACTTTGTGCAACCGATACTCGAGAGGGTTGCTTACCCAACCACGACAATCTTAACTGCTTCAAGTCAGAGTTAACCGCTAACTTTCCCACATATCCTCATAAACTGTGGCTCTAAACAGAAGAACTGGGTAAGGCCAGTTTCCTCATACCGGACATTAATCACCCAGTTGCCTATATATTGAGCACGTGAAATGAGTAGGGATATATGTTCTGTCGAGAAAGTGAGTGTTACTATGAAGTGTTTATTTCTATGTCCCCGCTGTCTATATTTATATCTGTCTATCCTCGATAATAAAAACTCTTACCCCAAAATATCACAAATTTACTTAATTTATTTATTTACATTTTTTGGTTTGGTTTGTTCTGTTTTACGGCATATCAACCTCAGTAGTTTATTTAATGCCGACAAGATTTTTGGTTTTGGTTTGCTTTACGGCATATCCATCTCAATGCGTTATTTACTGCCAACAAGATTTTTTATTGCTGGTAATATTTTTTTTTTTTTAAATGTATTGCTGGTAAAAAGTTTTCAAAAATGTATTGCTGGTATTAATACCTATTTTTATACTTTTATAGTGTTTTGACCCCTTTTGGGGGATTAACTATTTGGACCCTGACAGGTGTTACCAACCCGGGTCAAGGTGGACCTGGGAACACCAGCAAGTAAGAGGTGGCTCCACGCCCCTCAAAACCTCATGATCAAAGATCTTGCTGTCGGATGTAATTTGTTTACATTTTTTGTTCATTACAATTCTTGCGGGGATTGGTTGTTATTTGTTTAGTTCAAAGTCTTGCCTTTCTTTGAAGTATCTTTTATATTTACAAACATTCTATTTCTCATAATGAGCACTTTTACCAATAAAAAAGTAGTCTTACACTCATACTTTTTCATGGGTAAATGTGCTCTTTTCTGGCATCTTGCTTCCCGGTCAACTTTGATCTTCAATAATTTAAATGCAATGTCAATCATTATCTTCCGTCTCTATAATTCCTGTTTTTTATTCTCTTTTCGTGTTTTTTTCACATATTTTCTTACAATTGCCCCTTTGAGTCTTAGTAGTTTTAATGCCTTGCTTGGGGTGAAATGACACAAAAAACGAAGGCTTAAGAAAATTGAAGGAGCGAGAAATGAAATCGAATATAATTGTTATATAAAAGCATGTACTAAG
This sequence comes from Acanthosepion lycidas, assembly GCA_963932145.1. Taxonomy (NCBI): domain Eukaryota; kingdom Metazoa; phylum Mollusca; class Cephalopoda; order Sepiida; family Sepiidae; genus Acanthosepion; species Acanthosepion lycidas. The sequence continues at coordinate 37,922,006 of OZ010582.1, read as the reverse complement.
AGACAACCTCGAAAATTTTGAAATGAGGTTTAATAATTATATATATATATATATATATATATATATATATATATATATATATATATATGTGTGTGTGTGTGTGTGTGTGTATGTGTGTGTATGTGTGTGTGTGTGTGTAGGTACCTCGACTAAAACGCTAAAAAATCAGCATTCTATGCGATGAAAACATGTTCCAAGCGTAATGAAAACAGTTTTATCGTCAAAATCGTTGTTATTATTAAGAGGAAGGATCAAAATATTTTTATATATTTAATTAAATTTTTTACTCCTTTTAGAACATGCAAAATTTTGATTCAAAATTTTGTTTTTCTTGCGTCAGCGGTTGTACTAACTTTTAGCATAGCAAATGTTAAACTCTTATTTTATAGTGGCAGACAAATTAATTTAGAAATTCTTGGAAAAATCAAATAATTGTCGGATTTTAATTAAATTTTCCGAATTTATTCGCCAATGAATTTAAGTATTTTCGCAATTTAGAAAATCTTGGTAACAATATTTTTTATTCTGCATATGATTCTACACCTTATTTAATTTTATGAAAACTTGAGAAATTCAAAGTGATAATTTTTAATGACTATATTAAAAGCAAAATTTTTATAAAAATTCAAATCACCGAATATTTTTTGCAAAATCGGACCCCGTCTTACCGATAATCTGTTCTGAATCGAAAAAAATAAAAAAACGCAATAAAACTAGGACATTATTTAATTAGAGAATCTTTCAATTGCTTCTATGAATAATATATATTACAGATAATATGAAGAAAAAAATTTCGAAGAAAAATTATTTTTACAAGATTTGTTTTCATTTTTTACAATTTTAAATTGAATAATTTATAAAGATTTTAAATTTTTTCAAATTCAATTTCTATGTGATAATTCTCAGGAACTATTGTTATTAAATAAAAATATATTTACTAATCTTATATTTTAAAGCTTATTACAATCTGACGACCGCGAAAATTTTAAAAAGAATTTCGATTTGTTTTTGCATGTGTGATATATGTGCAGAATTTTTAAGTATGGATGTACAAACCTATAACATTATAATTGAAAGGTCACAGGCTTGTCTCTCCTTATAGGAAAAACCCTCATAAAATTTATCATCTGCTTCACCATACTTAAATATGAACACATTCGGCGCTCGTTCGGCTGTCAATAAATCGATTAACATGTCAGAAAAGCAAGACCCTGTGGTTAAGAAATGCTTGTATACAATATTTTATGCTATAAGTAAGCAATATTTGTTTCAAGTAAAATTAATCTAACTTAGAATTTGCTAAATATTCCTCAACTAATGTTTAAGAAATATACATTTAAGTTTTTACAAGATTTTTACAACCGAGAATTAACTTTTGTTTTCAAATGTGTCAAACATGGCCGATTTTACTAAAAAAAAAAATCGAATACGATCAATATAATTTCAGTTTGAAATACATCACAGAGTATTTTGCTTACTGGAAATAGTATTGTGTTAATCCTTTCGATTTCAATTGAAGCTAAAATAAAATTTTTATTTAAAAAATCATTTTAAACCTTACGTATACCGAATTAGTGGAGGTACCTATATATATATATATATATATATATATATATATATATATATATATATATATATATATATATGTGTGTGTGTGTGTGTGTGCCTGTGCGTGTGCGTGTGTGCGTGATTATTCACGCGTGCGTTCGTGCGTGCGTTCGTGCGTGCGTTCGTGCGTGTGCGCCTGTGTTGTTATTGTTGCAATCAAATACTTCTCGATTAGAGAAGTCTCTTCTCTGCCCGTGCGATATTTTTCTTTCAAGGAATTATTGTTTGCAGACCTCATTCATTCGCTAAGCTAATAGTCATGTGGTCTGTGAATAATGGTCTAATTAGAAAGTTAATATTTGGTAGGATTGCACTTGTTAAACCTGCTAAACCCCTCCTCACCAAATGATCCCTCAGAACATTAGAATATCCTTACTATCCGTCTCTCTCCCTCAAAACATAAGTACATCTGTACATGCAGATATTTATATGGCAAGTCAGTCATAAGTCGACATTTTCCGTAAGTTTTGCAGTACAAATGGCTGAGCGAAAAAAATAAATAAATAAATAAACGCTTAATATCCCAGAGCAGGTGTGCTTCTGTCTATGAGGTCATTTTGGCTCCGGTAACTGCAGCTGTGCAAATCCGGGTGTAGGTCGTGTTACAGCGTCATGGTAGGAATGTAGGAGCGGAATCAGAAAATGGAGTCAGATAATATTCCAAAAACTATTATTTGGCACCCTACGACCCCTTTCCCCACAGACGAAACGTTGCTAGCCTCTCGCGGCTTTATTGCTATTTTCATGACAGATGTTGAGACGATTAGAATTCCTTAGTTTCACCTGCCGAGATGAGCACAACTAGGACCCGTTAGGCCACATAAACAGGCACGATCCATCTTCATCGCTTTCATATTCCATTGGTAAGGAGGAAGTGTCTCCCTCAGAACTGTAACTCTGTGGAATCGATTAATACGATTTCAACCTCTTCAAGACAAGGGTCAACTGTTATCTATCCGACATATCTTCATAATATCCACTTCCAAACCCTTTTTACACCCTTATAACAACCTAATTCAGTGACTCACTACTTTAAAGTGGGTCTTGTATTAAAAATCTTTTTTGGATATAAACTGGGATAAATTCATTGAACCTTTTGCCGGTTATTTTAAGCCAGGTTTTTAGATAATAATAAGTTTTAGGGGAGGTAATAACAATTTTACTGATACAAATCTTACTAATTAACCCATAGCTAGTGGAGCTACGTTCCTCAAGTGTATTTGCGCGTAAGTGTATAAAACAAACACTACTAGAATTAGAACTCAACTCTCCAATTTCAAATTATTCTCCAGTGGTCACCCGTCGAGGTACTGACCAAGCTCGATGTTACTTAACTTCGGTGGTCGTAGGGGAAACGGTGTTTGAACTTGATATGTCCGTAAGTCTTGGGATAAATATTTGGTTTGATCTCAGCAGGAAAAGTGTTTGAAACATTTCCGATTCCACAGTGTTAATGAAAATGGTTTTGCTGATAGAAAACTAGACGGAGTATTTTGCCACTCACTAAGCTTCCGATAGCCTGGCACAAGGCCACAAGAGCGTACCCTTGTGAGAATCGAGCTCACGGCACAAACTGGTTTCCAGGATTAACTAACTTTTGTGAATGTCAACAAATATATTTATATACATAAATAGAAACAGAAATGTAATTACAGCTATCAGTCACACACACACACACACACACACATACATACACATACACAGATGCATAAACACACACACGCGCGTGCGAGGTTGCTGCCAAAAAAAATGTCGTTTTCTCACATAGTAACATATGTGAGAAAACGACATTATTTTTGCACTAACCTAATACTTTCCTCTACACACGCATTCACAAAAACTCACATTTGTAAACACAAATATATACAAAAATATAACATGTGTGACTTAACCACACTATTAAATTAAGTGTTCAACCACTAAAATGAACGAGAACCTTTCTTTATTTTCATGTGCCGTGTCCCTTCAGGACGTAGGCGATCATGGCTCTCCAGTTCCACCTGTCCCTTAAGTTTCGTCCCTCTGCCACCTCTCCCAGACAACGTTCTGTCTTCCATTTGCTTAAGCCCGCCAGGTATGTCATGCGTTGCTTTTCCTTGTCTCTCTTTCCCTCTATTCGACCTGTGAGTATCAGATTCTCCAGGCACTCCTTTCTCGTTACGTGTCACAGAAATTTCATCTACCTGTTCCTGATGTTAAGTTTAAGCACCTCTCTTGTTTGCATCCTCTACAAGACCTCATCGTTGCTCACACGCTCGGTCCATGATATCCTCAGCATCCTTCTGTAGAACTCCGTCACCTCGATTCTCTTCTTTATCTTTGAGGAGACCGTTCAACATTCGCCGCCGTAAAGGAGGACAGATATCACGTAGCAGCTCAGTACTCTTTTCTTTGTTACCAATGAAATCTTCCTGTCTCGGCATTCTCTGCCCAGCTTTTGGAATGCGTCCTTGGTCATCCCAATACGTCTTCGGATCTTAGCGTCGCACTTACCATCAAAATACTTCCCAGATATTTAAACTTCCGCACCTGCTTGATTTTTCTGTGCCCGACCTGTAAATCGTATTTCAGGCTCATCTTTTTACTGATGACCATGCATTTTGTCTTTAGCATCCTGGGTATGACGATAAACTCAGATAATGTTTTCGGAAAAATAATGTTGCTAGCTATCCGTTTTTGAAACAATAATGTTGCCAGCTATCTGTTTTTTTTTAAACAATAATGTTGCCAGCTATACGTTTTTTTTTTAAACAATAATGTTGCCAGCTATCCGTTTTTTTTAAACAATAATGTTGCCAGCTATACGTTTTTTTTAACAATAATGTTGCCAGCTATACGTTTTTGTGAAACAATAATGTTGCCAGCTATACGTTTTTTTGAAACCATAATGTTGCCAGCTATGCGTTTTTGACTTTTAAAGTCACTCAAAATCATTTTCGGCATAAAGTGACCACTAAGGTTGAGATGCCGTTAAACAAAACAATCAACAATCAAATGGAAATTCTTGACTTAAACAAAAAATATCTAGGATTATTTTGCAGTGTGCAAGCAAATAAGCTCTAGCTTGCTAAAAATGTTCCATACAAAATAGGCATTTAAAATTCATATAAACTGGATTTGGCATTAAATAACCCACAGTGGTTGATATGCCATAAAACCCAAACAAACAAACAAATGTAAATGGACGATTCAGAAATGCGATTTGTAAGTCGTGGACACTACTCAAGGTATTAAAATATCAAAATAGTTATGACGAAAGAAGTGTTTGATATGAATGAAAGCGGAAGTGCTATTTTTGCATAAAATCTCCAGGAGAGTGACTTATCGCGACTCTTCTTTGATTATAGTTTCCCGCTGACATGAACTGGAAAGATTATACTGAATCATTTGCGAAATGTTAGGAAAGATGATTCACTGTGTCGTGCCAGACAATTTTTATCGCCACAATCTATCTTACACATTCGTATACATACAGTTCGTCCATGCATTGAATATTGCTGGCAATCTGGTCTGCTGCTTCTGCTATGTATTCAGAGATTCTTGATAAAATCCAAAGAAAAATATATACAATGTTATCGGTCCTGATCTGACATTTCAGCTTCAACCAATTCCCCATCGCTATAACGTAGCTTCCCTGTGCCTTTTCCATAAATATTTTTTATGGTAATTGTTCTAATTGTTTGGTACTTTGGCTTTATGAATTTAAGCGCAGTACTAGATTGGCGGCAAGGTCTCATCTTTTTACAGTTGAAATTGCTAGCTGTAACAGTTTCTTCTCTCGAACTTCTTGCTTCGGGAATTCTCTTCTGGAGTCTTCCTTTCCAGTCAACTTTGATATATTTATTACATACAAGCACGTATTAAGAAACCACATCGGATTTTTTTTAAAATGAGGTATAATCATTATTGTCCAGTGCTTTCTGCATTCTGTTAAGGATTCTTCTAGAATTGGTGAATTACTATAATGATTATTCTAATCCCCCAAATTATATCTCTTATATATATTATATATATATATATATATATATATATATATATATATATATATATATATATATATATATATATATGTGTGTATGTATATATATATATATATATATATATATATATATAGAGAGAGAGAGAGAGAGAGAGAGAGTCCCCCCAAAATGTACTCACTTTTTGACCTCTTATAATGTCTTGAATGGTTTTCTTTTTTCATATTCATGTATCTAATTTCAGTTCATATTTAATTTAAACCGCTTTAAAATTCAATAAACATAAATATTTCTTAATTTTAACCATTAATCTTGTTTGCAACTCAATAAACACTGCATTTATTGTCATTTAAAGTGTGAGAAGGGTAAAGATCCCGAAAAAAGAGCAAAGCACAAAATAGTAGCTATACCAAAACCTTTTCACGACCAGGTTTGTGCGTTGTTTTGAATCTCACTTGTCTTTCAACACATGCTAATTAGGTGCGATGATAATCACCCAAATAGAGTCAATGTTTCATCTGTAAAAACGGTATGCAGAATATCAACTTATACGTTGACAATTATTAAAAATTGACAATTGACAATTGTACAGTACTTAATATATATATATATATATATATATATATATATATATATATATATATATATATATATATATATATATATAATTTTATTATAATTATAATATATATTTATACGAATACTTTTTTGACCAGTTAGAATTAAAAAAATGCATTCATTTCTGTTAGAATAAGAATTAATTAAGTTTATTATTATTTTTAATAGTATGTATCTTTATACATAAAATGTGCTGAGATTTGTTTTATTTAAGGCTTCTACATTTATAAAAATACAAATTTTGAAGTGTACGAATATTTATTTTCCCCCAACTGTATGTGTCTGTGTGTGTGTGTGTGCGCGCGCGTCAGGGCAGTAATCTATCGCTTATACATTTTTCATTAAATGTAACAGACAAGGAAAATATATTTTTCCTGGTTTTCTAATGTTTAATGTTATGAAGACAAAGTGATGGTTGAAACTTTACGTACTGATTATTATTCCAAGCACTTTTGGCAAATTCATTAACCATTTTCAAAAAGATTTCGTTGTTAGTATATTTTTCTGATTTATGTTCTAAGCCTTATTATTTAGAGCGTGTAGTAATTCTTATCTGTGATGGATGCGAATAGTAGTAATTCAGTATCCGTCACATTCAATGCAATATATATATATATATATATATATATATATATATATATATATATATATATATTGCATTGAATGTGACGGATACTGAATTACTACTATATATATATATATATATATATATATATATATATGTAAAAGTCAGGATGTGTGTGTGTGAGTGTGTGTGTGTGTAACGAATGCACGGCCGCAATTTTCGACGGATTTGCACCAAAATTTGCATGCACTTGCTCCAAGTTAGCAGCAAGGCCAAGACCGACTTTGCATTTCCCAACTCCCATCGATAGTGGAAATAATCGATTTTTTCATGCTTCTACAGCAGTTTTCATGTAGTTTGCGGGCATATTCTACTGACCAGAGTGAGAGCCTATAGCTGGCTGCCACGAATAGGCAGGAAGATTCTATTGGTCAGCGGGAGAGCCAACAGCTGACTGACACGAATGTTAACTAGCATGCTAGCATGCAAAAAAATCGATAGCTGCAAGTGGGAAAAATTTAAATCTGCATAGCACTTTACTTCAATTGGCTCATTCGCTTGCTTAAACTCAACGTTGATTCTGATTCCGCAGAACTGGGTTGGGTGTGAAAAAGTATTTGTTGTTAACATTCTTTTTTCATTCGGTTTTTCCAGTTACGAGTCCTTTTTTTAAAGCTGATCGTTTTGTGTTCATTTTATTTAGTTCTTTTTTCGTAACAGATTTAATGTTTAGTATAGAGCTTAGAAAAAATTCGCAGTGTGAGATAGGCAAGAAGTAAGGCATGTAGCAACATCAGCACGGCAAAGGGCACTGCTTTAAAGGCAAGGAAGGGCAAAAATATTTTAAGTCAAGTGATAGCGATTGCTGTATGAGTCGTACGATTTTTAAATCAAGCACGGGCAACACCGGGCCATGCTGCTAGTATATATATATATATATATATATATATATATATATATATATTGAAATGTTAAGATATTAAATTGAAAAACATGTCAAAATCGCTACAGAATCATGCGATTCTAACAGTTTACAATCGCCTAATGAGTTGCATTGATTCGCCTAAAAACGCGACTGCAATTGTGTAGCGTTTTTAGACATGTTTTTGATATCATATCCTAACATAAAGAATATGGGTCTACTTTTTATTGAGCCATCTTTTAAATTCAATGTTACGAACTTTTGAATTGTGTTCTATTCGTTCTCATCTTACCTGGATATATATATATATATATATATATATATATATATATAGATATATATATATATATATATAGAGAGAGAGAGAGAGAGAGAGATGGATATACAACATTAGGTACGTAATTGAGGAAAACTTATAAAGAAGAAAAAAAAACATTCAATAGAAACAAATTAGTATATTTTCAAAAAATGTTCTAAGTAGAAACAATATTCAATAAAACACTCTCAGTTATGAAGATTGGCTCGATGAGGTCTCGAAATCGACTCCGTGCACTGTTCCGGAGGTTCTCGTGAATATTACTTAACACATCTACGATGGCGGCCTTCCCGAGTTTTTATTATTGTGAAACCATTGATTAGTCTTGAAGAATCCTTATTATCGTGGCACTGTTGTTGGAATTCACGAGTCCTTATTATTGTGTGATCGATGTTTGGCCTCCCGAATCCTTATTATTTTGGGAATCATTCTTGGCGATCTCAATTTTTCATCATTGTCGGTTCAAAAGTTGGCTTTCACGATTGCTTATATTCGTGGGACAGTTGTTTGGCCTTCGCGCGTACCTATCATTGAGGGACCAATGGTTCGCCTTCACGAGTCATTATTGAGGTTCCGATATTGACCTTTTCTAGTCCTTATTGTTGTGGCACCATTGGCTGGCCTTCACTACTTATTATTTGGAACGGATTTTTGGCTTCACGAGTCCTTATTAAGGTGGGTCCGATGGTTGGCCTTCACAAGTTATTATTATGGGACCCGATAGTTGTCCTCATCAGTCCTTATAATTGTGCGAATGGTAGCTGGCTTTCATGAATCCTTATTGTAGACAGTTTGTTGGCCTTCGCTAGTCCTTAATATTATGTAACCAATGTTTGGCCTTCACGAGCCCTTATTGTGGGACCGATGCTTGGTTTCACAAGTTTTTATTTTAGAACAACTGGTTTGCTTTCATGAATTTTTATTATTGTAGCGCCGTTGGTTGGCCTTCGCGAGTCCTTATTGTTGTGGGACCGGTTGTTGAACTCTTATCGGAATCTTTTTGGTGTACGCAATTTTTAATAATTGTGGGATCAGGGGTTGGCTTTAACGATTTTGTATTTTTGTGGGACAGTTGGTTCGTTTTCTCGAGTAATTATTCTCGGCTGTTGCCTGGCGTTCACGAATTTTGATTATTGTAGGGCTGGTGGTTGGCCCTCGCCAATCCTTATTCTTGTGGACTCGTTAGTTGGCCTTCACGAGTTTTTGTTATTGTGGGTCCGTTTGTTGGTCTTCAGGAATCTTTATTATTGTGGGATCATTACTTGCCTTTCACGACTCATTATTGGAAGACCGTTGGTTGCTCTGCCACACGCTGATGTCCCAGAATTAATACTCCTCGGAATCCAAATCAGGATAGTTATAAGCCCACATATACAAGGGTTACATTATTGTGAAAATTCTCGGACATCCATTCTTCCTGGAATACCTACGGCAAACGTCTAGATCCAGGTCTTGACCACCGTGTCCAGCAAATCGTTGTTGTCGGTGGCATTGAGGACATTTTTTCTTACGATGATGTTCACACACTGCAAGCCTCAACTACAGTGTTACAGAATAAGAGGCATAGTCTATGAAAATCTATGGGGAAGTTAACGGGTGACAATAGATTTGAAGATTGTCAAGATTGTATTTATAGGGGAAGCATCCTCTTGGGAATCGGTTCCACATAACACCGATTCGTGGATAGAAGCTCCTTAGCGGAACTTACATCTCACCAACTGAATATAAAGGGAATGAAAGTGGTTCGCTATAATGGCGGGTCTTAACCATGAAGGTTAGAATCTTGTGAAGTTTATTAAATACGCAAAGCTCTTGCATGGGTTGCGTGTAACAAACTTCACAAGATTTAGCGTTCGAACCTTGCATCCTTTTTAAATTGAACCAGTCCTACTGCATGAATCAGAAACGTGGACATTATCTGTTCGTCTTGAGAGACGACTGGATGGAACATATAAGAATCTGCTTAGAAAAATCAAGAACATCAGTTGGAGATCCGTTGCAATGCTGAACACATTTTACGGAGAACTGAGACTATTCTCTTTTAAACTCAAACAAAATCGATTGCAGTTTGCCGGCCACTGCCACCGAGCGGACGGGAAGGTCGTCTAATTCTTACTTCTATGGCATCCTTCTGGAGCTGTCTTCCCGCGAAAGTTGACTTTCCCAGACACTATGGTTCGGTACTCAGGGTTGGACATTGGGGATCTGGGGACAGCAAACAGGACCGAGCAATGTGAAAATGGATTGTTAATGGAGTTTCGACAGGAAGTCAAAGGATGATGATTATCAGAGTATTTCTATAGTAAAAATCATTGGCAAGGCATTTCGATTATACGTAGCTGAAAGATATGATATATAATAGTAAGAAAATAGTGGCAATCTTTTTATGGATGGGGTCACGATAAAAACATTCGGATATAAGGTTGACGTCCCCTATCTTGTATTAGCTACTGAAAGAACTATCATGACTGAGACCAATCTCTCTTAAGCTCACACAAAAGCGATTGCAGTTTGCCGGCCACTGCCACTGAACGAACAGGGAAATCGTCTCATCTTTACTTCTATAGCATCCTTTTGAAGGTGTCTTCTCACAAAAGTTGACTTTCACAGACATCATGGCTCGGTACTCAGGGTTGGATTTTGAGGATCTGGAAACGCCAATGCAGGACCGGGCAGTGTGGGAAGGGATTATTATTGGAGTTCCGACCAACCAGATGGAGGTTGAAGGATGATAGATCTGGTGAAACTAGGGAATGTAGTTCGTCTGAATACGTTCCATGGAAATAGCGATAGAGCAGCAAGAGACCTCTGACGTTTCGACTCTGAGAAAAGGAATTGTCAGGTGGAAAATAATTCCTTGCCCAAAAGAACGCGGAGACGTTTTGGACTAGTGAAGTCTGGGCAGCGCGTGACCATATATGGCAGCAGTACTCCATTTTTCGCTTGATATAACTCTTGTGAAGCTAGAGGATATCAGGAGGAGTCAGGTACTTCCTGTATCGATAGAGAGAAACAACCATTTTTCTAGCATCTTAGCTTAGTCTTGTTAAGCATTAATAGAAAAAAAACAACATGCAAAGCTATTATATTTTATTTTTTGTAGCGCAGCATTCGTAGAAAATAAAAAAATCTACAATTTCTAAAATTTAAAACTAGATATCGCCCAAGAAAATTTCGCTGCTTGTGTCCAAACAAAACCCCCTCTTTCCATTTGCCCCCATTTCTTACCCCAGAAAAGGAAATTTATGGTTGAAGTAAGAACTCTGTTGTCAAGTGTAGGACTAGCTTCGAATACTTGTATTAAGTTAGGATTACTTAGACAATTAATAGTATAATATTATACAGCGCTGTTCAATAAAAATGACTCACTTTATTTTTTTTACTTAAAAAATTTTTCGCCTATTGTTTTTGGGGTCAAACTAATTTTTCATCTTACTAATATAAAACCCTCTTCCCGACCACCTAGTAAAAAAGTTTACTCACCCTAAGGTATTCTATCGATAATTATAATTTTGGATGTATTGCTGCCATATATGGTCTGGTGCCCCTTCTGTTTGACTCGGGGTTCTTGATAGGCTCCAGAGGTGGATATGCAATGTAGTTGGCCCTGCTATGTCGTCTCGTCTACAGTCACTTTCTCACAGACGCGCCGTCGCCTCCCTCTGTCTGTTCTACAAATACTTCCATGGAAATTGCTCCGAGGAGCTGCATTCTCTGGTTCCCAGACGTCATGAGTTCAAGCGCCATACGAGGCTGGCATCCCGCTCTCACCCCTTCACTGTCGAAACTCCTAAATGTAGCCGACTCTTCTACTCCAATAGCTTCATGTCTCGCACCTCTCGCCCGTGGAACTCCCTTCCCTATTCCAGTTTCCCTTTGAGCTATAATCTCCAGCTATTCAAGTGTAATGTCAATCGGCATCTCCAGTTGCCTTGATCTATCAACTACCCTCATCCTTTCTTCTATCACTCCTATCTGATCTTGCTCTAAATTTTCTGTAACCCCTTGCGTCCTAGTGGCTCTCGCCTTGCTTAGGGTGAAATGCTTATATATATATATATATATATATATATATATATATATATATATATATATATATATATATATGAGATTTAGGGAAAAACTCTGCAAAAAAAGTGACTAACTTATTTCCTGCAACTAGTAATCAATAGAAACATAACCAAACAGCTTTAAGTAAATAATAATAGAGGTATAATTTATTTATAATAGGTAATATATTTTGAAATATTTAATAATCTATGGGTCCTCCTTTATTAACCTTTTCAACCCTTTTTGGCATTGACTTGATTAGGTTTTGGCAAATCTCATCTCCAAGTATTGAATTCCATTCGGATAGGAAAATCACAATCAAATCTTCTTTGTTGCTCAACTGCTTTCTCGAGAGCCTGTACTTTATAATGCTCCATAAGTTTTCTATGGGGTTGAGGTCAGAAGATTGGGGCGGCCATGTCATAACACTCACTTGCTTCTTATCAAAGTATTCCTTCATCAAATTTGATGTGCGACAGGGAGCATTATCCTGCATAAAAATGAGCTTGGTGGGGTCAATTTGCACCCTTTCAGCAGAAGGGAGCAGACAAGACTCTAAAATTCGCTTGTACTGCTTGTCTTTTCAATAGGTTTTAAGAAACCAGTTCCATGAAAAGAAAAGCATCCGGAGAACATTGTACTGAACGGATTCTTGACAGTATTTATTGCTAAATTCAAAGAGCTTTCAAAGCTTCTTCGGATTTTAGATCGCTTATCCTTTGAATTTAGCTCAAATTTCGTTTCATCGGAGAAGAGAACATTTAGTAAAAACAATCAGGTGAGTCACTTTTATCGAACAGCACTGTATTATTGTGTTATGTTTTAACATAGTGTAAGTTCAAATGTCTGGTAACAGAATAAAATCAAGCGGATACAGCTACTGGAAAACTGTCGCAGAGAATAAATTTTTAAAAGAAATCGTAAAGAAGAAAGTGGGACAGCATAACATACCCTTCGATGCACACGACCCCCAAGACCATCATAAAATATACGAATTTGGTGCCTCATGTTGGATTCCTATCGTTACTCGTGTTCATCTGTTCATTTTCAAGAATCTCAGATTCGCTGTTGTTGGCGGCTAGTGTCACGGGTGCGGGCATCCGTTTCATTTCTCAAGTCAGATTGGAAGATGTTATATTAATGCTCTCGGGAAATTTACCTTACGTTGTCTTCTAGTTATAGCCTGTTAAATATATGCTCTGAAATATCTGGCTCACCACACATATAACATATGTGAATAATAAGAAAGATTGTATTTCGCAAAAATAATTAGGATCATTCTGGAAGATAGATTTCTAAGCAATCTTTGTAATTATGTCGATAGCAAGACATATAGTATTAATAATAAATAAAATAAATTCTTTCTTTTACCTTATGACTCTCTCGAGTCTGACATTTGAGGAATTAAATGTGCTCTTCAGGAGACTTGACGATGGAGCTTATCATTAGATCTCCTGAAGAGTGAATGTTATTACACACACACACATGCATATATATATATATATATATATATATATATATATATATATATATATATATATAAATGAAAAAGAGCTCTTAAAGTAATTGAAAAAGGAATGGAATCAATTATCAAACTTATACTTTGAGAAACTTTTGAAACGAATGCCAAAAATGTGAGCTGCAGTAATCAGGGCGAAAGGAGGATATTTTGACGAGAGCGAAATTTAATCATAAAATGCTTTTCTTCTTTTTGTCATAATAAAAAAATAATGTCTCACTTTTTTTTAACCATGTATAAAAAATTTATTTTATTTTTACTTAAAGTACAAAGCAACTACTTTTTGGGCCAAACAACATCCACCCGTCAACAGTCATAATGGAATTTACTATCAAGTCTTCTGAGGATTGGATGTAATTCCGCAAAACTCAGATCTATCTATCTATCTATCTATCTATCTATCTATCTATCTATCTATATATATATATATATATTTATATATATATCCAGTCAAATTAAAGTATGGGGCTTACTATTATTTGCCCGTGTCATGTTAGTGACGAGACATTTTGTCAAAATCACAGGTGATACCCTAGTGTGCAGACAAAGGTGTATTTGTTACTTCTTCAGATGCGTTATAGCTAAGTGGATAGAATTTGTCATTCAAAATTCACACTCAGCCTAGCGATTCTGTTTTGGCGTTGGAAACACACATACCTATAACTGCGTGTGTGTGTGTGTACGCGGGTACTGATGTAAGTACATATATATATATATATATATATATATATATATATATATATATATATATATATATATATATATATTAGGTTGGTGCAAAAATAATGTCGTTTTCTTACATATGTTACAATGTGAGAAAACGGCATTAGTTTTGCACCAACCTAATATATATATATATATGTATAAATTGATATTAGCCCGATATATTTGCGCTTACATGAATGCATTAGACATTAACGTGTCCATGTATGTATACGATCCAGGCTATGATAAAATCGAATATATATATATATATATATATATATATATATATATATATATATATATACAAGCACATGTTTCCTTGTGAGTGCACGTGCGTGTCTGCGTACATATGTGCAATGGGCAAAACAAAACAATAAGAAACAAAACAAACAACTAAAACAATGTTTTCAGCTAGCTGACATGAAACCTGTATTTAATAGCGAGGGACAGCTGTCGAGGAGCAGCTATTTCCACCAAACAACGAGTACTTAATACTGAAGCAAATGCATTTTTCTCATTTTTTTTTTTTTTTTTTTTTTTTTACTGTTGCTTTTGGTGGTAGGGAGGCCTCTCTAAGCTCCTCCTGACAGCACTGATGTGAAAAGCAGGTTTGATGTCTCGAAGCAAACCCGGCCCCGGCTGGGATGTTTTGTTTATTGTCAGTAGGTTACGGCAGAATGCATTCATTAGCAGGGTTTGTAAAAGTTTTGTAAACAAGAACAACTGTTTTTAAAACCCACGGACCTTGGTGACCCAAAGGGCTAACGCTCCATAATTTTCTTCTTGCTAAATGTTGCTATATTATCAGTATTGTAACGTTTTGGGCGCGAAACTATTTCTATTAAAACTATAGATCAATAATTCCCAACGTGAGGCGCATGCCCCACCGGTGGCGCATGATAATATTTTGGTGGGGCATGCGTAGGATGCGCACCCTTCGGCTTAATATAACAACGTAAGCTCAAATTTCATTTTGCATTATTATTTCATGATTAAAATAATCAAAGTATATTACAGAATAAGCTTCCATTGAAGTATTTTATATTTCTGCCCTTCAGTTCGCTATTATATGTTTTGAAACGATATATATATATATATATTTAACTGTCTTTTTTTTTTTAAATTTTTCTCTTTCATGAACGCCATGGTCTTTTAAGATTCCTTCACGTGAATTGCAGTAAAATTTTGAATATGTAAGAATTATATATTACATGGGGGTACCAGAATTTTAGAAATACCAAAGTGGGGCATGGCCCAAAATCGGCTGGGAACCACTGCTATAGATCCTTTTTTATTTTATGTTAAGCAATGCATCAAGTTTAACATTGTTTATTCTAATGACTTCATTCGGGTTTTCTTTTTAAGCAGCAGCATATTTCAAATATGAGTTGTGGTGTAACGGATATCGGCTCGTAATGAGAAATCGGGGAGTCGAATTCGTTACATTCATTTGAGCACAAATACCCTTGGTAAAGATAGGAATTCATCTCTTCTCCGTCCAGCTATGGGTTAAATAGCAGGAGTGAATGGCCCTTATAGCCTTCGTTAGCAACCATTCTATCGAAGAAAGAAATGGCAACCTACCGCGGGAAAATCTTATTGTCTTGTTAGTCATGAATCGAAAGAAACATGATCGCCTAATCGTTTATTATGAATCGAAATTAACGGATTTATCAAATTTCAAATATTGGATTTTCTTCGAAGCTATTTTTCTGCCAGAACTTGAATTGTGGTTGAGTTTATTTTTAAACAAGAGATCTGTTAAAATATACTTTACATTCTTTCACAATATATATATATATATATATATATATATATATATATATATATATATATATATGTGTGTGTGTGTGTGTATGTGCGTGTGTTTCTTCAGGACAGGAGCGATCAGGGCTCTCCACATGACATGAAGAGACAAGGCTCACACACACACACACACACACACACACACACACACACACACACACACACACATATATATATATTAGGTTGGTGCAAAAATAATATCGTTTTTTTTTACGTATTTTTTAACGTTAAAAAACGATATTATTTTTGCACCATCCTAATATATTGTGGAGAGCTATGATCACTCATGACCTGAAGAGAGAAGCCACACACACACACACATATGTGTGTGTATGTATGTGTGTGTGTGCCGTGTCTCTTCAGGTCATGAGCGACCAGGGCTCTCTATAACATATATATATATATATATATATAAATTGTGGAGAGCCATGATCACTCATGACCGGAAGGGACAAAGTACATACACACACACATACAACATACACACACACACACACACACACACACACACATATATATATATATATATATATATATATATATATATGTTGTGGAGAGCCCTGATCGCTCATGACCTGAAGAGACAAGGCACATGGTATTAGGTTGGTGCAAAAATAATGACGTAATAATATCGTTTTTTGACGTTAAAAAATACGTCAAAAAACGACATTATTACGTCATTATTTTTGCACTAACCTAATAGAAAGGTGTAATCAATGTGTATAGATTTATTAAATGTCATATATGACAAAAAAATATTAGGGACCTTTTTTTTTTACTTATATCACGGCCCTGTAATTCTTGAAACTTGTAGCTTTTTATTAAGTAATATGAAAAAAAAAAAAAACCCACAAAAATGTAGAAGTAAATAAAAGAAATGAAGCCATCAGCAAGCTTCAGAATATTTTTGTCCATTGTTGTAAACAATCTAAAATCTGGACTGTCTAAACAAAACAAACTACAAGGCAGTTTGCACGGAATTTAAAATGAAATGTTTTGGTTGTTTGCTAAGAACTAAACAATCACAAATGAAAAGAATAAAAGCAGCAAAAGTAAATAAAAGATGGCATCGAAATCATGAAACATCCGCCAAAAGTGAACAAAGATAAATACATTGCCTTTTAAAAACTAATTGCTTAAAAAGACTTTGTTTGCATTTACAACTTTTACGTCTTTCTCTTCTTAATTATTTGGTTTTGTTTGGATTTTCTTTATTTTAGTATTTGTTTTAGTTCCTTTTTCCTTTCTCTTCCAATTAAAAAAAAAAAAAAAAAAATTCACAGTTTTTTTTCTAACTTTTTGCATCTTCTATTTCATGTTGTTTCCTCGTTTTAGCTACGAATATTTGCATTCCATTTACATTTGAATATTGTCTTTTTCACAAGAAAACTTACAGTATTCAGAGAAAATCCCAGAACCCATTGTATAAAGAAATCAGGGCTTATATGGATGAATAAAATTCTTCTACGTCTTAATTCTATATCATCGTCGAATTAAAATATCTTGAATAACTATATTTCATTTACTAACCGTTCAACCACTCGAGGTATAATATTATTGAATGAGGTTTTGTGGACATAAGAAGAGGAAATAAGGTGTGAAGAAATATAGTTTTAAAGTGTGTTATATTTATGGGATAAAGTGTTCAATATCAGAGATAGGCGGCCTGATGATTGCGTCCTGCATGAAACAGCCTGTCACCTCTGAGTGTTGACTTCAATGTTCACTTATATATATATATATATATATATATATATATATATATATATATATATATATATATATATACATAAGTGAATATATGTATCCAGCGTTGACATTTTTTACCACAACTTCATTTGATTTTCCCTTAGCTTGAGTCATTTATATATATATATATATATATATATATATATATATATATATATATATATATATATATATATATATGTATGTATGCATGTATTGTATAATACATATACATATTTAGTTTCTTAAAAGAGAAAATGACTCAAGCTAAGCGAAAATCAAATGAAGTTGTGGTAAAAATGTTAACGTTCGATACATATATTGTGTTTGAAAACAGTCATGATTAAAAATGAACAACACTTCTTATTTCATTATTTTCTTGATCCTCAGAGTTTATTTTGTTTCGACGTATTTTGAATAAATTCTACCCTTGATATCATTGGTTATAGTAACTGATAATGGTTATCTATCTATCTATCTATCTATCTATCTATCTATCTATCTATCTGTCTACGCATTGTTTATAAGTCATTTCACTTTGTGTTCGTTTCATGCTTACATTATTGTTAATGCATCGGGTGAAACTAAAAGTCATGCACATTTGCAATGCTGTCTGTAACAATAAACTGACTCTCGTGTGACGGGGTGCTTGTAAATATAAGAATGTCATCATGTCTCACATGCCAGAGAAATGTTGGCCCACCCATTGTTTTAGAAGAGGAGCCTCATAAGGCAATAACTATTATTTGTGGAATGGCTTCATAATTCTCATTTGGAATGAAAATAAAATAGTAAAACAAGAAAGAAAGAAAGAAAGAGAGAGAGAGAGTGAGAGAGAGAAAGAAAGAAAGGAAGAAGTAAAGAAAGAAAGAAAGAAAGTAGATGAGATCCCGCCCCTTACTCTTGTGAAATATGGCTGTTATTGTTTTATTGTTAAGAGACGCTGTAACTTACAAGGGTACGTCGGCCACTTGCCCCATCCACTTGAAATGTCGAACTTCTGAAGAGAAGAGCACCCCACATTTGAGTGGCCGCCTGATGAGATTGTCATCTCCTTGATTGATGCCACTAGACAAAATGGCAAAGATGGCATCAGCCGCAGTGCTTAAAGTGGAACGCAAGGCGAAGAGGATTTACAACAGTTTTGGGGGCCATTTTCTACGCAGGAAAAGAAACTAGCAGTACGACACAGTACACAGTAGCAGAAGAAACTCCATGTTATAATTAAAAGCGTATTCTACCAAAATAATTCTTATGAATTATCGATCAACTGATTCATTAAAAGACAAAGACTTGTAAATTCCAAAGCGAAAAGGAACAGAAACAAATGACTTATTCATTTTTCATTATCTTGAAATTTATGTAATGAAGAAGCATTGTCAGATATTACTAATTTTTAGAATTGTAGTATCGTATGCAAATTAGATAGACAAATATGAATAGAGAACAACTGGCGAACATGGGGGGTATGCCTAACAAACCCGGTTGCTAATCAGGACACGGAGAACTGTACTACGATTACTACTACGCAGAGAGATAAGCAAAACATGACAAGAATAAAATTAAGAGGAAAATGGAAGTAAAAAATTAATAATATTTAACAATCCTTCGTCTAAAAGTTCAACATTATTATTATTAATAATATTATTATTATTATTATTAATAATACTTGTTTTTCTTTTTATGTGCCGTGTCCTTTCAGGATGTAGGCGATCATGGCTCTCCAATTTTCCCCTATCCCTTATAGTTCTCAATACGTTTCGTGCTTCTGACAACTCCCGCAGACCACGTTATGCCATACACTTGTTTAAGCCCGCTAGGTATGTCATGCATTGTTTTCCCTTGTCTCTTTTTCCCTCGATTCGACTTGTGAGTACCAGGCTAATAAAATACTAATTGTACATTGCTCTGTTCCATGCGTGATGACATTATTTACGTACTAATAATATTAATGCACGTAAAAAATTAACATCACACATGGCGCAGAGCAATGAGATTATATGATTAAATATGCTGTACTACGGAGAGACCTTATAGCTCAACCGGTGGAGCAGCTATCCTATTAGGAGAAATTTCCAAAGTAAAACGGAAAAGAGGTTTGGATTAGTTAATTCTTCTACCTGTCAAACTCAGTTGGATTATTTAATACTGATATCAGACTTGAGACGATAATCATTTACTTGATACTGGAATAGGTTAATACTGGTCGTTTGTATTTGAGCCGGTAGCCATTTACTTGGTTCGGGGATAGGTAAAAATTAGTCATTAATATTTGAGCCAGTAGGCTTTTATTTGGTCCGGGGATAGGTAAAAATTGAGCCGGTAGGCATTTACTTCGGTCGGGGATAGGTAGATATTGATCATTAATATTTGAGCTAGTAGGCATTTACTAGGTGCGGGATAGGTAGATATTGGTCATCAATATTTGGCCGGAAGGCATTTACTTGGGTCGGGGATAGGAAAATATTGGTCATTTATATTTTAGCCGATAGGCCTTTATTTGTTTCGGGGATAGATAAATATGGGTCGTTTATATTTGAGCCGATAGGCATTTACTTGTTTCGAGGATAAGTAAATATTGGTCATTAATATTCGAGCCGATAGACATTTACTTTATTCGGGGATAGGTAAAAATTGGTCATTTATATTTGAGCCCGTAGGCATTTACTTGGGTCGGCGATAGGTAGATACTGGTCATTTATATTTGAGCCGATAGGCATTTACTCTTTTCGGGGATAGGTAAATATTGGTCACTAATATTTGAGCCGAGAGGCATTTACTTCGTTCGAGGATAGGTAGATATTGCTCATGTATATTTGAGCCAGTAGGCATTTACTATGTGCGGGATAGGTAAATATTGGTCATTAATATTTGAGCCGGTAGTCATTTACTTGGTTCGGAAAGCTAGATATTGGTCATTAATATTTGAGCCAGTAGTCATTTATTTGGTTCGGGGATAGGTAAAAACTAGACATATCTATTTGAGCTGGTGGGCATTTACTTGGGTGGAGGATAGGTAGATATTGGTCATTTATATTTGTGCCGATAGGCATTTACTTGGTTAGGGGTAGGTAAATTATTTGCCATTTATATTTGAGCTGATAGGCATTTACTTAGGCGTTAGGTAAATATTGTTCATTTATATTTGAGTCGATAGGTATTTAGTTGGTTCGGGGATAGGAAAATATTGGTCATTTTTATTTTAGCCGATAGACCTTTATTTGGTTCGGATATAGGTAAACATGGGTCGTTTATATTTTAGCCGATAGGCATTTACTTGTTTCAAGGATAAGTAAATATTAGTCATTAATATTTTAGCCGATATGCATTTACTTGGTTCGGGGATACATAAAAATTGGTCATTTATATTTGAGCCGGTAGGCATTTACTTGAGTCTGGGATAGGTAGATATTAGTCATTTATATTTGAGCCGATAGCCATTTACTTTGTGCGGGATAGGTAAATATTGGTCATTTATATTTGAGCCGATAGACAATTACTTGGTTCGGGGATAGGTAGATATTAGTCATTAATATTTAAGCCAGTAGGCATTTATTTGGTTCGGGGATAGGTAAAAATTGATCATATATATTTGAGCCGGTAGGCATTTACTCGGGTCGGAGATAGGTAGATATTGGTCATTTATATTTGAGTCGATAGGCATTTACTGGGTGCGTGATAGGTAGATATTGGTCATTAATATTTCAGCAGAAGGCATTTAATTGGTTTGCGCATAGGTAAATATTGGTCATTTATATTTGAGCCGATAGACAATTACTTGGTTCGGGGATAGATAAATATTTTTCATTAATATTTGATCCAGTAGGCATTTATTTGGTTCGGGGATGAATCATATATATGTGAGTCGGTAGGCATTTACTTGGGTCGGGGATAGGTAAATATTGGTCACTAATGTCTGAGCCGATAGGCATTTACTTGGTTCGGGGATAGGTAAAAATTGGTGATTTATGTTTGAGCCAGTAGGCATTTACTTGGGTCGGGGATATTGGTCATTTATATTTGAGCTCATAGGCATTTACTTCGTTGGGCGATAGGTAAATATTGTTCATTTATATTTGAGTCGATAGGCATTTAGTTGGTTCGCGGATAAGTAAATATTGGTCATTAATATTTGAGCCGATAGACATTTACTTTATTCGGGGATAGGTAAAAATTTGTGATTTATGTTTGAGCCAGTAGGCATTTACTTGGGTTGGGGATAGGTAGATATTGGTCATTAATATTTTAGCCGATATACATTTAATTGGTTCGGGAATAGGTAAATATTGGTCATTTATATTTGAGCCGATAGACATTTACTTGGTTCGAGGATAGGTAAATATTTGTCATTTATATTTGAGCCGATAGACAATTACTTGGTTCGGGGATAGGTAAATATTGGTCATTAATATTTGAGCCGATAGGCATTTACTGGGTGCCTGATAGGTAAATATTGGTCATTAATATTTGAGCCGATAAGCATTTTTCTGGTTCGGGGATAGGTAAATATTGTGTATTATTACTTGAGCCGATATTCATTTACTTGGTTCGAGGATAGATAAATATTGGTCATTTATATTTGAGCCGATAGGCCTTTTCTTGGTTAGGGGATAGGTAAATATTGAACATTTATATTTGAGCCGATAGGCATTTAGTTTTTTCGGCGATAGGTAAATATTGATCATTTATATTTTAGTCGATAGGCCTTTATTTGGTTCGGGTATAGGTAAATATGGGTCATTTAGATTTGAGCCGATAGGCATTTACTTGTTTCGAGGATAAGTAAATATGGGTAGTTTATATTTGAGCTGATCGGCATTTACTTTATTCGGGAATATGTAAACATAGGTAATTTATATTTGAGCCGATAGGCATTTAATTGTTTCGAGTATGGGTAAATATGGGTCGTTTATATTTGAGCCAATATGCATTTACTCGTTTCGGGGATAGGTAAGTATTGGTCATTTGTATTTGAGCCGTTAGGCATTTACTTTCTTAGGGATACGTAAATATTGGTCATTTATATTTTAGCCGGTAGTCTGGTGCTCTCAGACTTGAGGAAAGTGCCTGAAAACCATACCACCCAAGCCTCGTGAGTGAAAATGGCAGACGAAAGATTTGGAGGCCGTCGATAGCTGTGCTAGCACAAAGTCACAAGTCATCGTGGCTGAAGGCTTTAGCGTGCTGGCCTTGTTCTGTGTTGATCATGCTAGATAACACACTCTTTCCCAGAAACTGTAAGTAACGTCTGCTCAGCACAATAAAGTATAAAACCTAGTAGAATCCAAAGTGTAAAGCACAGGTGAGCTCTGTGGGTGTTGAATAAGCAAAATGCGCCAGAGCCAGCGTCTGCAGTAAGGATTCTTTAGCCGCCCTAGCAGATAGATATCCTCGAGTACGAGTGACCAGCTATACATATATGAGCCGAGAGGCATTTACTTGTTTCAGAAATAGGTAAATATTGGGCGTTACTATTTTAGTTTTTAACCATTTAATTTGTTCCGTTATATCAATTCTTGATCGACTGGTTTGTCTTTTTAAGGCCAATCAGCCTCTTTTGGGGTTCTATAAAACCGCTACATACATAGGGTTGTTGGAATTTGCTTACAGTATCTGGTGTCCACCAAGTACTGACCGGGTTCGATGATGATCAACTTCGATGATCGAACGGGAACAGGGGGTTTCTCTATGATTTGACACTAGGCCACTTATAGATAATTATCGGTCGATTATATTTGAGTTCAGAAGTATTTACATGGTTCGGATATAGGTAAATATTGGTCTCCCTTATATTTCAGTTCGGAAGTATTTTCATGGTTCGGAAATAAGTAATTACTGGTCTCTTAAATTTTGAGTTCAGATATATTTACATGCTTCGGAAATATGAGTCTCTTATATTTGAATTCAAAAGTATTTTGTGACGTCACCCCTGGCCTCTCTCTGGCCATGTGCTATCCTGAGACGACCAATATGACTTGGTATTGGTCGCAGCACCAAATGTGACATTCTAACCCTTTGCTGATTCGGATGGGAATCTGGTTAGATTCGATATCAGCTTTGTCGTTCCCAGCTCGCCTCCAACGTCTGGTTACCAAACTAACTGCTTTGATCTCTAGTCTAACCTACCCACGTTGTGATTTGATCTTAGGTAGGCGAAATCAATCAGTCGCCGGGCCGCAATGCAAGCCGAGTCCGAGCAAAGGTAACACCACACAACTATATGTAAAAGAAAATAAAGTAACAACTCGAAAAGTTCCAATGTGTTAAAAAAAGAATAACAAATATTTTTATATCTGGTTGATGAATACAGGACTCCGTCTTTCTCCCAAACCGCTTCTATGGATTCGTGACACTTTGTGTTTGTTAGGCGAGTCTTAATATCTTAAGTTGTTTTTCGGTAACTGGTTTTTGGTGTCTTCAGGCGATATTCGCAAAACTTGTTTTGATGTTGTGAGTCTAAGTCGTTCTTCAAAAATAAATTGTTCTTGGTTAGAAGCCGAAGTCGGGATGCGTGGATCTTCAGTCAGCTTCCTGCGAAGCTGGTCTCAGAGCTCACAGCTCAACTTTGTCTGCGTCTGCGTCTCTCTCTCCAACTCCAACTGCAACTAACTAACTAACTGCCGTCTACTTGCTGCGACTCTCTTTATATGGACGTCGACCAAAACCGGGTGTGGGCTTGTCGGGGTTTGAGTTCCTCGATAATTCTAAATCCACAATAAGGATTTTCTTTGTTTTCGGACAGGAAAATTTATCACTTTCCATTTTTGGAAGTCCATTACTTTCTGCTTAGAGCGGTTCTTAAGAGAATCGTTCTCCCAAATTCTTCCTTTCTCATACCAATCCCCTCAGAGGGCATCAACAGGTTTCCCTTCTTTCTCATAGTGGAATCTCACACCAATCCCCTCAGAGGCGTCAACAGGCCTCCCTTCTCTCTCAGAGTGGTATCTCACACCAATCCCCTCAGAGGCGTCAACAGGCCTCCCGTCCTTCACCCACCGCTCACGCCACCACTCAGCAATGACGCTCGGCAGTGCGGATGTTTACAATTATCGCTCAAAGGAAAAAAAAATATCTTCTTTTTTTTCTTTTCTTTCTTTCCCCGACACCTGACCCCTACGACTCGTTGTGTGGTCCTTAATCTCTATCTTAACCGAATGTCATCTGCAATTTATCAACGAGATTTCCGCCAGCGTCAAGTGGGTGGTCAACTGGACGTCTTCGCACTATGTATCCAATTAGCCATCCCGGTAACAAACTTTTATCCTGTCCAGGTCTGGACAATGAAACAGGTGGTCTCTTTCCAAAAACAAATGATATCTTCGAAAGATAGTTAATGGTTTATTCTTTTCCCTTCCTTTTTCTCTGGGGGTGGCCTAAGCTGATGCCATTCTCTGACCTGATTACCATTATCTCCAAGCTTCTGTTTCGTAGGCCACTTGACCAATTTGAAATTTTCCTTATTGCCATGGGCAGATTGCTATCTTTTTTCGCCGCGTCATAACATAAATTAATTCCGACAGATCCGTGGTCTTACGAATTTCCTATCTTCAGCGAAAAAAAAAAACACTTTTTTTTCGCAAATGAAAATAAAACCGTTACCACTTTTCTTTGTTAAAACAAAATAACATCGCTCAGTATGTCTTTTCGTGATAGCTTCTTCTCGCCTTAATTATTTCTCGCTTTTAATTTTCACGCGACCCCTAAATAGTGTCACAATTACATGGTTCGGAAATAGATAAATATTGGTCTCTTATATTTGAGTTCAGAAGTATTTATATGGTTCGGAAATGGGCAAATATTAGTAATTTATATTTCACTTCATAAGCCTTACGTAAATAAATTGGCCCACCAATAAAAAAAAATGGTTAGTTCTTAGGCCTTGACATTTGTGAGAGTATAAAAATATTTATTTGTTATCAATATAGAAGGCTGGTCTTGTTTACAATATCGTAACAGTATCAAATCGTTTCCTGATTTTTCAAATTTATTTGACTTTGCCGTCTACTCGCTGCGACTCTCTTTATATGGACGTCGACCAAAACCAGGTGTGGGCTTGTCGGGGTTTGAGTTCCTCGATAATTCTAAATCCACAATAAGGATATTCTTTGTTTTCGGACAGGAAAATTTATCACACTTCAAACAGATATATACATTTTAATTAATAGCATTTACTTCGTAGGTGGCCCATATTTTGGGAGGGGTTACTTACCTCTGTTTGGGATGCACTCGGCGTATTCAAAGAATCGCTGACAATATGAGTTTGAAGCTAGTGGGGAGCTGTTGTTTTTCTTTTTAAAATTCTGATCGACGTTGTTTAGTAATGACAGTAGAATGAGGGTCAGGGTAGATGTGATGAAAAGTATGACAAAAAGATTTATTTTATTACGCAAACGGATATATACATTTTAATTAAAGGAGGAAAAATTGCATAAATGTACAAAATATGTATCCGTTTATTCATCATTTAAGATAAATCATTAGCCTCAAATATTTATGCATGTTCTTCTTAAAAATCAGATATGGAGAATGATTTTTAAAATGTTAAAAAAGGATGTAAAAACAAGTTTTAATAATTAAAAAAATAAAAAAAATACTATATATATATAAATATTAACCATGCAACCACAATTCCAAATTTAATATTTGTAAATAACAGTTAAGTTCAATAACTCTGCAAATGTCTGTGGTCGATTTTACACTATATCGATATTATGTACCAGACCATCTAAAATGATATAAAAAAATCAATATTATTCGATTTTGACAAGTATTGCCGCATAAAACACTGGGCACTGTAAGCGACCTCCTGTATGTTTTGCCTTTAGAAAAACCTATAAAGGGTTGATAAGGCGTAAAAAGTCAATCAAACTGTCGCTGCCAAAGGAAGGTCACAAGAATGCAAATGAAAGAAATTACACCCCCCCCACTAAAATATTCTCTATTTTTTTTAATAGTGGACCACTCTTTTTAAGTAGTGTCGTGTTTACTTGGTCCGAAGTGAGGGAAATATTGGTCATATATATTCGAATAGCATTTACTTCGTAGGTGGCCCATATTTTGGGAGAGGTTACTTACCTCTGTTTGGGATGCACTCGGCGTATTCAAAGAATCGCTGACAATATGAGTTTGAAGCTCGTGGGGAGCTGTTGTTTTTCTTTTTAAAATTCTGATCGACGTTGTTTAGTAATGACAGTAGAATGAGGGTCAGGGTAGATGTAATGAAAAGTAATTAAAACGAAAATGAAAGACATACTAATTAAAAGGTCATCATAAAACTATCTTACTATTTAGTGATTAAAAAATTTCGATAAAAACTTTATTATTTTCTATAAATACAGGGTTTCCCAAAAATTTTGATATAATTTTAAAAGCAATTATCTTGAAAACTACGAAGTCTAGCTCAATAGAATTGAACAGTTTAGGTGTTGAACATCATAAGTTTATTATGGGACCGATTTCATAAGTGTTCAATATGTGCACCGCCTGTGACACGGCAGACGTCAAGTCGGTAGTTAAGCTCTTACCAAACACGCTGATGTTGATGATGGTCTACCAGATCCTTTATCCCTGCATAAGCAGGCCTTCATCTGTAAATGTTTGGTACCAAGTTCAAATTTGTTTGTCAGTTGGTGAAGTTTTTCCAAATTTTGCATTGAAGGCACACTGCACAGTCTTTGGCGACTGTGTGTGACCATATTCCAAGACGCAAAATGAATTCTAGTTGGGAGTGAACGGCATGGCTTAATCTGAAAACAGAACAAAAATAAAATATTAAATATAAATTCTTGATCTATTTCTCTACATTCCGTGAAAATTTGAAGTTATTTCAACAAGAATTGTCAAAATTATTGGTCTGCGAAATGATGTCAAACTTTTTTGAACACACTGTACTTTTATGGCAATAGTCCTGATGAACTTTTCTTTGTGGTAGAATGAATTTAAACGCGGTACTAGATGGCGACAGTATCACTTCATTTTATAATTGTAATGTCTAGATGTAACCTTAAGTTCTATGCTAACAGTTTCTTCTCTCGCACTTTTCGCCTGTGGAAATCTCTTCCGGTTTCTTGCTTCCCAGTTAGCTTTGATCTTCAAAAATTTAAATGCAATGTCAATCGTTATCTTCAGTCTTCTTAATTCCTGTTCTTTTATTCTTCTCTATCCTTAATAATGTTCTCTTTTTCTCATATTCTATTATACAGAGTAACCCATTGCGTCTTAGTGGCTTTATTGCCTTGCTTGGGACGAAATGATTAAAGTATAGATTACGAAACAGCTTCTCTTATTCCTACCGACTGTTAATCATGTAATTATTAGATTTGCTCACAATTACCGAACACGTTTAGTTTGTTTTGGGGTTCATTCCCTCCCCTCTCATTCTATTCATCCATAAATTTTTAAGTATAATTTTTTTTATAATCATTTGATTTTTATGGCAAGGGGTGCGTTTTGTTCCCCTTGAGAGGATACGGTATTATGGTGTATGGAGGATTGAATGGTGATGGACGAGTTCTTATGGTGAATGTGGAAATTGTAATGCGTGAATGGGTTTGAATCAGATTAACTAAGTATAAGATAGTTAGTAATGACCAGCCTCAACCCCTCCCCATTTTGGCCTTGTGCCGCACTTGTATTTTAAATACAATAAATAATAATTACAGAACACGTCATCAATTTTAGTACTAAGGCACTAAAGATGAAGACGCTAGATCGAACAGTTGCTATCAGAAGCATTATTTTTTCAACGAAATTCTCTACCTTCATTCTTCTTTTTCTTTGTGCCGTGTCTCTTCAGGACGTTGGCGATCATGGCTCAATTTTCTGTCCTTTGTACCTTTTTATAAATTTTGTGTTTTTGCTATCTCTTGTTCCGCCATCCATTTGCGCAAGCTGGCTAGGTAGGTTATGTGTCGTTTTCCTCTTGCCTTCGATATGCCCTGTGAGTATCAAATTTTACAAGCATACTTTCTTCTTTATGTGCCCTAGAAATTTCGACTGTCTCATGATGTTAAGTATAAATCTCCTTTTTGTTTCCTTTTTTTAAAAAAAACTTTGACGTTCCTCACATGTTCGGTCAATGGTATTCCAATCATCTTGCTGTAGTATCATATTTCTATCTCCTTTATTTGTGAGAAGATTATCCAGCATTCCCTACTAGATTTTATAATCTCGAGATGACTTCTGCATGAAGATTAAAGTTTTTATCTAAGAAAAAACGCCTACCGAAATAGAACATAAACGATTTTTGTCGTTCTTTTTTCTTGTAAGTTTACTCCGTTGACAGCATAATTTTGTAATTGTTTTTTTTTAAGTTTCCGTTTGTCTTTCTTTCTTTCTTTCTTTCTTTCTTTCTTTGCCATGCCATATCGGATGATTGATATTACGTAACAGTTCTGTACTCTTCGTTTCTAACAAAATTTTCTTGTTTCTTCTGTCGCCATGACTTTTTGTAATAGCAAAAATAACTCTCAATTGCATTTGGTATAATTGTTAATGCAGGTGGATATTCTGTAATTTACCAGAAATAACATTCCGCGTAATGTGTATGGACAACATGAAGTTATGTGCTAAAAATAGAAATTAATAGAAAGCTTTGTACAAGCAGAAATTTCAGCCAGGGCATTCAAATAGAGTTCCAAATGTGAAATAAGAATTGTTGGTCTTGCACAAAGGAAAACAGGAAGCAATAATTAAACCATTAAGAAATTTAATAACAAAAAAACTACAAATATTTAGGAATACTAGAAGTAGATTCAATTTAAAAAATATGAAATGAGAGAAAATTTAGAAATGAATAACTTAAAAGAACAAAGAACGAGACGGAATAGTAGAAACTTAATACATACAGTCGGCCAGTGTGTGTGTTGTGGGGGATATTCGTTCACCATGAATTGTTTTATTTAACACAGTTAGATTTTATAAAATAATTTTATAATCCATGCAATATTTGTTTACCATGGCATAATGCTGCAATATGCAAAAAAAAGAAAAAAAAAAGAAAAAAAAACATCAGAAAAATTTATTATATTAATGAAATTAAAAAAAAAATTATAGGCGAAAAAAGTATTCGTACAAAATTATAATACCTATTTAATACTTTGTAGCATATCCCTTACACAATTCAAAAGTAATCAGTCTCTTTCTGTAGCTTTTAATCAATGATTTTCAAGTCTCCATTGATATTTTACTCCATTCTTCTTTAGGTCTAGGATGTTTTTCGGAGCTCTTTTATTAACTTGAATTATAAACGCCACCAATTCTCTATTGGATTCAAGTCTGAAGACTGTGATGGCATTGACATTGTTTTCAATAAGCCATTTTTTTTGTAGATTTAGCCGTATGTTTAGGGTCATTATCTTGTTTCAAACCCCATCCATTTGGGAGTCCAAACTTTACTAATGACCCAAACAAATTAGAGTCCAAAACATTTTGGTAAATATTTTAATTCATTCTACCATCTATTATCTCTAAATAACCCGTACCATTGGCAGAAAACCATCACCGAACCATGATATTGTTACTACCAAATGTCACCGTTGGGGTTGTCTTCCTAGATGTAAAGGTTGTGCCGTCTTTTTTCC
This sequence comes from Acanthosepion lycidas, assembly GCA_963932145.1. NCBI lineage: Eukaryota > Metazoa > Mollusca > Cephalopoda > Sepiida > Sepiidae > Acanthosepion > Acanthosepion lycidas. The sequence continues at coordinate 37,891,611 of OZ010582.1, read as the reverse complement.
AAACGTGAGTCCTTGAATTACACCCAAATAGTTCAATTTTTGCTTCATCTGTCCATAAAACACTTTCCCAAAATGATTCAGGTTTATTCTTATGCTCATAAATAAATTTTAACCGGGAACCTCTATGTTTCTTCAGTAGTAGTTGAGTTTTTTCTTGGAGAACACGATGTTCGTTGACTTTCATTGTTTATTGTTCGCATCGTAATAACAAGACCTGATGTCTTTAATTCTTCCTGTATTTCTCTTTGAGTAGTCATTCGATTTTCTTGAATTTTGAGCTGAATTCTTCTCAATGATCTGGGAGAAATCTTGCATGGTACACCAGATCCCGATTTGTTCTCAACAGTTTTCACCTTTCTATAATTAGCAATAACGGAACTGATAGTAGTAAATGGTATATTCCGGATATCTGCTATTTTTGCTATAGATTTTGCCTTCCTTCCAATGTTTGATGATCAATTCTTTTTGTGAATTTGATAGTTCCTTGCCTTTCCCCATGATGATAATTATTGTGTATGATTTGTGTGTGGAGATAATCGTATATAAGGAAAGAATTGCGGAATATTCTAGATTGTTCTGGTAATCTGTTAATTGGAAGACTAGCAAAATCTAAACAAAGAATTATGTAAATAAAAATAATTTAAGGATTTTGATATTAGACATTTTGTACGAATACTTTTTTCGCCTAGAAATGTTATAAATAACACAAATTCACATATAACAAAGTTTTTTAATTGTTTTTTTTTTTTGCATATTGCAGCATTATGCAATGGTATACAAATATTGAATGGATTTTAAGTTTTTCATAAGTTATAACTATATTAATTAATACATTTTATGGTGTAAGAATATTTTATTTACCCCCACAATACATGTGCAGTAGATAGTTAGATATTCGGAATCTTTCCTAAACTACATTAAAAAACTCAGAAACTAATGAAAATGGAAACTAATTTTATGCAGAAATAGCCTTGAGAAAGAAATGAACCTGCCTTTTCTCCACGAATATGGGTTGAATAGTAGATCTTTTATTTGAAAACCATTACCCCCAAAAAGTTGTTAATTCAATATTTGCTAGCAAAAAAAAAAAAAAAAAAAAAAAATACTCATAGAATCCAAAAATACGTTTCGGCTTTTAATAACCTACAAAATGTTGATAAGCCGTAAAAACAAATCAGTCAATCATTCTTACTTGTTTAAGACGCCGGAAGTGTTACTAATGCTGTACCAATTAAAGTAGTCTAATGGGATTTGGAAGCTACTCTCAGTATAATTCACAGAAAAAGAAATAAAAAGAAACTTGGACAATAGTCTCATTCTTGCCAACATACCATCACAAATCCCCATAAATGGAATTATGTTCTAGATGATTGGAATTTCTTCGAGTACAAACAATCAGAAAGTGCCAAATCAGCACAGACAGCACAGTTTAGAAATGAGCCCAAAGTTGGAACAGGGAGAAAAAATCGCCCCTGACAGATAAGAAACGTAGAAAATAAGGCAGAAATGTTTGTGTTTGGAACTTTTTTTTGGTGCACAAGATGACGCCGCTTTTGGCTGTGGTTCGTGGCGAATAACGTACAATGCACCAGAGCACTCATCACCCCAACCTTCCCTTGCGGCCCCTTGTTTCTCGTATATCCTGATTATCCCAACCCGTCGGGCTCCTGGCCCAGCCTCAAAGCCACTTTTTCTGTATACTAGTAGCAGGTTTCTATTTCCCCGCAACCTGTTCGCCATTTTGGTCACAGATTGAATTATGAGAGATAAATGCTTCGCCGCCTTTTTCTGATCAAAATGGCAAGTTTATCGCTTTACGCCAGAGACGCCAAGTGGCAAAAAAAAAAAAAAAAAAAAAAAAAAATTAAAATAAAGAGGCAAAAGACGGTCGGGCGTCCGGTTCTTCACTAATGGATTGTTAAAGGCGATAAAGACACTTTAAGCAACGAAGCATTCATGTAAGCATACACACGTACACACTTAAATAAACACGCATAATGACGCGTGTGCATTTGAATGCAATCCACGCATACGTTACAATACATTAGCACGGGCACAAACAAACACATAAATACACACTCACAAGTAAAAAAAAAAAAAAAAACCCTCTTGAACGTACAAATACAAAATTCAACACACATATGCACTCCTAAGGTTAGTACACTCACATATTCACACGCATAGGAACGTATATATTTTACTTATATCAACAAATAAAAATCCAAATTTATATGTACTTTGCTGATATCAGTCATGGGCAAACATCGTTTAGATTTCTGGACGGCACACCTAAATTTCATGAGGAAAATAAGGTTTATTAAAATTTTGTTTCGTTTTGTTCTCACTTGTTCACTCACACATTCTCTCATACAGACCCACATATATAAACAATAATTAAATACAATGTTTACTGAAGTTTGTAAACTTTCATTGAATTTAACGTTTTCCCCATTTCAAATCATTGGAGATTTCCACTATGGAAGATCATATGTGTAAAAATCATTTGCTTTAGAAACAGGAAATGTTCACGATGATTTTTTCTCTGGAGAAGAAATATATTTTTTATTTAAAAAAAAATATTTTTTGTATTTTCGAATGAATAAATTAAAAACAGAGTCAGCGGCGTGTGTTAACCACACTAGCATCACTGATAATATTATATCAAAACTTCAATTTTTTTATTTATAGACAAATATTTTGTTAAAAAAACAGTCAATTTTTCGCAAATTCTAATATGGTTACGTATATGATCCTCTGTAGTGAAAAATGACTGTAGCGCTATCAACGAAAAATTACCGTAAATGTTTTTAGTAATATGGATCTTCTTATCTCATGTAACCAATTGGTCAGAAAAAAATTGCCTATATCTGGCTTATACACATAATAGGAAATTCTGTCGAAGATTTCAAGAATACTCAGCAGATTTATCGGTTGATTAATTTGCCAAATTCTTCAGCATATGTGAGAAAACGACATTAGTAAATTTAATTAATACTGTTTAATTAGAAAAACAGTATTTACTTAAATAAATAATATTTATAAAAATAACATACAAACAGAATATATATATATATATATATATATATATATATATATATATATATATAGCCTGAAGATTGCATTCAAGCATGAAACAGACTGCCACCATGAATATATTTACACACGCTCTATGCCCCAGATATCGTGTGTGTGTGTGTGGATTTTAAGACTTCTGGATTATCAACAATGTATGTCACTGAGAATTTCGTGCAATTTGCTTTGTATATTTTTACGTCTGTTTTATTGTTGTTGCTATTCCGTTTGGTATTGACAATATCTTTTACTGTTTTAGATGTGGTGTTGATTAAGATCAATTTTGAGATAAGTCTTTTTCGCTGGTAATGTGTTATGGAGTTGGTGGGCACAATTTTGCGCCTAATTCTATGAGAGTTGGTGGATTCCACTGAAGGAAAATAGAAAAATCCACAGATAATAATAATAATGACAATAATAATCACAACAACCCTGATAAAATTAGGCCCATAATTCTATCTACCAACTCCATAACTGCTGTCATCGGAAATAACTTATCCAAACTTGATCTAAAATTTATCAACACCAACTGTAAAACAATGAAAGATATCAAAACAAATGGCAAACGGAAAAGCAACAACAAATGGCATTATATATATATATATATATATATATATATATATATATATATATATATATATATATATATATATATATATATACAACAAATAGGGACGCAGTTTCAGTCTCTGCTGGAGAGCATATTATATTCAGTAAGTTTTCTTGAGTATGCAGGATGATAACAGTAATACACACTATTTAAAAAAATTGGGCGTCTATTCAAACTCGGGTATCTACTAGGAACAATGTTTGAAGTAGTAAGCATGTTGGATTAAAAAGAAATCCATTATTTTTTCTATATATGTACACCCCATATATATGATCGACTCTCCCGTCGAGATTCGACGTATGAGGGTCAAGCAGACCAGTTTCCAGGAAACCGACAGCCCGACACCGGCACATGAGATTTGATTATAGTGGTGAAGGCCTCGTGCAGGACCATCCACACTTTTTGGAGGGACGAATACAGAGACATGGTGCACCGAATGCCACAAGGTTCCCAAACGACCCCCCGCAGGTTTTGAATTCAGAGTTGTCCTTCTCCTAGACCAGTTGCCATCCAAGGCTATAGAACCCAGTCTGTCCTGCTATTTTACCCATAGCTGGAGGGAGAAGAAGAGGATTCATACCTTTCCCAAGGGTATTAGCACGTAAGTGAATGTAATGCATTCGACTGGAATTCTAACTCGGCTCTCCGATTCCTCAATCCAAGCCGATATCCATTACTCCACCGTGCCTCCTCACCATATATATATATATATATATATATATATATATATATATATATATATATATATATATATATATATATATATATATATATATATTGTTACGTGTTGATAATAATTGTAACAAAGGAAAAAAATGATTTACCACAACACAGAGCTAAATCACAAACAAATATTTAATTTACTAAAACAGAACATAAAATATATACAGGATAATCAATGTGGCCTACAAAACAGAAAACACAGAGTTACTGGCGAAGTGTTACGAGGGAGGAGGAAAGGGAATCAAATATCTTTATCACTTTAGGGCTAATGAAGTAATCTAAGTGCTATATTTGGAAATCCACAAAGGTGTGTAAATAAATATTAATTTTTAGTTTGGTCAATGAAAATTAGTCAAAATTCTATTTACCAAATTTGTTCCATGAAATTCTCTTTTGGGTTTTTGTTGGTCGGCAACTTTTTATAGAGATTCTTTCGGCTGGATATAATGTCTTTGAATCAAAAGCCGGAGTTGATAACAACAGAAATTCTTTTTCATCAACTGACAACCCTTTTCCAAAATCCCATTTTTATAGGGACTAACACCTATTTGCATATTTGTAGATGTTTCTCGAATCATCTAGATTTTTCTCGAATATACTAGAATGATCTAGAATCTTCCAAAGATTCTATTTCTAATTTCTTTATTTTCCAACTACTTCATGAATGAAAACTTTTTTGTATCAACAGGTAGGACTCAGTAGAATCCCTTATTCTAGAAATGCATCCTCGTAACAATATATATATGAATAAAAACTAAAGGAAAAACTTATTTTAGCCGACGTGTTTCGTCCTCTGATTTATCAAGGCAAGTGTAAAGATTTTGTTTTGCAACAAGTATTTATACACAATAATTTAATTGGTTTAAAATATGGTTTTTCCGCTACACAGTTCTAACCATGTTTCAAAAATGGAAGGTCCGAATTTAATTTTGTAATTAAATTAGACATTAGTTCCATTTCATCCTTGGAAACGTAAATTATGATTTTAGCTGTGTCTTTAAAACCCATTAATTTTAAAAAGTTACTCCAAAATTCGCTTGAGAATGAAATGGAACTAATGTCTTTAATTTAATTACAAAATTAAATTCGGACCTTCCATTTTTGAAACATGGTTAAAACTGTGTAGCGGAAAAAACATATTTTAAATCAATTAATTTATAATATTAATGTTCTGTAAATTTACATTGAGCACTATTTTGTAAAAATAAAAATATCTATAAGAACACCGGTTTATATATCTTACTGTTCTCTCTTTATATATATATATATATATATATATATATATATATATATATATATATATATATATATATATATAGAGAGAGAGAGAGAGAGAGAGAGAGGATTAATACAAATAAAATTTATCATTTAACTGATAGATGTTATATTCAGCACCTCAACTCTAAAGTTTCGTATTCGGACGTTTCGTAATTGTTCGATCCACTCGTCAGAAGACTTCAGCGATTAATTGTAGATTTTCTAATATTTCGTTATTTTATGCTAAGTTTAGCATGATTAATTTATGCGCTAATTGGGATGCGACTATTATTAGGGTTGGGTCGATTTTTTTCTCTACGTGTGTGTGTGTTTGTGTGTGTGTGTTTGTGTGTGTGTATGTGTGCACCTGTACATATATGATTTTGTGCGTGTATGTTTGCATGTGTATATGTGCGTATGTTTCAAATGTCGTCGTTATTTCTCTTTTTCATCATTTTTTTTCTTCTTACACTCTCTCCCTCTCCTATTTGTTCTTTCACTTTTCGTTTCTCTCTCTCCATCACTCTCTTTCTCTCTCTCTCTCTCTCTCTCGAAACCTATATCTATATACATATATATAACTATGAATTAAATAAATAAATGTTGATACAAGCAACCATACATGCGTGTGATCACGCATATATATAAATTTGTAAATAAATATTTTATTTAATTATTGGCGTTATAAATATCAATTGCGAAATCTAAGCATCAATGTTTGTCGGACTGATTACAATCTTTAATAAAATGTGTTATTGGTATAACTTAGATGCTAAAATGATTCATTCACACTAACTAAAATATATAATTTTCAAAAATCTGTGCCTAAAATAAAAAAAAAAAAAACACATTTTGGTATTTTGGTATTAATTGTAATAATTCTATAAAAATAAACACTTATTTAAAAAAAATCCAGACATGTAAGAAAAAATAACGCGTGTATCCATCTCGAGTGTGTGTTTGCATATATGTATTGCCTTAGTATGTTCATGTATCTCTCTGTGAATTTTTAGTTCAATTCATTGTATATTTATGATCACTACTGCCGATTGATATCATGTTTTCTCAACACTACCCAAGTCACACTGTGCACCTCAACCCTCCAGTCGAAGAATTAAGGCTGCCACTTTATTTGATTTTCGCCGACTTAAAGTCAGGCTAAATTTCATTTGCCCGACTTTTTAATTGATACATTCCACTAAAAATAACATATATTATAAGCAATAAATCATTTACTATCGACATTTGAAGACAATAAGTTGAAATAAAAATGTGTTATTTGAAAAACAGGGCACACAAGATTTTTAAAAGATTATTTATAAAATTAAAGCAAGAAATACATTGCCTATTAATCATGTCTCAAGTTTGAAAAGGCTCATATCCACGCAGTCCGACCTAGCCACGTTAATCTTATTTAATTTTTTTTATTTACTTTATTTCTTTTTTTTTCTTTCTTTCTTCTTTCGTATTTTTTTTATTATGAACAATATCAACGAAATGTATTTCTGTCAATATTTTGAGACAAGAAGTTAAAACAATTAAATTTGGATACAAAGAAATCAAGAATGAAAACGACGCACCACGCAAGATTTTTGTTCCTTTGAAATAGATATACTTGAATGATGATTCACTCGGGCTGCGCCCGACAAGCTCGACCACCGGAGACGTCAATGATATATATATATATATATATATATATATATATATATATATATATATATATATCGTCTGTCGATTACCAGTATCTTTGAATTGCTTACTATCTGGACAATTTACCTATTTTTGTCTATGCTTGATTCCTGCTTAGTGCATTTTCATTGCCCTTGCATGGAATACTACTGCCATATATGGTCTGGAGCCCCGCCTCCCCGGTGTTCGTCTCAGTGTCCTCGAAAAAAATCCAGAGATGGATATGCAATGTGATCTGTCACCTCTTCTACAGTCACTTTCTCACAGACGTGCCGTCGCTTCCGTCTGTCTTTTCTAAAATTACTTTCACGGTAACTACTTCGACGAGCTACTTTCGCTGGTTTCCAAACTGCAAGAATTTAAGCATGCTCCTAGGTTGTTATCTCAGTCCCACTCTTTCACTGTTGAAATTGTTAAATGTAGCCGTCTTTTCTACTCTAATAGCTTCGTGTCTCGCACTTCCCGTCTGTGAAACTCCCTTTCGCTTACTCGCTTCCCTGATAGCAATAATCTTCAGTCATTCAAATACGATGTCAATTGATATTTTTCAGGTGTCCTGATCTAATACTCTGTCGTCCTTCTCTTCATCCTTTCCTCTATCACGCCTATCCTATTTTCTGTAACCTCTTGTGTGTTAGTGGCACTCCCTCCTTGCTTGGGGTGAAATGCTTAAAAAAAGGTTAAAAAAGCTCATTTTTCGCTGAATGTGTACCTCATTTCGGCTTCTGTCACGGCGCGCATGTGTGTCGTTACCTCGATCCTTACACATTGTCGCACTCATGTTTTCTGCCAGACTATTACAGGTTTAATAAACACACAGAGATTACACCCATGTATGTATAATAAGTAAATTTTGTATTTTTTTCTCATGATATTTTCTCTCTATTATTCCAGTGTAATTTTGGAAATCTTGTATCAGCATTACCAAGGATAGCGTTATCAATGAGTAGGATATGCGGTTTGGTGTAGTGGATATACACTTAACCGCAAATACTCCTGGGATGGGGTAGGAAACTTCTCATCTTTGTGTTAACTAGCAAGAGAGATTGGTTCCCTATAGCCTTGGTTGCCAACCAGTCCACCGTAGAGTGAAACGACAGCCTACTGCGCAAAATCACCTGCTTTGTCAGTCATGACATAAAAAAGACACGATCGCATAAGTGTGTATCACGTATGGCACTTGACTTTATTCGTGAATGTGTACCCCATCAGTTGACAGGTGAAGACAATGTCTGGCTAACGACGTTGTGAATGTAATTTTACACTTTCACCAGATGTACTTTTATATATATACATAATATATATATATATATATATATATATATATATATATATATATATATATAATTATTTATTTTTAAAGAAAAAAAATTTATAACATGAATATGTTATAAAATCACTACAAAAATAGCCATTTTGTTTCAACACCCTCGATGTCTTATCAAGTGATGACGTTGAATGTAAAATAAAACCTATATATATATATATATATATATATATATATATATATATATATATATATATGATGTAATATAATGTAAAATTATGCTATACTTATTGGTTAAATTGCTCAATATCAAGTATAGAGGGTCTGTAAATATACATATAAAAATGGACACTGAGGTCAACTACTAGCGTCACTAGGTGTTGACCATAGTGTCCATTTTTATATATATTTATACCGGATTGAGTAATCGGAGAGCCGAGTTCGAATTCCAGTCGGATCCATTACATTCACTTACGTGCTATCACCTTTGGGAAATGTCTGAATCCGCTTCTTCTCCCTCTAGCTATGAGTAAATAGCGTGGCTGGGTTCTATAGCCTTTGATGGCAACTGGTCTAGGAGAAGGACAACTCCGAATTCTGCGGAGGGTCGTTTGGGAACCTTGTGGCATTCGGTGCACCAGGTCTCTGTATTCAGCCCTTCAAAAAGTGTGGATGGTCCTGCACAAAGCATTCAGCATTATAATCAAATCATATGTGGTGGTGTCTGGCTGTCGGTTCCTAGGAACGGAACTGCTTGACCCTCATACGTCGAATACAAGAGGAGAGTTCAATATATATATATATATATATATATGAAGAAATATAGTTTTAACGTGTGCTATATTTATGGGATAAAGTGCCCAAGATCAGAGATAGAGCGTATGTAAATATAAATATAAAAGTGAACATTGAACTTCAATGTTCACTTATATATATATATATATATATATATATATATATATATATATATATATATATATATATATATATATGAAAATATATATAAAATAGGAAAGAACTGGTTAGGTAAATAATCCAAAATTCTTTAGTATTTTTGTTATTATTTTTAAAAAATAGTGCTCGATCCAAAAGTAGAGCATAAATATAATTATTTATTTAAAAATATGATTCCAACACGCTACATAAGAGTTCTCATGTTTCAAAACAAGAGCCGAAAACTTCAATATAATTATTTGAATTAGATTGAATTAAAGTAAACTCTGTTCCATCTTCAAGCGAAATTTTTTTGGGAATATCTTATTTCTGAAATTTACGAGTTTTAAAAGCAGATTCATTATTGAAATCAAAATTTCCATGATAACGGCCAGCGCGATTGTTCATATAAAGAGGGTTGTTAATAATTTGTATCAGCATACAGTTACATTCATAGGTGTCAAGTCAGGTTAAGGTTGGGGTGTCTAAATTTAAAACGGAAGATGATTTTCGTCTCGTCTGGTTTACGTGTCTATGGAGATTTATTTATTTTTTTATTTTATTTTTTCTGAAAGGGTTTAGTGTATATAACAAAAACTGCCGTAACATTTGTTTTTTGACGACTTCATAAAGGGTTATCTTTTTTGTAGGGTATTTAAGCTATTTATTAGGACTATGGATTAAAAAAAATTATGCTAATTATTCAATGCAAAGATTTGATGACGTCGGAAAACCGTTAACTGGTGTTTAATAGATTTTTATTATTTAGAAACTTAATAATGTGTAGTTTCTCATGTAGGCATAAAGGGCATGGGTCATCCCAAGTTTTACAAGTTCTAGTTTTGTTTATAATTTTCCATTTTACTTTTGGTGTTTTATTCATTTCCTTCAAATGCCAAAAATATTTAGATAGAGATGTCAATATTTTTGGCATTTGAAGGAAACCGAAGTAACTGTATACTGATACAAATTATTAACACTCTGCGCCGCCTCTTTATATGAACAATCGCGCTGGCCGTTACCATGGAAATTTTGATTTCAATAATGAATCTGTTATTAAAACTCGTAAATTTCAGAAATAAATTATTCCAAAAAAAAATTTCGCTTGAAGATGGAACAGAGCTTACTTTAATTCAATTTAATTCAAATAATTATATTGAAGTTTTCGGCTCTTGTTTTGAAACATGAGAACTCTTATGTAGCGTGTTGGAATCATATTTTTAAATAAATAAAAAAAACTCTTTGATAAGGTCTCACACGATGAATAATTTATATATAAATTTTTACGGAAATCAGGAGGATGATCTGAAATACAGAAAAAAAAAATCCTTAAGAAAGAACTTTCGTTGATGAAAAATTGGTGCCCAAATATAACCTGTGTACCTCTCTCTCTCTCTCACTTACTCTCAATATATATACCGGGTGTAAGCGCAAAATTGTCCAAATCGTGTAACGGCAAAATTGTCCTATTGTTAGATTAAGCCCAGAACAGTTGCATCTTAAGAAAATGATTAAAGATATCTTATTGGAATTCTCTGAAGTTTTTATAACACTATTAGAATCTATTTTGAGCAATAACAGTGTATAATTACACTCTAAGCTTAACAGAAGAAGCATGGTGAAATCGATCATAAATGAAAAGGACATGTTCATTATTAATTAATCATAGCTAAGTTTCGGAAGCTCATGAAGGAAGGATAGATATAATGTTCAAATATATATATATATATATATATATATATATATATATATATATATATATATCAAAGTCCCCAAAAGCAGTGCAAAAAGACTTGAAAATGAAATCGTATGTGAAACGTGTTGAGCACCTTGTTACTCAAGGACATAAAGTTAGAAGGTTAGAGAGGGCGTGGATCATCTTAAATAAGTTATAAAGTTATCCTGGAATAATATATTAATATATATATATATATATATATATATATATATATATATATATATATATATACATACAGTGTAACCCGGATATAAGAGGCCCGGATATAAGAGAGATTTTCTTTGGTCCCAAATTAGAGCCATACTTACCTAAACAAAATAGACCAAACCCGGATATAAGAGAAACCCGGATATAAGATACTTATTATCCGGTCCCGACATCTCTCTTATATCCGGGTTACACTGTATATATATATTACTCCAGGATCACTTTCTAACTTCTAATATATATATATATATATATATATATATATATATATATATATATATATCCACGCCTTCTAACTTTATGTCCTTGAGTAACAAGCTGCTCAACACGTTTCACATACGATTTCATTTTCAAGTCTTTTTTAACTGCTTTTTGGGACTTTGTATAGCTGAGACTTCTCTCTCATGTGCCCACCATCTTAATTGAGTTGGATCTTTTCTAATTGATCTCTTTAACTCTAAGTTGGAATGATAATCCCTTTTCTTGTTGTTACCTGATCCAGTTTTCCCCTCTACTGTCCCCTTTTCTTTCAAAACTTATTCACTGTTCTCGTGTTGGTTCTTGAATAGTCTTTGGAGATAGAAGCCAGTGTATGCATGTACCATTACTGAAGGCCGGAATGATCTTTTTTCTCTCACCATTGCTCAGTTGGGAAGACAGTGGGTTGACGCAAAACGATTTTAACTTGTTCTCTTTCTAGTTGAATAACTCAATGTGTTTTTCAGTGATTCCTACAACAAATGGTATCAAGATGGCTGAACGTCTTATATGATAATCTGGAAAAAAAAGAAACAGTTTTTAGTTTAGTGGTTTTTTTTAGATATTTAACATTTTGTGGATTGGACAATTGTGCTGTAACACGATTCATAAAATTCGCTTATATACCCGTATATATATATATATATATATATATATATATATATATATATATAGTGAGTCCCTCGTATTCGGGGAGGTTAGGGACCAAAACCTGTCGCGAATAGTTAGAATCCGCAAATATTTGTAACCTCATCTAAAAGTGCTTATAAGTATCTATTTTGATTTTTAAAACCCCATATGCCTTAAACTTTCATCCTAAACACTTTAGAAACATTTCAGGCCCTTTTAAAAAAAATTAGAAAAATAGTACTGGTGACCATACAGTTAGCGTAAATTTTATTTTATACGTACAATAACCGTTTTAATTACGCATAACTCGATACAACCATTGAAAATATGTGTAACAAGTCATAAAATATAAAGTTCAAAGCATTTTCTGAAAACAAAACTGTGATGATGCCCTCAGACTTAGCATAAGTCATTTTTAAGACCCCAGCTGCAGCCCCTAACAAATAACAAAGCTCTACGCATGTTTTTGCGTTTGTTTTTTACAATGAAGTCACTTAAATAACAGAAAAATAATACAAGAATATTTTAAATATATTCTATCGAAAAAATACGCGAATCATTTGTACATATGTTCTTCAGAATATTCGGGGTTTCCGCGAATAACAATTACTTGTGTTTTAAAGAAAAATCTGCGAATGTGTGAAGCCGCGAATGCTGAAACGCAAATAGGCGGGGGATCACTGTATATATAAATATATTAATGTATATTTGGCAAATATCGTTCATTAAATATCAAACAAGGAAGTTTTTTCAGCAACCTCACATTTTTCCCTTTTGTAGGAAAAAGCAGTATAGAAATGTTTCATAATTTTCATTGTGCCAAGCGCTTTCGGCCATTCTTTAGCCATTTTCAAAAGCGAGGGGGTGTTTTTGGTGCTGTTAGTTTTTCCTCATGTTTTGACCGTTTAAGTTGTATATTATTTTTGTGTTGTTTTGAATAGCAACGCTTATTCGGAGCCTTCGTGTGTTGAACGCGTCTGGAAATCGCGTTAGCATCTATTTTTCCCAAAACTATTAACGCTTCATTACCACTGTTAAATAAGGTGAGGTTGATAGTAGGAGGGAGATGTTTAATATACAGGGCCTTCCTAATATATATATATATATATATATATATATATATATATATATATATATATATATATATATATATTTGATCTGCTCTACTTAGTGTATTCAGCACTTTGCTTAGTTATTTTTACTTTACTCGTGTCGGAGTTTTTTTTTCTTTGGACTCTGAGCTTGAATTCTGGTCGATTGTTTTCGTCTGAATTACATGTTCTTAGTTTTTTCTTTTTTTATTCCTTATTTTTCCTTGGGTATTGGTTTGTTCATTTAGAAACCAAAACACCTAAGGTCTATCCGGACGAGTATACTTACTTATATTTATAAGAATATATATATATATATATATATATATATATATATATATATATAATAAAAATTGTGTTTTGAAAAAAATAAGTAAAGACAGTCTGTATATAGAGGATAACGCTTTAAAGTTTTTGTAAATAAAAGGCTACTTCAGTACTTTTCCACCGACGTAACGTTGCATGCCTCTCTCTATTCTATCGCTATATCCATGGAAAATGTTCAGAAGAGCTACATTCCTTTGTTACTCCAGTTCTAACTCTTACAGCTCAGACCCACCATAACGCGCGCAGCAAGGCATGCACCACTGTTCCCTTTTGTATTATATTAGTAAAATGTAAATTCCATTCAAACAACTTCTTCACACGAACCACTGTTTTGTGGAATCTAAGCCCAAGAGGGTGCTTTCACAACCACTACAACATTAACCTGTTCAAATCTAGGGTTAATTGTTATCTTTCCTCCATATCTTCCTAATTGACTGATTTGTGTTTTACCGCTTATCAACCTTTTTGTAGGTTATTTAAAGCCAGAAAATATTCTTGGATTGTAAGAATCCTTTATTTAGTCCACGGGAGTAGATTGTTCTAATTCCACGTGCCATACATTTTTGTGGTGGGGTGTATCTCAGTTTCAGATAATTTCCTTTAGTAACTCAACTTTCCAAGGTTTTCTTCCTTCTGCTGTGACCAGAGGGAAGAAATTTTTTAGGTCAAGTCATTGTTTCAATTATTTCAACCAGCGCTTTTATCCAGTGTGCTTTGGGACCGAGATGTCTAAAAAAAAAAAAGAATAAGAACAATCTACCCCTGTAGAGTAAATAAAGGGTTCGGTTGAAAATTCCAAGGTATAACACCTGAAGAAGGCCGGAGCATACAACAGTCAAAACGTCGTGAATATGGCAATAAAGATAAGGACAGTAGTCCGAATGATGTAAGTAGTGTAGTTACAATACCTCATCTAGAGAAATATAGACAGATATATTGTTTGCCTATATGAATATGCATGTGTATTTTTTTTGTATCAGCATATAGTGCATATTACTCTATGAATTATTGCTCCATCTGTTTATGGGGACAGGCTTAGTATGTGTATATATCTGTGTGTGCTTATGGTTAAATAGTTGGCGAGGGGAAAAACAGAGTCACATTTTTTTTACATATACATTTGAACTGATGTTTACGCACGCATATGTGACTGTTGCCATGCGTATCTCTTAGTAAGGAGGCGTATATGCGTATCCTAGTTTATCTCCTTAATTGCCAATCTGCATGTATGTGTATAGATGGACGGGCCGGATAAAGGTTTGGATATCCGAGTTCGGCTGGTCTCTCATTATTTGTTTTGACAATTTGAATTACTTATTAGTTAGTAAGACGATGCCTAAATTTCGATGTTTCTCCAGATAACCGATTTTTTTTAGAGAGAGAGATAGAGAGAGAGAGAGAGAGAGAGAGAGAGAGAGAGAGAGAGAGAGAGAGAGAGGCCACATTCTCTGACTCGCTCATCAAAATATGCATCATCGCTACTCCCATTTCCTTAAACTTACACAGAGAAACGCACGCATAGATGGATATATTATAAAGGCAAACATTCTCAAGCTAAGCAAAAGCATTATCGTAGTAGCATACTGATTACTGTTTACGCATGCGCACTTGCAAATATTCTACGGTGATACTGAAGCACTCAACCCTCTAGCATTTAAAGGATGTTTTAATATTCATATATTGTGATGCGCATATTGTAACGCTCAGCCATTTGCACTGAATGTCTCACCATGATTTTATGCTGCTCCTTAAAGTCGGGTTGGGAAGCCGAAATGTATCGTTACGGATTCGTCTACAGTTAATCATTTAATGCTGACGTCTTTTAGAGAAAGAAGCTAAGAAGTGCCGTAACGGTGATGAATACAGAAAATGGAAGCCACAAACCTATTTCGAATTCCGGCTAAAGTGGATTGTGTTTATTTTATCAGTTAATTTATACGTCCAATTCCTCCTGTGGCCTGTCCCATCGCCAGTTACACTGAAAAATAATTCGTCCCTAGCATCATAAAACTATAGCGATTGACTATTTTGGTAAAATCTTTTCCCCTTTTTTTATGTGCCGTGTCTCTTCATTTTAGCTCTTATTAAATTTTGTCTTTTTGTATTTCCAATAAAACCTTGTTCGGCCATTTATTTACTCAAGCTCACTAAGTTATGCGTTGTTTTCCTCTGATACCCCTGCCTTCAATTTGTCCTGTGAGTATCAGATTTTCCAAGCCCTTTTTTCTCATTATGTACCCTAGTAATTTCAACTGTTCCTGATGTTAAGTACAAGTTTTTGTTTCATTTTTCTCTAAAACTTCTCCATTGCTCACATGTTCACTCCATGGTATCCTCAGTATCCTTCTGTAGAACTAAATTTCTGCTGCTTCCACTTTTTACGTCATCTGTGAGGAAATTGTCCAGCATTCACTGCCATATAGGAGGACTGATATTTTACTTAATAGCTCAGTACTCTTTTCTGCTTTTTAATACTCTGCTTAGCTTTTAGGATGCACCTTTGGTTATCTCAAAGCGTCTTCGGATTTCAGTGTCGCAATTTCATTCCCCTGTTAAAACACTTCCCAGATATTTAAAATGTTCTTCTTGTTTTATTTAAGGTCTTTCTAATTTGCGTGTTGGATTGTTCTTTTTACTAACAACCAAACATTCCGTCTTTTTGCAATTGACGTTTAGTCCTTTCTTCTCGCTTTCCTTCACTACCTTCCGTATTGAAAGAAAAAAAGAAATTAAATGTTTATTAACAGTATGGGGTCTGCATCCATACTCACCAATATGTAATTTGCATTTTGGGCTGTCCATTTTTGCTGGCAACCAAGCATTCCGTCTTTTAGCAATTGATATTTAGTCCTTTCTTCTCGCTTTCCTTCAATATCTTCTTGTTGTTTCCTTTCCGTGTCTGCTGTCAACGGTGTGTCATCTGTATATATTATGTTGTCAAGTCTGTGGCCGTCAATAATAAATCCTGGTAGGACTTCTATTTCTCTCAGAATCGCCTCACTGTTAAATAAGTCTGGTGAGAAGACATATCCTTGTCTTATCACCCCCCTTTCTATTTTTGTACATCTACTGAATTCATTTTCTGTCCGTATGTCGGCGGTTTCCTGCCAGTATAGGTTCTGGATTATTGTAATATCCTTCTAAAAATACCCTCCCATAACTAACTTAGGTAAGAATTAAAAAAAAGACATTCCTCAATGGTCAACACTGACAAGGGCAGTTCAATTTCTACTTTTTTTCACTGATATTCCGCGATAGATGATAAAGAAGAAAGTAGATGAGTGAGCAGCGGGGCAAATCAATCCGGCTTAAACGCCATATTTGCTCAAGCAGTAGCAAAGCGAAGCTACCATACACACTGTCAACCATGACAAGAGCAGAAGTCTGAAAAGTCAAGTGTCGCGAATGACGCATCAGTATATACAAACGCACTTATACATTTTTATACGTACAATTTTTTTTGTAGACTGTGAGAGGTGTTCTGTTTTGAAACCAGATTAAATTTGAGCCAAGAAAAATATGTGGAGAACGTAACAGTGATCGGCGGGAAAAAGGAAATCGATGAAAGGAGCACAAATTCCGGCCGATGCCTTGTGAGAAAAGGCATAAATTCATCCCTTCTTTTCTCCCCATCTTAGAGTTAGCAAGCAGGGTAGAGTGGACACACAGACTAGAAGACCTACTCTGAATTCAAAATCATCGTCAAGACAACGGAAATGGACTTCATTATATTTCGCAAAAATCGTGGAAATTCGCAGATAATAAAAGTAATACTTGGAGTACAATGATCACATTCGTCCCGAAGGAACACTGAATTTAAAAAAAGAAAAGAAAAAAAAATCTTCAACTTGATGAAAGAAAACTTTAGGAGTGAATAAAAATAAAGATTGACATATGGAGTCGACCTAATGGTTAATAAGTGCAAAAAATACTATTGCCATATATGATCTGGTACCACCGCTGTTCATCGCGAGGTTCTCGACAAAATCCAAAGACGTATATGCAGTTAGATCGGTCCTGACTTGGGTTCTTGACTCCAGTCATTTTCTCAACGACATAATGTGGCTTTCCTCTGTCTTTTCTATAAATATTTTCATGGCATCTGCTTTGACGAGTTATTTTCACTGGTGCCCCGACTACATGAATTTAAGCGTGCTACTAGGTTGGAATTTCGGTCCCACCCTTTTACCGTCGAAACAGTTAAATGTAACCGCCTCTTTTGACCCAACAGCTTCTTCAATCACACTTCCCGACAGTGGAACTCCCTTCCTCTTATTTGTTTCCCTGATAACTATAATCTTCAAAAATTTAGATGTAATATCAATCGACATCTTTTGTTGCCTTGATCCTCGTTCTTGTTTTTATCATTCCTCACCCACTTCTATACCCAGTGTTTTCCCTTACTTACACTCTCTGGACCCCCTTTGTATACTAGTGGCACTCCCTCCTTGTCTGGAGCAAATTGCTTAAAAAAATTATTTCAATCCGGTTTTTGAAGAAGAAAAAAAGAAAGAATGATGATGGAGATGACCCATTAATAATACAGCGAGGAACAAAGAAAATACAGTGAACTACACTCCACGGGCAATTTTAAAAATCTTCTGCCTGTCTTTTTTTAGATTAATCGTTTGACTCCAGTCACGACTGTGTTCTGTCACCCCCACAAAAAGCAAAACAAAAACAAAAAAATGCAAAACGAAACAAAACAAACAACACAAAGAAAAATATAATACAAAACAAAAAATGCAAAACAAAAACATAAATGCAATACAAAACAAAAACAAACAACAAAAGACAAAGAATACAAAACAAAAAATAAAAGACAAAAACAAAAATACAATAAAAAAGAAACAACAAAAAACAATGCAAAACAAAAACAAAAAGAACAAACAAAAACAAAAACAAAAAGAACAAACAAAAACAAAAATGCAATACAAAACGAAAACAAACAACAAAAAACAAAGAATGCAAAATAAAAACAAAAAACAAACAACAAAAAACAAAAATGCAGTACAAAACAAAAACTAACAAAAAACAAAGAATGCAAAACGAAAAAAAAAACAAAACAAAAAACAAACAACAATGACCTATTATTGTGAATAGTAGTGACATTATATTCAGCCAATGAGACGTTCTCTAGCGACTTCAATAGTCGGACTATTAACGAGAATCTTTGGCGCCATTAGTATTTTGCACTCCCCAATCTCAAAACACTTTCGCTACATGAAAATGTGAATGATGACAATTAAATTGAACATCTGGAAACTATTGTTTTCAATCAAATATATCAACATCAATGAAGGTGTTTTCAATTTAATACAAATTCAAGAACCAATGATATTAAAACAGGATATAAATATGTGAAAATTTGATGCTAAAAATGATAACATTTTGAGATTTTAAATCTTTGATTCCATATAAAACTCTACAAAGTAATGATCCATTGTATCACGATTTGTTCGTTCATTTCTTTGAATTTTGATTTGTGTCTTTCCCACGTTCTTCAATGTGAGTTATGCTTCGAAGATGAAAATTTTAATAGTTAATGTCAGAGAAAATAAATTTACTGAAACGAATTCAAATTCTGACAGTGGTAGTTTGTGATCACTTCGCAGTATTGTATTTAAGGAAGACATAATCCGCGACCACCAATAAGTCAATAATTACTTTCTGTAGCAAGCATCACGTAACCGTATACAACATGCCACAATTTACTTAGAGAGGTGATGGGAAACACTAATTAATTTTTGTTACAGAATGCGTAGGCTAAGCCAAAATAGCAATCCCTACCATACTGGTTAGAACTCTGACGACCCGAATTGATTGGGGGTAATTTGGACCCAGTGAGCGTATAATCCTTGACAAAGACTGTCTTTGTTCAAGTTTTGATATAAAACTGAAGAAACGCACATAGACAGTCACTACCGTTTCAGCAATAGAGGAGGGAAAACGGCTTCGACTCCCAGATTCCTCGACATGCCGTGGCTTCAGTAGAGTGAGACAAACCACCAAGTAGTGACGGCAAGTCACAAGCCTACCCGTTGAGTTCCATTCTCTCTATTTTTTCTTGTTTCCTCTAAGAAACGATGCTACTACTATGTCCCTGATCATGAAATGAAAAGAAATGATGCAGTGTTAGGGGTCTGAGGAATTGTTGATAAGCCCCCAAAAAGGACAGAGACGACAGGTGGCGTGACACTTCCATTACCTTCGAGAAATGCCATGAAGAATTCGGCTTTGCATAATGACGATCTATTAGTTAATGGTATAATTCTATTTGATTTGAAAAAATAAATATTCGCAGATATATTTTTGATGGCGGTCTAATGTATCACGAGACGTAAGTAGGATTGATGGAAAAGTGTTACTGATATTCCTATTAGTAGAAAGGAGTAAAGCTTAGTTGTGCTACGAAAAGAAACAAATTGATAACGAATTAAATTTTTTTTGTCAATAAGACAGATTTAGAATTATAACCTTTTTAAAAGGGAAAATAAACTACTGCTGTTTGTATAAAAGATATAATCAGAAAAGTACGCGAGTTTATAGGGATATCGATAAACATGATAAAATATACACTATAAGCCAATTCAATGAGGATAGTATAATTATTGCCGATTCTGCTACCATACTTAAACATAGAATATATTTTATTGACATTTGGAAAAACGTTTTTGAAAAATATGTCCCGAAAATAATATCCAAGAATGCATTTCACCTTCAACTGATGGATATGAATCCTCTTCTTTTCCCCACCAGCTATGGGTAAATAGCAGGAGAGACCGGGTTCTCTAGCCTTTGATGGCAACTGGTTTACCGCAGAAAGAAATGGCAACCTACTGCGTGAAAAAATCTGTCTCGTCAGTCATGTATCGATAAAGATACATGATCGCCTAAGCGTGTATTACGCATGGTACATAACTAACTGAAGTTTCATATCATCTTTGGTTTAATTTTATTGAAATTATTTGATACAATTTAGCTTTTTTTTTTACAGAGTTACAGAAAATTAGGAAAAAAGAGTTAATATTTTTTCGAAAACTTTATGTAATAGTTGGTTAATTTCGTTGTTATTATAACAAAAATATTTTTCATTTCCATTTGTTTTATATTCATATTTCGTGTTGAGTCATAAGTAATTTCAATTATGTCGAATGTATCATTCTAACTACTAGTCAATCTCAGTTTTTCGTCATAGGAACAGCGGAAGATGCCTTCCAAAAGCCAAGAAAAGTATTAAGAAGCAGGGAAATTTCGTTAGAAACAAAGAAAAGTATATATGGCAGTGAATGTTGGACAATCTCTTCACAGATGAAGAAGAGACTTGAAGCCACAGAAATGTGGTTCTACAAAAGGATTCTGAGAAAATAGGAACAAAACGGATAGTTATACTTAAAATCAGAAAGAGACAGTTGAAATTTCTAGGGCACATAATGAGGAAAGATGGTTTGGAAAATATGACACTCACAGGACAGATTGAAGGCAAGAGGATCAAAGCGTAACCTACCGAGCGAGCTTGAGTGAATGGATGGCGGCACGAGGTTTAGGAGAGATAGCAAAAAGAAAAAAAAATAAAGAGTTACAAAGGACAGGAAGTTGTGGAGAGCCATGATCGCCAGCGCTCTGAATGAACGCAGCACATAGAAGTTTTTTTGTTCAAAGATATATTAGAAAGAAGGGAAGTTTCTATGTACCTAAAATAAATTTTGGAGCCAAAGGAATATTTATGCAACTCTTTAAAAAATAATTGCAGATCTTTTCTTCGCAATGAACACATATTTCTTCTTTTTGCTGGTTCTTGTGAGATAATTTTCCCAACTCTTGTAGGATAAAAGTTTCTTTTTTTTCTTCTATTTTAAGAATTACATTTCGAATTCAGTTTCTGAAAAGGTTGTTATAGCGTACCTTTGCATGCTCAGAAAAGAATTCTTTAAGTTCACGCTTAACCAAAATAAGTACATAAGCTGATATATTAAAGTACACAGAATAGATACGCTCACATATATGTGAGTGTGTGCATATGAACCTGTTTTTAAAAATCCATATGAATCATAAATTCTACATGTGGAAACAATCAGCTCACTGGGTCAGTATTTGGTCAATGTGTTTTCTGAGTGAAATAAAAAAAAACAGTTCAAAGAAAGGAAACCACTTTTCGAAACGCTTAATTCAACAGAAGTCTCTTTCTTTCTTGCTTTTATTTCTTTGTTCTTTTTTATTTGTTTGCTTAAATTTCTTTCTTATTTATTTTTCTTTATTCTTACTTTCTTTCTTTCTTTCTTTCTTTCTTTTCATTCTTTCTTCCTTGATCATTTTTCTTTCCTTTTCTTTCTTTCTTTCTTGCTTGCTTTCTTTTTTTTATCTTTCTTTCAACTTTTCTTTTTTTCTTTCTTGCTTGCTTTCTTTTTCTTTCTTTCTTTCTTTCTTTCTTTCTTTCTTTCTTTCTTTCTTTCTTTCTTTTCCATCTTCATTATCCCCATAATTCTTCATTTTCCTTTCGTCTTTTATTTTATTTGCTTTCTGTTTTCATTTTAAATTCGGAGAAGAAAAAAAAAGGTAAATTTCTTTTCCGCTTTTCCATTCAAAGCTTTCTTTTTGATTTCAAAGTTTTTTCTTTCACTTTGACTTTTCTACGCCATTTTTAATTTTACTTATTTCATTTACATTCTTCTTTCTTTCTTTCTTTCTTTCTTTTGTTTTTAGTTTTTTTTTTATCCCTTCTGCTGCACCACTCTCCACTGAAAGTCTCAAATCCACGCCAGTAATAATATTCAATATCACACCTACATCAGTTATTAACAAAAATTACCTCAACATCGGAACAGACTATTTAAAACCGTTCCTCGGTTTGAAATAGTCTATTCCGATGTTGAGGTAATTTTTTTTTCTGTAAAAAATACATATGTTCTGTTAAAATAAAAACATCAAGCTCTCTGTGGATCAGTTTTAATAATTAATATTACTAGGATCTACCCAGATTATATACCAACAGATGGATTACCTGTACTATATATATATATATATATATATATATATATATCATGCACTATTACATTAAAACATGTATATATCCACTACAAAACTGTACATCTTGTTTCAGCGTTAAAAATTAATGTTTCTTCAGGTGAGAAATCATGACGGTACTCCCGTTACTCTCCCGTTTACTTTTCGTTCTTTTACATTTGTGTATATATATATATATATATATATATATATATATATATATATATATATATACATATAGGAGGTTCTATAAAAAGTTTTAAATAAATTTAACCGTTAAGCGAATGTAGTATAGGCCTTTCCCCGGTAGCTTTTTGAGCAATGCTGTCTTTGTGATTCAGCTGAACAAACTTAGAAAAAAAACAAAACAAAACAAAAAAAAAAAAAAAAAAAAAAACGAAAACGGCGGAAACTATTTATTGCGTGAATTATTTTAATGGTTAAATTCCCGGAAATTCTTATTAACCCTTCTTAGAGTCATACACGGTTAGAAACATACTCGGAAAAACTAAAATGAATGAAAACGAACGCACGCACATATATGGGTCAGTGGTGCATTGTGGGTAATCTCTTCTGGCGGTTATTTTGCGGGAGTGGCTTGTTTGTTTATTTATTTGTTTGTGTTAATTTATTTTACTTGTTTTTCATTCTCATTTTGTATTATTTATTGTTTTCGTTTTTTGATGTTTTATTAACGAAGTAAAAAATTTAGGCGGGGATTTGCTTACGTTGCTTTTTTAATAGCTTGTTTTTGTCTGGGAAGATAATTAAAGCTATTTATTCGTCCAATGTTTACATTGGACGAATCTAGTCTATTCTGTTATTTTGGCGGGTGGACAGTTTTTAATTTATTTATTTGGATTGATTATTTTTACTTGTTTTTGTTAGAATAGATTACCCACAATGGACCACTGATCCATATATATATATATATATATATATATATATATATATAGCCGAGGAAATATCCAGCATTCGCGGCCTGACGATTGCGTCCAGCATGAAACAGCCTGTCTCCTCTGAGTGTTGACTTCAATGTTCACTTTTATATTTATATTTGCATACGCTCTATCTCTGATATTGAGCAATTTATCCCATAAATATAGCACGCCTTAAAACTATATTTTTTCATATATATATATATATATATATATATATATATATATATATATATATATATGAGATATAGTGGAAAATTTATTAACGATGCGTTTCGTCAGAGCGTCTTCTCTCTTTGATTCTCCAGATTAGAAAGAAAGAAAAACAGAGTGCAAACGCTCTGGCGAAACGCGTCGTTAATAAATTCCTTACTTTGTCTCATCATCTTTACTTTTCATTCGGATAATATTATACATCTTATACACACGGACGCACGCACGCACACACACACACACACACACACACACACATATATACATATATATAGGTGTGTACGCGTGTGTGTACACTTTCTCAGATGCATATACATTCAGTCATATCTTCTATGTGCTGTGTCCCTGCAGAACGTTGGGGTTTTGACTCTCCGCAACTTCCTATTCTGTGCAGCTCCGAGTAATATTTGTCCTTTTACTATTTCTCTAAATTTCCGTTCCGCAATGCATTCATATAAAGAAGTCAGGTGAGTCGGGTATTATCTCATGTTACCTTTGATATGTCCTCTGAGTGTTAAATTCTCCAAGTCTTCTTTCCTCATCATGTGCATCGGAAATTTCCGATGTCTCTTTCGGATTCTAAGTATAAGTGTTCTTTTTGTTTTCATATAATATTTTGATATTCATATATATGTATATATTTATACAAAAACTTATATATATATATGTGTGTGTGTGTATGTGTGTGTGTGCGTGAAGTCACAATTCATCGTGACCGAGGGTTTGAGCGTACTGGCCTTGTTCGTTCAGATTGTTCATCACGCTTGATAACACGCTTCTCTCACAGAAAATTGTAACTAAGGTCTACTCAGAATATTCGGAGTATAAACCACAGGTGGAATCTGTACGTGTTGAACAAGCACAAAATGCGCCTAAACAAGTGTATGCAATAGGGATTAGCTAGCCGCCCTAGTAGTATAGTGGCCAGCCATTAACGTATATATATATATATATATATATATATATATATATATATATATAATGCATTTCTAAGAAATGGATCTATTTGTTATATGACATTTTTTTACTGCACTACTGCTACTACACCAAACGTCATTTTGTGGATGCCCATGTTTGAACAGAAGCCCCATTTTTTAGGCAGTGTGAATTACGGCTACCATCCTGCGCAATCAAGAGACGTGATAAATGGATCGTACTCTCTGGCAAGATTCGAACCTATGTTCCTCTTTGTAGGAGAAAACATCGTTTTATTCAGAGAATGTCACAAACCAGCGACGTTCAATTATTCTTTTCAAGAAAGCACATCTTTTTGTTCAAATATTTTCGTATCCTAAATATAAACAAAGGAATTTTTAAGGAAGCAATGGATTTTGTTATCCGACATTATTTCCTACTACTGCTTTCTTCTTCTTCTTCTTCTTCTTCTTCTTCTTCAAAAAAAAAAAAAAAAAAAAAATGATTCAACCTTGCCGGGCAGTGACGTGCTATCAGTGACAGAGCCGTGTAGGGCACACAGAACAAGGTAGTGCTTTATCCTTGTAAATGGTGACGCACGTTCTAACTCTGCTTGTAAGTACATTTCCTGTATTCTCGAATGCGCTGGCCGGTAGATGTAATCCACCCTGTTTAAACAAACAGGGCGTCTGCTGAAACATGGGTATCCAAAAAATGACATTCGGAACACGCACACACACACACACATACACACACAAACACACACACACACAAACACAAAGTAATGACTGCCTTACAATCTTCAGGTGGTTCAAAAGAACAATACTCAATTCTATATTATAGAATATAATATAGAATTGAGTCTCTTGAACCGTCTGGAGAATGTGAGTCCACATGAACCTTTGAGTCGCGAAAAGGCAGCGATATTTGAGTGTTCCTTTTCGTGACATTATAGATATACTCATATATATATATATATATATATATATATTTTAAGCATTCAACCCCAAGCAAGGCGGGAAGCCACTAGCACGCAAAGGGTTTCAGAGTAGGAGCGAGAACAAAGAGGAGTGATAGAGGAAATGAGATGCCAGATCAAGGCCAATTATATTGCATATCCGTCTCTGGATTTTATCAAGGACCTTGAGACAAACAAAAGGTGCTTCAGACCATATATGGCAGCAATACTCCATGCAAGGGCGAATGGTTGATTTGTAGATTTGAAGGATCGACTCCTGTGAGAAAAATTTCCTGGCGCGGCATAGGGAGTTAACTTTTCTAGAGGTGGCCGAAGCTATTGACTCAATGTATTTGTTCCATCTCAGGTCAGCAGACAATGTGAGACCGAGCAGTCGCAAAGAGGTGCTCTCGTGGAGCGTCAGACATTCTAATGGGAGGCAAGGATGGTTTTCTCTGGTGAGTAATTGAGAGCAGTTTTGTTTTTGAGGCATTAAAGTTAACCAGCCAATACCTGCCCCAGTCCAAAACTGATTGGAGGTTCTTTTCAAGACAAACGGACAGGTTAGTTTTGTCAGCGACACTAGATTTGTTCTTGAGGTAGGTGTAAATAGCAGTGTCGTCCGCATAGATGCATACTTGGGAACCTATGACATCAGGAAGATCGTTAATGAAGATAAGGAACAGAGGAGGGCATAGGATAGAGCCCTGGGGAACACCTGCGTTCGTGGGATAGGAGCTGGAGGAGAATCCGTTGAGAACGACCTTCAATGTACGGTTCGATAGGAATGATTGTATTAAGTCAAACAGTCGACCTGAAATTCTATAACCCTGAAGCTTGCGAAGAAGGCCGACATGCCAAACCATATCAAATGCTTTGGAGATATCAAGAGCCACGGTACGAGCTTCTCCGTTATTATGAAGTGCTTGGTAAACAATTTCAGTTATGGCCATAAGCACATCAGCTGTAGAACGGGTAAAGCGAAAACCATATTGCTTGTCGGAGAGCAAATTATGGGATGTAAGGTGCATAACCACTTCGGCGTTGATTAAAGCTTCAAAGACTTTACCGAAGTGTGGTAGTAGACTGATAGGACGACAATTAAAAGGATCAGAAGGGTCTCCAGAGTTCTTAAAGACAGGAACAACGGATGAGGACTTCCAACAGGGTGGAAAACAAGATTCATTGAGGCAGTAGTTATATAATTTGGAGAGGGCAGAGGCCAGATCAGGTGCACATTTCTTCAGAACAATGGCTGGTATCCTATCTCCACCACTAGCCAGTGGCGGTCTAATTTAGAGATGATGCCCAGAACCGATGACGAGGTTATGTGCTAGTCGCTCAAGTGAGCCTCAGTTCGAAGGGGGAAATCGGGTATGGGTACACCGGAAGAGACGAAGGTTGAATTGCCTTGTCGGCAGAAGAGGTCAGAACCCCAAACTGGTTGAACAAAGGAGGTATAGGGGGTTTGCTATTGTTAAGTACGCTCTTGCAGAGACGCCAATAATCATTGGAGCTGAATTTGCGACATGCAATACGTTCTTTCATTCGAGTGGCTTTGCTTCATTGAGGACACGCTTACACTCGTTACGGGCAGAGACAAAGCGACGTCTATTGCAAACAGACATGTCGCTACGATAAAGGTGGAAAAAGTGATTCCTATGGGCAATGGCATCTGAGCAAGCAGCGGAGAACCAGCGGAGAACTAGCGGAGAACCAGCGGGAAGAGCGCGATTTGACCTTATATTTCCTTGAGGGGATGAAAGTCTCGATTCCAGATTTAAGACAAAGTCGTAGGGGACGTCGCGAATGAAATCCCGGAACGAGTCCCAGTCTGCTCGTTGATAGCAGAACGATGATCTAGTTGTAGGAGGTTCTTTGCAGAGAGTGGAGATGAAGGAGATGTTGACAGACACTACAGCGTGATCGGAGTTGCCAAGAGGGCAGAGCTGCGTGGCGCTACAGGACTCGGGGATGGAGGTAAAAAATCGATCAAGAAGAGAAGCCTTACCATCCAGATTGTAGGGAAAACCTGTGGGGAAGTCAACTATTTGCGCGAGAGATTGAGAAATTGAAAAATTAATGATTTGTATGCTTGCAAGGTCAGTAGTAGCGTTATTAAGCCACTTGGTATGATGGGCGTTAAAATCTCCAAACACGAATATGCGAGCAAACGGATGGATAGAGAGAGAGTCTTGTCGATGCTGTCAGAAATGCATTCGAGTACACCACAGTCTTGGGAGGATGGAGAACGATAAAGGAAGAAGAGGTAGCTTAAATTGAGAACGGATAGCCGCAGACGCATATACGAATGGTCTGGAGATTCAAGAGACAGCTTTCTCTCCAGTGGAAGATTCTCCTTGATGTAAACACCAAAGCCATGCATATGGGTTTGAGAGTCTTTTCTAAGGAGTGGAAGGTAGCCGGGGATCGAGATTGTATTTTTATTATAAGAGATTATAATAAAAACATTTTAAAAGCTCAACCGTACCAGTCCAGAAATTAGTAGAATTAGTAGAAATTAGTAGAATTAGTTGAAATTAGTAGAATTAGTAGAAAAGTTTATCCTCGATAGAGTCAATCAACTGATTAGAAAGCGCCTTGGACTTGTACAATGGATTAATACCACTGATGCCATGAATTGGTTTAATGAGATAAATGATAAAAGAAATTGTCCATTGATCCAGTTTGAAATTGTGTATTATTACGCATCTATTTCCAGGGATCTTTTTACTTTGGCTTTGGTATTTGCCCGGGAGTGCTTTGATCATTCCCGTGAGGGGCTTGACATTATTATGACCTGTAGAAAATCTGTTATTACCCATAGCAAAGAATAGTGGATTAACTCTGTTGACCAATTTGATATTTCCATGGGATCGTTAAACTCTGCTGAGTCTGCCAACCTTGTTGGTTCATTTATCTTATATAATCTTAGTGCCCACCAAGATATCAACATTGATGACAAAGGGTTATATAAAGATTATGGCCTTATGATGGTGAAAAATTCCACAAAAATTAAAGCTGACAAAATCAGGAAATTAATACATAGATAATTTAAAAGTCCCCATCTTAAAGTTAAGATGAATACTAATTTAAAAGAAGTATATTTCCTTGATGTTACATTAGACATAGTTAATAATTCATCCCAACCCTACACGAAAACAAACGCCAATCCAATATATATCCACCCAAATTCTAACCATCCTCCACCCGCAATCAAACACATAACCTCCTCCATAGAATTGGCAATAACTCTCCCAATGAAGATATCTTTTACTGCCTTAAAACATAGTGGCCATATGTGCCTTGACATCAAATATATAAAACATAACAGCGATACTAGTAATAAAAATAGAAACAGAAAAATCATTTGGTACACTCTCCCATTTAACCAAATCGTTAGTACTAAGTTAGGGCAGAAGTTTCTCTATTTAATTGAGAAACAATTCCCCAGAAATAAATCACTTTGTAAGATTTTTAATAGAAATAAACTAAAACAAAGTTATAGCTGTGCCGATAATCTTGAAAAAATATTAAAAACACAATAAAAATTTAAATCAAAGCAAAAACCAAAACCTGAGTAATAATTGCCATTCAAAATTAGTAAACGCAAATAATACCAACAAGTGCAATTGTAGAAATTCTAACGAGTGTGACACTATTTAGCGGTCGCGTGAAAATTAAAAGCGAGAAATAATTAAGGCGAGAAGAAGCTATCAGGAAAAGACACACTGAGCGATGTTATTTTTTTTAACAAAGAAAAGTGGTAAAGGTTTTATTTTCATTTGCGAAAAAAACAAAACTATTTTTTTTTCGCGGAAGATAGGAAATTCGTAAGACCACGGATCTGTCGGAATTAATTTATGTTATGACGCGGCGAAAGAAGATAGCAATCTGCCCATGGCAATAAGGAAAATTTCAAATTGGTCAAGTGGCCTACGGAACAGAATCTGGGAGATAATGGTAATCAGGTCACGCACTGACCGAGAATGGCATCAGCTTAGGCCACCCCCCAGAGAAAAAGGAAGGGAAAAGAATAAACCATTAACTATCTTTCGGAGATATCATTTGTTTTTGAAAAGAGACCACCTGTTTTATTGTCCAGACCTGGACATGATAAAAGTTGTTACCGTGATAGATAATTGGTTACAGAGTGCGAAGACGTCCGGTTAACCACCCATTTGACGCTGGCGAAAATCTCGTTGATAAATTCCAGATGACATTCAGTTAAGATAGAGATTAGGAACCACACTACGAGACGTAGGGGTCTGGTGAAAAAAAAAAAAGAAGAAAAATAAAAGGGAAGATAATTTTTTTTTCTTTGAGCGATACTTTTGAACTGAGGCCAGTCTAGCCACACCCACGCTGTGAGCGTTCATTAGCTGAATGGTGGCGTGAGCGGTAGGCGAAGATAAACATATGAGAAGGAGGGGAAACCTATTGACGCCCTCTGATACCAATAAGAGAAAGGAAGAATTTGGGAGGACGATTCCTTTTAAGAACTCCTCTAAAGCAGAAAGTAATGGACTTCCAAAAATAGAAAGTGATAAATTTTCCTGTCCGAAAACAAAGAAAATCCTTATTGTGGATTAAGAATTATCGAGGAACTCGAACCCCGACAAGCCCACACCCGGTTTTGGTTGGCATCCATATAAACAGAGTCGCAGCGAGTAGACGGCAGTTAGTTAGTTGCAGTTGGAGTTGGAGAGAGAGACGCAGACGCAGACGCAGACGCAGACAGAGTTGAGCTGTGAGCTCTGAAACCAGCCTCGCAGGAAGCTGACTGAAGATCCACCCATCCCGAATTCGACTTCTAACCAAGAACAATTTATTTTTGAAGAACGACTTAGACTCACACCACCAAAACAAGTTTTGCGAATATCGCCTGAAGACACCAAAAACCAGTTATCGAAAAAAAAACTTAAAATATTAAAACTCGCCTAACAAACACAAAGTGTCACGAATCCATAGAAGCGGGTTGGGAGAAAGACGCAGTCCTGTATTCAGCAACCAGATATAAAAATATTTGTTATTCTTTTTTTAACACATTTGAACTTTTCGAGTTGTTACTTTATTTTCTTTTACATATAGTTGTGCGGTGTTACCTTTGCTCGGACTCGGCTTGCATTGCGGCCCGGCGACTGATTGATTTCGTCTACCTAATATCAAATCAAAACGTGGGTAGGTTAGACTAGAAGTCAAAGCAGTTACTTCGGTAACCAGATGTTGGAGGCGAGCTGGGAACGACAAAGCTGATACCGAATCTAACCAGATTCTCATCCGAATCAGCCAAGGGTTAGAACGTCACATTTGGTGCCGTGACAGCAGGATCACGTCACATTTGGTGCCGCGAGTAATACCAAGTAATATTGGTCATCACAGTATAGCACGAGGGCAGAGAGAGGACGGGGTGGCGTCACACGAGTGTCCATTACAAAATTATGTCAAACAGACTCTCTTGTTGACCTAAGCACTATTTCTATTATAGAAAATCCAACAGTTATTTTTTTTATATCGGGTGTACCAAGAATTCAATTAAAACTAGGTGGTACAAGCATATATTACCTTTCACCAATAACGGGTATAGAAAGAGTACGCCTCTTTCTAAATATTTTTGTAACTTAAAAAACAGAACTTGTAAATCTTTAAATAAACTGTACTCCTAATTTTTTGAAGAAAAATTACAAATAATCAAATTTGCTGACAAAAATCTCTGTTAAACCAAAGGAGTGAATTAACTGTAAATTGCCGACACAGTTTATCTTTTACCTTAAAATATTGTTATTTTTTTAAATTACGTATTACCATTTCTTATAGCCATAACTTATTAGTATATAATGGTACAGTCTCTAGAGGTAATTACCTTATTTTGTTTCTTCAGCTTAAATATTGCTATGTATTGCCGTCCAATTAGTATATAGACGTTTCACATTTTTAATTTTATCTACAGGCCCCTTTAAGAAGCTTCCTGAATATAGAAAAGGTTTAATTATTTCTATTTTTACGTCTGATTAACCCATCCCTCCCTTTAACAAATTGAACATGTCATATTTGTCTACAATCATGTTACATTAGTCGCTGGCATATTTTCCGCAACAGTCAATGATGCCATATCTATGTCTCGGCTTATCGTGATATGAAAAAATAACACACCCACATTCACCCTATGAGCTTACTTTTCTATTTAACGTAGACCTGACATTTAATTGCTTAATTGCAATCGTCAAGCCGCCTGACGATTGCGTCTAGCATGAAACAGCCTGTTGCCTCTGAGTGTTGATTTCAATGTTCATCTTTATATTTATATTTACATATGCTCTATCTCTGATATTGAGCATTTTATCCCATAAATATAGCACACCGTAAAACTATATTTCATATATATATATATATATATATATATATATATATATATGGTTGGATTGACGTGAGTTGGTGACCCTGGGTTTCACGCTCTTTGCGATCGTCAGACAAACTGGTAAATTTTTAAATTTTGGACTGATTAATTTGAAAATTTTGGATTTATATATGGTTGCATATATCGGTGTTTTTCTGGTAGTGGTATATATATATATATATATATATATATATATATATATATATATATATATATATATATTACGTATATCGGTGTTTTTATGGTAGTGGTATATATATATATATATATATATAGTGTTCGTAGGATTCTGGGTATCATGCTGTAATGAAGAAATATTGTAATGATATCTCAACGTTCAGCGAGTGTGAAGTCGTCATTTATTAAATAGTTCTTTGGAATGTGCTTTATAGCATCCAGGCGGCGTTCCACCTTTGAATATGTCCCTGTCGACTTTCCTCTACTGTTATTTATTTATTTCTTAGCTGTTTGTCTTTTTCACTATTTTTTTCTTAATTTTTGTTTTTCATTCTTGGTGCTGGACTAATCAAAAAATCGTACCGGAAATTCGGGGCCATCCATGTTTCCTTGTTTTTCTGTCATTTTCTGAATATGATTTATTTTTTTGTATTTTGAATGTTTCATGCTTTTATTTTTAGCCTTCTTGTCCATATTTTTTTTTGTCACAGTCTTGTCCGTCATCTTTTCCTTTTGGCTTTTCTTGTATATGTGTCTTTTTTAACACCAAATTTTCACGTTCAAATTGCACTTTCTACTCTACAATCTCTCCCTTTCTTTCTTTCTTTCTTTCTTTCTTTCTTTCTTCTCCTTTCCGCCATTTAAATACTCATTATCTTCGACAAAAGCAGATAAACACTTGGCATATCTAAATGATAGAAAATGACATTCTCTGTTCAGTGTCTTGAAAAAGTGAATCTATTTGGCGCCAATGTAGCAGCGGCATGATAGTAAATAAATAAGTCGATTAATAACGAAATGAAGACAGGAAAATGAACAAGAAAAAAAGACTGGAATAAACACAAATGAAACAGAATAAGAAAAGTGTAAATGAAAAATACATGAGTGAATCGTTAAAAAAATAGTAGGTCGGTTGGTATGTAGGTAAATAATATCCGTGAATTAGAGCAGGGAGAAAAGAAAGCAAAGAAAAACTTACCCATTACAGAAAGAAAGGCCAAAGGAAAGAAAGAAAGAAAGAAAGAAAGAAAGAAAGAAAGAAAAGAAAGCAAAGAAAAACGGAACCATTAAAGAACGAAGAAAAGAATGAACAGATAGAAAAGAAAGATAAGATAGAAAAGAAAGAAAAGAAAAAACATACCCATTAAAGAAAGAAATAAAGAAAAAGAAAGACAAAACGGACCCATTAAAGAAAGAAAGAAGGAAAAAAGAAAAGAAAGCAAAGAAAAACGGACCCATTAAAGAAAGAAAGAAGGAAAAAAGAAAAGAAAGCAAAGAAAAACGAATCTATTAAAGAAAGACATGATAGAAAAGAAAATGTACCCATAAAAAAAAGAAAGAAAGAAAAGAAATAGAGACCCATTACAGAAAGAAAGAAGGAAAGAAAGAAAAAAGAACGAAAGAAAGAAAGAAAGAAAGAAAAGAAAAACGGATCCATTAAAGAAGGAGGAAAGAAAGAAAAGATAGAAAAGAAAAACGTACCCATTAAAGAAAGAAAGAAAGAAAGAAAAGAAAAACGGACCCATTAAGGAAAGAAAGAAAGAAAAGAAAAGAAAAAAGGTCCCATTAAAGAAAGAAAGAAAGAAAAGAAAAGAAAAGAAAAAAAGAAAAGAAATAAGCGGAACCATAAAATACAGTAACAAAAAAATGAGTAAATTTACAAGAAAAATGAACGGAAAAAATCGTTTTTGTCTTGTTTTTGCGGGCGTTTTTTCTTAGTCTGAAATTTTAATCTTAATATAGGGTGTCGTAGAAGTTTCCTCGAGTTTTAAAAATTTAGCAAGGAATGCAGGACAATCTCCTCACAGATGAAGAAGTGACATGAAGCAACAGAAATGTAGTTGTACAGAAGGCTGCTGAGAATGATATATCTGAAACGACGAAGTTTTCAAAAAAAATAGAAACAAAAAAGACACTTAAATTTAACATCATGAAGAGACAGTTTGAACTTTCTAGGGCACCTTGAGAAAAGAAGTCTTGGAAAATGTGATACTCACAGGGCAGATTGATGCAAGAAGGACTGAGAAAAACAACGCATAACCTATATATCGAACTTGAGTAAATGCAAGGCAGGACAGGGTTTAGGAGAGATAAAAAGACAAAATTTATTAGGAGCTACAAAGGGTAAGAAATTGTGGAAGCCCATGATCGTCAGTGTCCTGAAGGGATACGGTACAAAGAAGAAGGAGAAGAATTTAAACATTTTTTTTATTATTTTTTGTAACCTAGGGAAGGTTAATAAATAGAATAATCACACGAAGGTTGGTAATGAACGATAATACTTAAGACAAGAACAACACATATAAGATTCGCCAGCAGCGCGTAGAAGAATTAGTCAACTGCTAGAAGTGAGTCAAGTGAATCCGACAATGAATCGCCAATTGTAGGATATCTACCAACTGCCTCACGCGATCAGTTGTGGCACAAAGCCGAATTTAATGTTGGGTATCCGAGCCCGTAGGCTCGGCCAAAAATTCCTCGTAGACTCCGTATAAAACGGGGTCGGGTAGCTGTTTCTCGAGACGAGACTCTGTCCTTCGACATAGCCTCGTCTGGGGATCCTCTTTTTCTGGGAGGAGAGAGTTTGACTAGCAGAGCTGGAGACGAATCTCCAACTGCAGACCAACATACAGTATTTACTACTGCATTTATGTGAATGGGGACATACCCATTATTATTCGTAGGCATGCTACAACATTATTCAAAATAGATTTTATACAGAATGAAGACTGATGCATAGGAAGTATTTCTATTTACTTATGAAAAATTATTCAATCTCATTATCCTCCATTTACGAATCCCACAGACTTGCTCTTCTGATAGCATTATTGATATCGGAGTCTCGTTCGGGGAGGTAAACCGGCCGTGAGCCCGTTTATACGGGTTCAATGGGCATATTTTTGGGCCGTGCCCACGGGCTCGGAGAACCCACAATAAATAACCGACCTTGTGTCACATGATGCCCCAGTGGGGGGGGGGTGACTGAATATCGTCAGTCAGTCAGTCGTTCACGACCGGCTGATCGGTTGAACTCTCTGCCTTTGGGCGGGGAGGAACCCGAACGAGGCTACGCCGAAGGACGGAGTCTCTTTCGGGGAGGTAAACCGACCCTGAACCCGTTTATACGGGTTCAATGGGCAAATTTTTGGCCAAGTCCACGTTAAACCGGCCTTGTGCCAAATAATGCCCACGTGGGGGGTGTTGACTAAATATAGTCAGTCAGTTGTTCAAGTCGAGTCAAGAGTCGAGTCAGAGGCAGTCCGAACAGAGTCTCGTTCAGACAATTACTGCAAGACATTGGAATAGTGATACTGGTCGAGACTACATTGTTCTCTCTCATAAACCTGATTGTTCATACTAACACTTCTACTTCTCTGTATATATTCCTGTTTGTAATATATCTGTGTTATTCCATACCTGTGTTTGAGTTCTTCTTTATTGGTTCTACCTTGGACTATCGCCGTGCTACAAGGAACCGGACCATAACACTTAGACTACGCAAAAAAAAAAATAAAAAATAAAATAAATAAATAAATAAAAAAAAATAAACAAACAAAAAAAAATAGATCAGAATAATTCGGAACATTTACTGGAAACAAACCACCTGATCACAGAGGGAAAATGAACTGACCGGCACAGAAGGAAAATGAAATCAGGAAAATGAACTGAGCCAATACACAAAAATAGAAAAGGGCATTAGACAAAGATGCGTTTTCTCAATGGATTTCATTGCCAGGAATTGCATTCTGTAAAAAGATTCGTACAAAAAATAACAGAAACAAAATAAAGTCAAACAAAATGGCTCATCTGCATGAAATGCAATAATGTTTGTTTTTTTAAGCATTTAACCCCAAGCAAGGGAATAAAACCACTAAGCTACAGGGACTTACTGGGTGTGAAAGAATATAAGAAGAAAAAACATTATTAAGGAGGGAGAACAGCAAAACAAGAGAAACTAATGCGACAGATGATAACGATTGACGTTGCCTTTAAATTGTTGCAGATCAAACTTGGATGGAAATGAAGAGGCCGGAAGAGAGTTCCATAAGCGAGAAGTACGAGAAAAGAAACTATTAGAATAGAATTTACGGTTACATCTAGCCATTTCATCTGAAAAACGATGAAACCTTGCCGGAAATCAAGTACCGTGCATAAATTCATGAAGATTAGGTAACAGAGCGGAAATAGTTTCGTTTTGGTGGGCTTGTAATTATCCAGACATTCCGTGTTCCAGTTAACAACAGAATGTAGGTTATTTTTTTTTTAGATCAGCTGCTAATATGGCCTTATCGAACTGATCAGACTTACTATTAAGAACGGATAAGTTAATGACGGCGTCAGCATACCGAATTAAGAAGTGAAGAACAACGTAAGTCAAGGATAGATCCCTGGTGTACACTTACCTTAAGTCTAGAAGACCTAGAAGAGTGGCACTTCAAGGCAATTTTCATTTCGCGATTTGATAAAAAAGATTGAATCACTTAAAAAATCATCCAGAAACACCATAGCTTTTCAACTTTTAAAGAATACCAGTTTGCCAAATGTCTTCTAGATATCTAAAGTTTGATAGACATTTTCGGAGATAATCATTGCTACATCAGCAATTGATTTAGAGAAACGAAAGCCATATTGTTTATATGAAAGAAGGCATTGCGAGTTGAGATGCTTAACCAGTTCAGAGTTAGAGCCACTAGTAACAAGTAATAAGTTAATAAGCTGATAGTTTGTTGGTTGTTTTTTTTTATGGCATATCAACGTCAGTGGGTCATTTAATGCCAACAAGATTTTGAAATAGATTCATAGCGATAGTTTCATAAAAAAAAAATATGTGTATGTATATATATATATATATTTAAACCATTTTTTCAATTACTCATATTTTTGAGTACAATCCAACTTCTTTTAGGAAATTTAGTTTGTATTGATGTTTTTCTTTAAGTATTGCTGATAATAGTTTTTCCTTCAAAAAATGGTAATATTTTTTTATTACAAAGTATTTCTGGTGTTAAAACCTATTTTTTACACAAGTTTGGGTGTTAACTACTTGCCCATAGCTGGGACCCTAACAGGTGCTACCACCCAGGGTCAGGGTGAACCTGGGAACACCAGCAATTAAGAGGTGGTTCCACGCTCCTCAAAACCTCCTGATCAGAGGCCTTGCTGTTGGACGTAGTTTATCGTCTTAACCAAGACGCGGATGTAGTTTATCGTCATATCCAGGACGAAAGCCGATACTTAGAATGATCTGATGGTTCACCTGAACGCATAAAGACTTGAAGTACATACAGAAGAGGATTTTCGACAAGCAAGAAAAAAGAAAGCAGTAATTGTAGAGTTTAGAGAGAACAAGAGCCATTGTAGGAGTTCATTTCTTAAGGGTTATATCAAGGATATTATCAAATCCATATGCTTTGACTTTTACAGGTATACCATCAAATCCATATGCTACTGTTAAAACACTATTACACAGCCGCCAGGAGTCATTAGAATCAAACTTGTTAGAAGCTATACGTTGCCTCATTCTATCAGAAAACAAAGACTTAGACACTTTGAGAACATGTTCACAATTATTACGAGCAGTAGGCGTCTGTTGTAATAGGAACTGTCACATTGGGTCACTCGGAAAAAGTGATTCCTGTGGAGTGAACAGGCTGGTATGAACCAAGAAGACTGTAGCTTCATCTGGTATTTCTGAGAAGGTACAAAAGCATCAATGCCAACTTTAATCCAAGAAGAAATGTCTGTGGCACAATTCACAATAGGAAGTTTAAGAATATCAATCCAAGAGGCGTCTCGAAGAAAGTCATGAACTGAATCCCCAATCCGATATACTGGTAACAGAGAGAAGTCTTGTGAAGAGGAGGTTCTTTTCTAATAGACGACTCAAAAGAAATATCAATAGATACAAATACGTGATCCAAATTACCAAAAGGACAGAATCATGATGCTCAACAAGAGAAAGGAGAAGAGGTAAGTAATAAATCATGCAAAGAAGCATGTTGATCAAATTTATTAGGAAAATGATTAGCCACTATTTGACTAAGAGACTGAACAACGAAGAAATTGAAAGTCGGAATACCGGCAACATCAGTAATATTAGAATGCTTAAGCCAAAAATGTTCGCAGTTGAATGGGGGGGAGAGAGAGAGAGAGAGAGAGAGAGAGAGAGATTTATCTTGTCAGAAATTTTGTCTATTACAGTACTGAGAATAAGGAGAGCGTCAAAGGAAAATGAGGTAGCCAACACAGTGCAATAACAAAAGTCGAAAGCACATGAAATAATCAGCTGGTCACGTGCAGTTGGACGATTTTCCATAAACAACAAAACCTTGCATCTGTATCCTAGAATCTTTCCGACAAAGAGGAAGATAGCCATGAATAATTCATTGGTAGCGATAGAAGAATTTAAATTAGTTTCACAAATTGTGAAGATATCTGGAGAACGTTTCAAGAAAAAAGATTCTACACTAGAGAAATTGGAGCGTATTCCACAAATATTGGAGAAAGAAAGATTGAACGGTACGTTATTTTTGTTAACTAGTTTACTAGTATCACTTTTCATTCTATCTGGCATAAGAAGATTTTGTTTTTTGAAGAAAAATGCCAAAATATCTTTCACTATCTTCTATGACAATACAAATTAGACAGAGTGTAGTTAGGATTAAAGCATAATGTAGCCTCAGGATTACTCACCGGAAATACATGTAGGGACACATACCCATGTGCGGCATGGCACTACAAATATCCCGATATTATGTGACTGTTGATCAGAAGAGTTTCTCTAAATGCTACCCAAGAGTTCGGGCTTTTTTCTACCAGCTGGTTGCAGAAACCAAAAAATTGCCAACTTGGTATCCTCATAATAAAAAGTCGCAGATACTGATCAGTCAGACAACCAAAAGGCTAAATCATTATGGCCAAGGAAGAAAGAACCGGTAAACCATATCCTAAAGAGGAAACAAGGGATGAACTTCTACTCCTGTTCAGTAAAGGCCAGGTAATAGGCGAGCCTATCTACTCCTATTAGCCTGTTCACAGCAAAGGAGACTGGGCACTTTTATGGAGACATCATCCTAGGAATGTTGCCGAATGAGGCTCTAGACTCATTAAACATGATACAAGTAGTGAAAATCGGGATATCAAGCACTGAAGGCATATAAAACCATAGGATATGAATGATCAGCAGGAAGGAAAGTTTTTCATTCTGTTCTAAATATTGTTCTTGTAATTGTTTCAATCCTATGATAATTTTATTCCGATGGTTTCATAAGCCATATCTAATATTTCTTGGACGATCTATCTATCTATCTATCTATCTATCTATCTATCTATCTATCTATCTATCTTATTACTTAAACGATCTATGTCTTTCTTTCTTGAATGCAGTTTGCTCCAGCATAAGACCAAATCAACTTGGGGTAGGATAAAAACAGAAAGAAAAATCGAGTTGAGTCTCAAATGGTGTGGATTTACTTGACGTAAACATGAGGTGTAAAAGGGGTTATCAACGAAGATAAGAAAAAGCAACTGCTTCTGCCACTGAACAGTTATTTCCCCTTCCTTCACGTATTTTCCCAACCTTTTTCCTTTATTTCGAATTATCTTTCACGTTTATCAGGGCTTTCACCCCCTATATGTTCCTCAGAGTCTCGGTGATAATTTGTAGGCACTTTCTTATTCTGGGAGAAGACTAAAATAATAAAAAAACACAATATATATATATATATATATATATATATATATATATATATATATATGTGTGTGTGTGTGTGCGCGCGCGTGTGTGTGTTGGCATAAGTTTTTCTTTCACTCTATCTCTTTACATACACACACACACACACACACACACATATATATATATATATATATATTAAGGCCAGCTACTCCTTTACGAAATATTCCGCTGCTCAGACAGCTAGGCTATCCATATTGCAGTTTCCTACTCTGGCACATTTCCATTCGTTCAACACTCACAGAGCCTATGTGTATCGACTCGTGTAGAGCACACACACACACACATATATATATATATGTATAATAGATGAGGAGAGAGAGTAAATGTGAAGGAAGAGAATGTGGTAGTGCGTATACATTCCTATTAGATGAAAACAGTAAAATGTGAAGCGAAGCATTTATGACAAAACGGCAAGATTTTCTGAAAGAGAAGAAAATGCTCATAGGTACGAAAATGCTTTGAATGTCTCGTAGGACGACCCCATGCTGTTCTGAATGCCTGGATTAGTTGCCTTTTTGGTTCTTAGCCCACAGCTGAATGAACCCAGGTGCTTGCTTCTCGCATAAAACACAACTAGAATGTATACGACAAAATATTTGAAATGATTTGCATTCAAATCTTGTCTCCTTATTCTGACAAAAACTTTAAATTGTCCTTTTGATTGCCGATTTTCTCATCATTGTTCATTTGATTATCCATTTTGAATCACACTGTAGTTCTCATTTTCCTTGGCTCGTCTGTTCCCCGCTTGGGTTTTTTAAGTTAAGAATTAAGACTGTGAAAGTGTTATATATTAAATGGTGTTCAAAACTTTGTTTCTAGGAATAGAATCATACTTATTATAAAACCCAGGTTTTGTGTGTGTGTGTCTGTACGTTTATATATTGGATCGGATTTCCCACATTTTTCAACCGATTTCAACAAAACTTCACAGGACTACGTAAAATTACCTTGCGGTGGTTCTGACAGCGCAAAATGGGAAAAACACAATTGTTTTTGCCCGAATTCAATTGGAAAACACGATTAAGAGGCATCGCAAGAATAAAAGGGGGACAACTCATATCGAGTTATACTTATTATAAAACCCAGCTTGTTTGTGTGTGTGTGTGTGCGTATGTTCGTTTATATATGGGATCGGATTTCCTACATTTTTCAACCGATTTCAACAAAACTTCACATTTTTTTGGCACGTAGTGTTTTTTATTGTCTTGCACACTTTTTTCTTTATTTTTACATTCAGAATGCTTTAAAAATTCCATTTACAAGACAATTGTTTATAATAACATCGGTAGACTCATAATGATTGAAAACAATGTTTTTGTTTCAGTTTGGGTTTGACCAATTCGTAAAAAACAAAAACAAAATAAAACAAAACAAAAAAACTAATTAAGACATGCGTGTCCGTCAATCTTAAACAATAATCTTTGTCAAATTTATTTTTCAGTCTTTATGATGGTCAATGCTTGATCTATCTCTTACTGTTACATTCCCGGGCAAAGCCGGGCTCTACTGCTAGTTAAAAAATAAACCCGGGCAATCCAAGCCGAAACGTATAGGTTGCCTAGTTGTGTAAACTTCAAAATAAGACTCGTACAAAAAGGATTCATTTCCAGCCAGTGGATTTATTTAACTTGTACATTGGTACAGTCCTAAGAGGAATCGGCAAACATAAGATACACAGGTGACACCGTACTGATTACAAACTCAAAGAAACCGAAAGAAATATTAGACAAAGTCTTTTGGTTTGGTTTATTTTACGGCCAACCAACTATCAGCTTATTAGCTTATTACTTGTTACCTCAATGGGTTATTTGATGCCGACAAGATTTTTATTGCTGGTAATAATTTTAATCTATCTATCTATCTATCTATCTATCTATCTATCTATCTATCTATCTATCTATCTATCTATCTATCTCAGTATATATTGGTTTGGTTTGGTTTGTTTTACGGCATATCAACCTCAATGGGTTATTTAATGCCGACAAGATTTTTATTGCTGATAATAGTTTTCTTTTTTTGAGAGGCGGGGTGTGTGGGGTGAGTTCTCTCCTCTTTGAGAGCCTGGGGTTTGTACGAAAAATTAAACTTAGTAAATAAGAAGATATTCACTTTAAGAATGGTGTGAAAACATTTCCCAACCTATTAAATGGTGCTAATGAGTGTGCTAGGAAAGAAAGAATATTTCCAGTTAAAATTTTCTCTATCCTAAGTATTATTATATTTTTGATGTAACACATTAATACATGGAAAGAAGTGAGTACAAAAAGAAAGGAATGACAAACATGCATTATTCTCAAAGAGATTTTTATACACCGCTATGACATACAGGGAATTACATAGAAATATTTAAATACTTGTCACTGATTTGTCTCACACAGGGAAATTGTAACACATGATTAAAACAAGCAAAGTGGAAAGGTAAGAAGCGAGAGAGTCTTACTTGTAATACTGCCCGAAGTGATTAATTTGGTTTGGTTTGTTTTATGGCATATCAGCCACAATGGGTCATTTAATGCCGACAAGATTGTTATTTCTGGTAATATTTTCTAAGAAATGTATTTCTGGCAATATTTTTTTTCTTCCAAAAATGTATTTCTGGCAATATTTTTTTTCTTCCAAAAATGTATTTCTGGTAATATTTTTTCCTTCAAAAATGTATTGTTGGTATTTTTTTTTCTTCAAAAATTCATTGCTGGTAATAATTTTTTACAAAAATTTATTGCTAGTATTAAAACCTATTTTTACACTTTCATAGTGTTTTGACCCTAGTTTGGAGGTTAACTATTTGCCCATAGCTGGGACAATAACAGATGCTACCACCTCGGGCCAGGGTGGACCTGGGAACACCAGCAATTAAGATGTGGTTCCACACTCTTCAAAAGCTCCTGATTAGAGGAGTTGCTGCTGGATATAGTTTATCGTCATACCCAGGATGCCAAGGTTGTTGAGGAAAGTAAGAAAAAGGGGAATCATTAACTTAGGGTTGTCATAATAAAGCAAGTGCAGAAATTTCATTGTTTGGATCCTGAGTGAAGTAAAAATCCTACCAGGATTCATTAATGACGGCCACAATCTTAACAGTATAAGATATTCAGATGACACTGTGTAGAAATCGAATACGGAAAGGAACCTATAGTAACTCTTACAGGAAAGCGTGAAGAAAAGACTAAG
Source organism: Acanthosepion lycidas (assembly GCA_963932145.1). Taxonomy (NCBI): domain Eukaryota; kingdom Metazoa; phylum Mollusca; class Cephalopoda; order Sepiida; family Sepiidae; genus Acanthosepion; species Acanthosepion lycidas. Next base: position 37,848,299 of record OZ010582.1, on the reverse strand, counting down.
ACATAATATATGGTTGTCGTCAAAAGGAACAGCCCGAGATTCAAACTACGAATTGGAGACACAAAAATCAAGCAAGTACATCAATTTAAATATCTAGGAAGTGTTTTAACCGAGGACGGAAATCCGAAGGCCCATTAGTATAGCGAAAGAAGCTTTCCAAAATATAAGCAAAGTATTAAGAAACAGGGAAATTTTGTTAGAAACAAAGAAAAGAGTACCGAACTCTTACTTAATATCAGTTCTCTTGTATGGCAGTAAATACTGGACAATCTTCTCAAAGATAAAGAAGAGACTTGAAGTAATAGAAACGTGGTTCTATAGAAGGATGCTGAGAATATCATGAACTAAAAATGTGAACAACGACGAAATTTTAGAGAAAATGGAAACAGAAATGGACCTTACAATTTGAATCAGAAAAAAAGGTCAATTGAAATTTCTAGAGCACGTAATGAGGAATGAGGTTTTGGAAAAGTTGACACTTACTGGCAAGAGGGATAGATGAAACAGCGCATAACCTTCCAAAAGAACTTGTACAAATGGTTAGCAGAACAGGATTTGGTAGAGATAGTAGAAAAAACAAGACACAAGAAGAAGAAGAAGAAGAGGAAGAAGAAAAAAGGAAGAAGAAGAGTAGAAGAAGGAGGAAGAAGAAGAATAGGCGGAGGAGGAGGAGGAAGAAGAAAAGGAAGAAAAAGAAGAAAAAAGGAAGAAGAAGAGCAGAAGAAGAAGACGAAGAAGAAGAAGAGGAGGAGAAGGAGGAGGAAGAAGAAGAGGAAGAAGAAGAAGAGGAAGAAGAAGAAGAGGAGGAGGAAGAAGAAAAAAGGAAGAAGAAGAATTAGGAGAAGGAGGAGGAGGAAGAAGAAGAAGAAGAAGAAGAAGAAGAAGAAGAAGAAATGCAGCAACAGATGACAGAAATGCAAAGGTACATAGGAAAACTTAATGAGGCCTTTCAGAAACTAAGTAAAGTATTAAGGCGCTGGAAAATGTCGTTAGAAACAAATACAAGAATTGAACTACTATGTAATATATAATCCTCTATATAATAGAGATGGTTAAAAAGTCATCTCATAATAAATGCGAATTCCGCTAATCAATCACCTTTATGAACCACATGACTAATGAGGATTCTAATGAATAGATCTCATAAAACAAATACATTGAGTCAATTGCTTCGTTCACCGCAAGGAAAGCTGGCTGCCCGTGCCGCGCCGGGAAATTTTTCTCCCCGGAATCGATCCTTCAAATCTACAAATCAACCATTCGCCCTTGCATGGAGTATTGCTGCCATATATGGTCTGGAGCTCCTTCTGTTTGTCTCAGGGTTCTTGATAAGATCCAGAGACGGATATGCAATATAATTGGCCCAGATCTTGCATCTCGTCTGCAGTCGCTCTCTCACAGACATACCGTCGCCTCCCTCTGTTTTTTTCACAAATACTTTCATGGTAATTGCTCCGATGAGCTGCTTTCGCTGGTTCCCAGGTTTCATGAATTCAAGCGTCATACGAGGCTGGCATCCCGCTCTCACCCTTTCACTGTTAAAACTCCTAAATGTAGCCGTCTCTTCTACTCCAATAGCTTCATATCTCGCACCTTCCATTTTCCTGTTTCCCTGATAGCTATAATTTCCAACTATTCAAATGTAATGTCAATAGACATCTCCAGTTGATCTATCCATTATTCTTCTCTTCATCCTTTCCTCTATCACTCCTATCTGCTCTCGCTCCAAATCCTATGTAACCCCTTGCGTGCTAGTGGCTTATAGCCTTGCTTGGGGGTGAAATGCTTAAAAAAAGCAAAGAACTGGGTCGGAAACAGAGCAAGAACAGCGTTTCGTTGTTCAAGACACTGGTACAAAAAGCGATTTCTAGGTTCAGAAAGCTATCAGCGTAAGGAATATAAATTTAGAATGTCTATGTTTTATAGATTATAAAGACAGCATCATTTGTTTGAATTGTTACCCAGGACGATACTTTCGTTCAATTACAAAGCGCTTGAGGGACAGCTTTTGTCGTTGGGCCCTGCGTAAAATTAACGCCGCCCCACGCTGAAAATTTTTAATGTATTTTAAACGGATTACTTGTCTTCATTTGATGCTATGCTTTTATTATGTGTTCTACTGCACCAGGTTTCTGTCGTCCCATTTCATTGTTCATTGCAGAGACAAGAAAAGTAAATAAATAAACGATTGTGTACAACACAAAGAACTGCTTGAAATATTAGAATAGCTTGACGGCAAAAAATGCAACGCAGAAACCCGAAGCCACATTAGAATAGGGAAATAGGCCTTACAAACGCTAACGAAAGTTGTAAGAAACAGAAAAATGTTGAGACAAAAGCCAATTTACGGAACTGCTTATGTAATATGGATCCTTTTATATGATCGTGAATAACGAACAGTATCCACACAGATTCTGAGGAGAACTGAAGCAACAGAAATGTTGTTCTACAGAAGAACACTGAGAATGCCATAGACAGAGTCTGCGAGCAACGCGAATGTTTTAAGGAAAATAAAAACAAGAAGGAGAAAAAGGGACATATCTAGAATCGGAAAGAGATAGTTGGCATTTCCAGGAGATAAAATAATGCAGGAAGGCTTGGAGAATTCGAATCTCACCGATCATAGCGAATTCAAGAGGGGCGGAGTGAAACAGCGATTAACCTACCTAAAGAGCATTTGTAAATCGATGGCAGAACTTGGTCTAGGAGGGATAGTAAAGGTTAAAAGATAACTTATGGATAGGAAGTTGTGGACAGCTATGATGACTCACGTCTTGAAGGAGCACAAAGATAAAGAAGTGTAATTACAGACGTTTGAATGTGTGACACAGAAATCCTAAGGTGCATAAGTATAGTGAAAGAGGTAATTCAGAAACTAAGCAAAGTATTAAGGGATCTGACTTAATAAACAAAGCAGAGAATATTGGACTGCTATTTGACATCAGCTCATAACATTAGTGCTTAAAAACTTCTCACAGATAAAGCGACAAGGATGTGGTTCTATGGCCTAATGCCAAAAATAGCATAGACAGGCCATGCGAGAAATGAGATTATAATGATAACAATTTCTGCTTTAATTTCTGGTATGAGAAGTTATCATTACATTATTTACATTTTTACATCTTTGATGTTGTTATCAAAACGTTTCGGCCGCTGTGCGTTCTGGGCTTCATCAGGCGTATATTGATCCATGTAATCAACAGGAAATTTCGAACTGAACCTTTTATTTAATCTACGATAGATTAAAAAAAAAAGAGTTCAGTTTGAAGTTACCCGGATTGATATACACCTGATGAAGACTGGAGGATACAGCGGCTAAAACGTTATGACGACAACAACAAAGGTGAGGACAATAGCCTACACGTAAATCATGAATAAGAACTACTAAGAAACTGTTGCTCACAGGAAGAAATAGACAGTTGAAATTTATGGGATACATAATGAGGAAAGAAGGTTTGGAGAGTTTAACATTCACAGAGCATAGTGAAGACAAAATAAACAAAGAAAAACAACGAGTAATCTATTTGAACTGTCTGAATGAATGGATGATAGAACATGGATTACAAAGACAAAGAAAGCTGGTAAAAAGCTGGTACGATTTACTTAGAATAAGCAAAACCAGAAGAAAGTAGAGAGGCATGATCAGCATATCACCATGACTTGGCATAATGAATGAAGAAAGAGTTTACACTTAAATTTCTTGTTATCCATTATTACAGTGACAGATGTATAAACAATAAAATTTAACATTTTCTAAAAATAAAATAGCTGTTATGAGACATAGGAATGAACTAATATAGTTAATTATCAATATACTTTGCCTGATTTTTAAATAATATTACTTAGCTAGTTCGCCTTGTAATTGAAAAAATATGTTCTTTTGCACGGCATGTCTGTTTTTTGTCAACAAAGTCTGAAAAAAAAAAAATAAAAAACCCAACTACTTAAACATAATTGTACAAACATTTTATGCATTTATGACTTACTGTTTTTCTTGTTTTAGTTTACATTTTCGAGTCTACATTTATCGTCTGCGATTTTCCTCAGTTGGCGGCAAAACGGAAAAATATATTGATGGCAAACTGACGAATAATGAAATCTGCGAAAGTTAAACCCGCGAAATTCGAGATTTTACTGTATTTGTTAACTTTGCTATCAGATTTCTCGTCTTTTTTTTTTCTTTCTTTCCCTGCGTCCATAAGCCATGAATCTCAAGATTACTGAGATGGAGATAGTTTTGAATTTTCTTTATACGATTTTGGCGCGTCAAACACACACTTACATTTTGGGAAATTTAGAAAAACTCAAACCCATTGAACTAATATTTGAGAAAAGCACTAAGACACCGAATTTTTGTTAGCGATAGTTTCAAAAACGTCTTGGATTTTCTATTTTTTTCGGAGACAAACGAATTAATTCCAACTCAATAATACGCCTTTCTATTACCATTCTGTCTTAAGTACTATATTTTTCTTCTTGTTTTCTAATTCTCTGTTAATTTTAGCTTATTTTTTTCTTTGATTTTTGTTGAAACGTTACCAACTCTAGATGTCGAAAACATGCTTTTTTCCCCCCTTAAGTTCGAAAAATGAACCAAACAGAAAAATTTGGAAGTGATTTCACTTAATCGGAGTCTGTCTACCGGATTAGGTTAGTCGACCGGAATGCATTTCGGACTGATCCCACCTGCAAGATTATGCACGGTTTTTCTAAAAAGAAAGCGTCGAAACGTCCATATGTGTAGTTCATATACATCTGGAGCCAATATGGGCTTTTGAGAAGATCTGAACGAGAAGGTATGCTTTCCTTAAAAGGGTAATCGAACTGTTGTGAAGCTCTTAGTAGCCAAGCAGTCTAAAGCAAGGCGGATGAGATGGTGGTTTCCCCTGCAAAGGGGGATGCAGGTTCAAAATCTGCTAGAAGGCACATCTTCTTTATTATGACTCTCGAATACACACGCCGACAGATGTAATTCACATCGTTTAAAAAAATGTCTACTCATACACGTGTATCCACTAAAATAGAAACTTTAAGGCAATAAGAAATAATAATAATAATAATAATAATAATAATATATATATATATATATATATATATATATATATATATATATATATATATATATATATGAAGAAATATACTTTTAAGGTGTGCTATATTTATGGGATAAAGTGCTCAATATCAGAAATAGAGCGTGTGTAAATATAAAAGTGAACGTTGAAGTCAACACTTAGAGGCGACAGGCTGTTTCATGCAATCGTCAGGCCACCGATTGCGTCTAGCATGAAACAGCCTCTCGCCTTTAAGTGTTGACGTCAATGTTCACCTATATATATATATATATATATATATATATATATATATATATATATATATATATATATATATATACAAACTAAAATATTTTTAGGAAAAAACAGAAAAAATGCACTGCTAAATTTAATCGTATTTCAGGCTATAAGTCACAATCAAACATGAAGAAGAGAATGTTAGTAGATTCTACTGTTTCTTTTGGCTACAGGATCAAAAAGAAAAGTTACGATTATACCCATCATTATTGGTGCATTTGGAAGAGTCCCGAAAAGCCTTGCAAAAAAAGTTCGAAGAATTTGATATCTGAGGAAGAATTGAAACTATGTAGACAGTATTCAACCTGATTAATAAAAACAGGTAGAATACTGAAGGGTGAAGTGTGTCAAGGACTTGCTTTCACTTGATCTCCATTGATGGCTATCAGTTCTTCCCGCCATGAATACTCAATAAATAAATAAATAAATAATTTCCCTGATGATACAGCAGGCATAGATCTCATGACTTCTGATCTTAACTGATGAGAGTTTTAAATAAGTTCATGTCCTCTCTTAGTAAATTACGATAGACTACAAGTAAATATCCCGTTCAGTAGAACTGATTTGCTCGTCAGTTGCTTGATGCTACCCATTTGCGCATGTGCCCTAGGGGTTTATGCGCTGTTCATCTCTCTTCATGAGTGGGAATAGTGCGGGGCATCATGGTCGGGTGATGTCAGAGTTATTTTGGTTAAATTTGAAATGACGAGGCAGCTAAGGCGGCTTCGGAGTCTCAGACGTGGTATTTTGTAACAACCTGAATCGAAAACCATCTGAGCTGATTGGGTTACCTGACCTGAACGTCTTTCTAACTTGGCCCCATCTGAGAAGTTTATGTTTTACTTTTCTCAAAACCTATCACCGTATCGTGCACATTTGGCTGCGAGACATGTTCTTGGTATACCCTTATCAGATAGGATATCATGGTGGGCATATTGGGCTTTGTATATTTCTGCCCCAGCTTCGCTTTGTTGACCTACTGCTCTCTCACTCAGCAACAAGTGTCACACTGTTACTTTACTGTACAACATTCAGTGCAATGAAAAGTGGATATTAACCGAGCAATTTCAAATATCACTTATAAATTCTGCGAGTACGATAATAATAATAATAATGATAATTTTGCGAGGAGGCACGGTGGAGTAATGGATAGCAGCTGAGGATTCGGAGAGCCGAGTTCGAATTCCATTCGAACCCATTCACTTACGTGCTAATACCATTGGAAAAGGTATGAATCCTCTTCTCTCCCCAGCTATGGACAGACCAGTAACTGGTCTACGGCAGAAAAAATGTGGGAAAAATCTGCCTCGTCAGTCATGTATCGAAAGATACATGATCGCCTAAGCATGTATCACGCATGGCACATAACTAACTGACTGAATATAATATATTCGAAAAAAAAAATGCCATATTGTGTTCTATGTATTTTTTTTTAAAGTTAAAAAAAAATGTGCTAATGATTTATTTAATTTTATTATCATGGACCACCCAAGTCGATAAAATTAACATATGGAAAAATAATGTGAAAATAACATATTTTTGAAAATAGATGCATAATTACCGAATCAGGCAACCAATAAAAGTAAAAAAAAAAGGTTAAAAATGCTGACTTATTTTTAATTTATCGAACCAAACCAAACAAATAATAAACTTCAGAATATATACCGACTGTAATTTAATTAAGTTTTTGACATACAGAATACCGACTAAATTAATTGAATGTTTACAAAATTAACTGCTTTTTCGAGAACCTGTACTTTATAATGCTCCATAAGTTTTCTATGGGGTTGAGGTCAGGAGATTGGGGCGGTCATGTCATAACACTCACCTGCTTCTCATCAAAGTATTCCTTCATCAATTTTGATTTGTGACAGGGAGCATTATCCTGCATAAAAATGAGCTTGGTGGGGTCGATTTACACCCTTTCAGCAGAAGGGAGCAGACAAGACTCTAAAATTCTCTTGTACTGCTCGCTCCTGAGGGTCATTTCAATGGGTTTTAAGAAACCAGTTCGATGAAAAGAAAAGCATCCCCAGAACATTATACTGAACGGATGCTTGACAGTACTTACTGCTAAATTCAAAGAGCTTTCAAAGGTTCTTCTTCGAATTTTAGATCGCTTATCCTTTGAATTTAGCTCAACTTTCGTTTCATCGGAGAAAACATTTAGTAAAAAAAATCACGAGTCATTTTATCGAACAGCACTGTAGGAGCATATTTCAAATACATATGTGCGTATATGTTGTAACACAAAGTATAGTTTGATAAGAACAATGTCACTACCAGTTAAACTGGGAAGTTTAGTTTGGTTGAAATAATAACCATAATTTAAGTGTGCTTTGTAGTGTGATGAAACTCGGAGAACCGAGTTCGAATTCCAGTCAAGTTCGTTATATTCACTTACGCACTAATACCCTTGGGAAAGGTATGAATCCATCTCATTTCCTCCCAGCTGTGGGTTGAATAACAGGAGAGACTGGGTTCTTTCGCCTTGGTTGGTAACCAGTCTACCGCAGAAAGAAATGGCAACCTACCATTACTCCACGTCGAGGTGCCTTAACAAACTTTATAATGGAAGGAAAAAGAAAAAGAAATGGAAAACCTAAATTGTTAAAATTTAATTGGCTACACTTAAATACAGTTAGTTAAGTGACACACTTGATACATGCTTGGGCGATCTTTTCGAGGCAGAATTTTTTTTCCTGCACTGTTTAAATTCATAAATCTTGTCTCGTTAGTACAATTACAACTTAGGAGTGAGTTAGTTCCTCACTAGGTGCCACGTACTTCCGGTCTTGTGCCACATCTAAGCTACGCTTGGAAAATCATTATGAAGCTTGTGTCATATTCTATATCGTGCCGAGACGTAGAATAATGTAATTTGCCCCGCCATAAGGTTGCTTGTCTGTGTCTTTAAATACTTTCATGCTAATTATTTGGATGAGCTCTTCACTGTGGTATCTAAACTTTAAAAAAAAAAATTTAAACACAGTAATAGACTGACGTCGTGATCTCATCAATTTACAGCTGGCAAGATGGAACTGTAAATTCTATGTTAACAGTTTCTTTTCTCGCACTTCTCGCTTGTTCAACTCCCTTCCGGCTTGATGCTTTCCAGCCAACTTTAATCTTCAAAAATTTAAATGCAATGTCAATCGGTATCTACTGTCCTCCTGATTAATCTTATCACACTCATTATTAATGATTTTGTTCCTAATTCTTCCACACTCTGTAACCTCTTGTATCTTAGTGGCTTTACTGTCTTACTTGGTGGTGATACCGATAAAAAAAATGGTCTTTTTATTTTTTTATTTATTTTTACGTTTAAAATACCCACTTCCCGTGTCAAACTGCTCGAAAGGTTTGAACCATCTCCTCTATTAAAAGTAGAGGAGATAGTATTATTAGTATATATTTATTTAATTATTCATTCCTTGTTACGTTTTTAAATGTCGAAATGTGTCCTGATGGTGAATTTACTTATTAAATGTGACGCAAGTCGAATTAAATTATTTTTGATGACGACAGAGCTTAACCGGTGATGCAAAGCCGGTAAATGACACCCCAGCTTTAGAAGTGAAGTAGGCGCAAAACATCCATTTGGAATTTTCTTTTTAATGTCTATTTATATTTCCATGACAAGTTCGTATTTTTTGTTTTTCAAAACAGCGGATACCATTTTTTCAATATTTGTTTATTTAAGTTGCTTTTTAAAACGCTCACATGAGTACTTGCATAAATGCAATCAAACATGCTCGCGTATACATATATGCAGGCACAAACACGTGCATATACTTAAAAATGTACCGACATATACATACTGTCTACTCATTTCCGAGCACACCCGTCTGCCAGGGCAGCGAGCAAATTAGAGACACCCGCTCAATCCACAGAGCCCACCTTTGTTTTTATTCTGCAGCTATGCTGAGCAGACCAAAGTAAAAATTTCTGGGAGAGAGCGTATAATCTGGCGTGATCAATTTTTATGAGCAAGGCCGGCACGCTCAAACTCTTGGTCACTATGACTTGTGACTTCGTGCTAACACAAGCATCAATGGCTTCTAAACGGTCCCGTCTACCTAATTCCACTCACACGGCTTGAGTAAACCCCTGGTGTGATTTTGAGACACTTTCCATATAACCAAAAAATCATCTCCCTGACGAATCCACCCGGTCTCATGGCCAGAAAGCAAACGTTCTAACCAGTCGATCATACATTCAGACACACACACACACACACACACACATATATATATATGTATATATAATGGCTATAAGTATGTCTGTCTACTAGGACGGCTAGCTAATCCCTGTTGCAGACGCCTGCTCAGACACATTTGTGTTTGTTCAGCACCCATATATGGTTTATACTGCAACTCTACTGAGTGGACCTTAGTTCCAGTTTCTAGGAGAGAGTTTATTATCTGGCATGATCAATAGTTTGAACCGTGCGCTCAACCCTCGCTCACGACTTTGTGCTAGCCCAATCATCGATGGCTCCCCAAATAACTCCGTCTACCCCATTTCACTGACCAGGCTTGGGTCAACCCGTGGTATGGTTTTCAGGCACTTTCCAAAGGTGCCACCTTCTGGGATCGGCGCCCCAGACCGATAACATCAACAAGCCACCTTGTACGTATGTGTCACCTTCATGGTGATATACATACATACATACATGCATACATACATACATATATATGCACATACATAAAAGACTCTCCCGAGGTTTGCGATGCATGAGGTCCCTAACAATTCCAAACCACTAGGATACTCTCATGCAAGATTTGATTGTATTTAGGAAGAGCAATGGCGCACAGTGAGCTACGAATTTCTCAATCAGTTCTCGTATTTTACTGTCAAGTAGTTTAAACTCTCAGGTATAATGTCAGAGCCTAAGATCAGGGCATATCCTTAATCATGGCACTTCCCGGGAGGTCATAAATTGAGTAGGGCGGGTTACAGGCTGCCGGTGTTCGCCTTTGTTCGCCGTCGCCGGACGCGCGTCATGCGCCTCGGCTGGGTCTGGCCTGGCCGCAAAACTAATGTCTGCCGCCGTTTTCCATCTCTTAGATTAAGTGCAACCTTTTTCTTTAAGCATTTCACCCCAAGCAAGGCGAATGTGCCACTAGCGCGCAAAGGGTTACAGAGAGTGAGAGCAAGAGTAAAGAGAAGTGTTTGAGGAAAGGATAAAGAGAAGGGCAGGGATAGATTATCAAGGCATCAGAAGATGTCGATTGACATTACATTTGAATATTTGAATATTATAGCTATCAGGGAAGGAGGTAAGAGGAAGGTAGTTCCACTGTTGGGAAGTGCGAGAGAAGAAGCTATTGGAGTAGAAGAGGCGGTTACATTTAACTGTTTCGTCAGTGAAAGGGTGGGATCGAGATGCCAACCTAGTAGCACGCTTAAATTCATGCAGTTGGGGTACCAGTGGAAGTAGCTCGACAGAGTAGTAGCCATGAAAATAATTGTAGAAAAGACTGAGAGAAGCCACAGTACGTAAGGCAAGAAAACCGACACGATTCTGTTATTTAACTCGGAGTTGGATTTTGAATTTCAGTCGGGTTCCTTTTCCTCTACTTACGTGAAAATACCCTTGAGAAAGGTAGGACTCTTTTTCCCTGAGCTAAGGGTAAATAGCAAGCCAAATTTGGCTCTATAGGCATTCAAGGCATCTGGTCGAGAAGAAGGACAACCCTGAATTCAAAACCTCCATCTATGCGTCAAATAGGCTCAGCAACCCGCAACTAGTTAAGCGAGATGAGCACGGGTACATCCCTGAAAGTACGGTCAACCAAGGAAAGGTTTCTCCAGCAGGTGTGAGATGGTCCTGGGTTTGGCGTTGAAGGTAGATAGATTTTCGAAAGGATATTATCACCAAGTAAACGAAACAGAAAATGAATTCAGACCACCGATAACCATTACGCTACCAGCATATACATGTATGCTTACATACATAGATACATAGATACATACAGAGATAGACATACATATTAGATTGGTGCAAAAATAATGACGTAATAATGTCGTTTTTTGACGTTAAAAAATACGTCAAAAACGACATTATTACGTCATTATTTTTGCACCAACCTAATACATACGGTGGTGCCACTTAATTTAAAGAAATGAATACGCTAATTTTCAAATAATAATAATTTTCTTTTATGTCATTTTTTATCATTTCATGTGTAAAATGGAAACAATTTCTACCGTAACAAGGTGCCTCACAGGTTTCACGTACAATTTCATTTTCAAGTCTTTTTTCACTGCTCTTTGGACTGTCATAACTGAAACTCCTCTCTCAAGTGTCAAACGTCTTATGAATAGAGTTGGATCTTTTCTAATTGATCTCTTTAACTCTAAGTTGAAATGATGATCCCTATTCCTGTTGTGATCTTCTGATCCAGTTTTCCTCTCTACTGTTCCCTCTTTTTTAAAGTTATTCACCATTCTCTTGATGGTTCCTGAATGGACTTTGAAGATTGAAGCCAGAGTATGAATGTTGGTACCATTACTGAAGGCCTGAATGATGTTTTTCCTCTCACCATTCCTCAGCTGAGAAGACAGTGGCGCTGACACAAAAAGATTTTCACCTGTTCTCTTTCTAGTTGAATAACTCAAAGGGGGTTTCAGTGATTCTTACGAGAAAATGTTGTCAAGATTGTTAAACGTCTTATCTGAAAACCTGGAAAAAAGAAACTTAATTAGCTTAGTGGTTTTCTAGATATTAAACATTTTATGGGACGGATAATTATGTTGCTACACGACTTGTACAATTCTGCTGTTAAACCCGGTATATGTTACTGTACAAATGGTGCAGTAAACTATTTTAAAATATCATTCATTAATTGTACCATTTTATTCATGTGTACTTTTTGAAAATTTTATTTCTTCGTTATGAAAATTAATTGATAGTTTTGTAGTTATATGTGCCCCCCCTTTGTCTCCTGGTAATTGGTATTTTGAAGCCCAGTCATTCACTGATGTTGTAAGAGGGTAATAAAACAATTTGTCATTAGAGACTAGAGTGAAAATAGTACAGGATGCTTAAAGGAATTGGAAGTTGGGTGTTAGAAACATACTGTTTACAGTGTCATAAAATATCTACCACACAAGTAGTGTCTATTTAAATTGGCACAGATTTGGACATTCTCGAAAAGACGTAATATACGCGCATTCACCGACTTTCGAGGAGCAGCAGGAAAATGACTACCGCCGATATCAGAAATGATGATTTGAAATAGGTGTGTTCAACCTAATAAACGCATAAGGTAATTTAAGCACATAGGAAGTATGTCTGGCAAAACTCCACACGTTTCCTTAAAGAAAAGTCGAACACACGTACAATTCGCCAAAACCCAAATCCTTGGATTTGTTTTTTTATTTTATTTTTTTTTAATCGAGTTTCAAGTTTTTTTTTCACTGCTCTTGGGACTGTCATAACTGAAACTCCTCTCGCATGTGTCAAACATCTTATGAATAGAGTTTGATCTTTTCTAATTGATCTCTAGCTCTAATGTTGAGGCCTCTTCCTGTTGTGACCTCCTGATCCAGTTTTCCTCTCTACTGTTCCCTCTTTTTAAAACTTATTCATCGTTCTCTTGATGGTTTTTGAATGAACCTTGAAGATGGAAGCCATTCAGACACAAGGAGGTTACTGGGTGTGGAAGAGTTAGGAACAGGAACATTGCTAAGGAGCAAGAACAAAAGAAGAGAAATCAGAAGGACAGTAGATAGCGGTGGACATTGCATTTAATTTTTTGCAGATTAAAGTTGACTAGAAAGTATGGACTCGGAACGGAGTCCCACAAGCGAGAAGTGCGAGAAAAGAAACTGTTAGCACAGAATTTACGTTTACATCTAGTCAGCTTAAATGTAAATTGGCGTGACCTCGACGGCAGTCTAGTAGTGTGTTTAAATTCAAAGAGTCTAAGTACCATAGCGAAGAGGTGTTCCGAACAATTACCATGAAATCCTTTATAGAAAAGGCAAGATCAAGGCCAATAATATTGCTGATTCTTCTTCAAGGAGCCCTGGATAAATATCAGGAGCACCTGACTATATGTAGCAACAATATTCTAAGCATGGGCGAATGGTAGACATAGATATATAAGATAGACTCTGGAGAGAAAAATTGTCTATCACTCACCGTAAACCAATATTCTTAGCAGCTGATCTAATTTAATATAGACTTTCCACGTCGTGTCAATCTAGGACGTCACCTCAAGAACGCGCACCGAGTCACTCTCCTGAAGGTCAGCATCAGACATGCTGATGGAAGGTAGAGACTGTTCTCTCAGATTATTAATGGGGAGCAATTTAGTTTTGGGGACGTTAAAATTAACAAGCCATCTTTTGCTCCAGTTAACTACCGATTGAAGGTCGTTTAGATATTAGCTGTGATTTTAACAAACTGATCAGACTTACTAAAATTATCCAGAGACACTGTAAATTTTCACCATTCTTATCTAGTAATTGATAGACTCTTAACGCAGTTATCCTCAGTACACCAGCACTTGACCTGGAGAAACGAAGGCCATATTATTTGTATAAAAAAGACCCTGCAATGTGAGGTGCTTAACCAAATCAGCATGATTAGGGCCTCTTTAATTTTCCCCCCAAAAGATAAAATACTCATTGGCCGATAATTGTAGGGGTTGGAGGGTTTACACGAAAAAAAAACTGGAACAATAGACGATGACTTCCAGCAGACAGGAAAGTTTATAAAGAACAGGAGCCAGTTCTGGGGTACACTTCTTAATGGCTATTAGAGGGATACCACCAGGTCCACGTGTTTTGTAGGGATCGAGGTTAGAGATGACAGCAGAAACCATAGGTGTTATATGTATATGACACAACAGAGACTCAGTTCTACGTAGGAAGTTAGGCAGGGATACTCCAGATGAGTCAAGAGTAGTGTTTAAGGTGAATTTATGGGCGAAACTTTCAGCCTTATAAGAAGATGTTAAAACCTCAAACTGATCGAAGAGGAGAGGAACAGAGAATATATTTAATACACTATTACAGAGCTGCCAGTAATCATGGGAGCCAAAGATTTTAGATGCAATGCGGTGCCTCAATCTCATAACAAACAGAGCCTTAGATCCTTCGTGTACTGTTACATTTATTACGAGCAACAAGGAAGAGACGTCTGTTTTGAAGGGAGCTGTCGCACTGGTATAGCCGGAAATAGTGGTTCCTGTGGTCTATAGCAGCAGAGAATGCTAGTTTGAATCACGGAGAAGATTGAGGTTTCAACCGGAATTTCCGAGAAGGAATAAAAGCATCTACCATATTTTATTTATTAATTTATATTTAAATAAATACATGATAAAATAAAGAACAAATAGGAAAAGCTTATCGATTTAACATTTTTCACTTTATATTAAAGCCTCATTAGAGAATGACATATGAAGGAAGAAATTCTGCCATTTTTATTTTTGTGTTGATTTTCATTGGTTAATCATGTTTCACGTGCATTCGACTTGTTAAACAAACATTAGCATAATTTGTGGCGTTCCGAATTTTTTTATTATAGAATATATTTTATATCAAATAAAGATATTTTAGTATCAGATTTTTTTTCCATCTATTTACATATTAATTTACTTGCGCAGAATCGTCAATTAATAAAAATGACAGATAATTGAGGTTAATGATTTGGCCGTTTTATTTTTGATGACTCGCCGTATTTGATGGTTTATAAACGCGATGGGCTTTCTTTTTGCACATGGCCCAGTGGATAAAAGCTTTGGTTGATTAAACCAAAAAAGGACTTGATCCAAAGTGTTGCGAGTTCAATCCTTGGCCTCGCTGGAGAAAACAAAAAACTTGGAGAATTATCAATGCGAATTAACTAAAACGGCGATATCAAAGGCATTGTACGTGGAATTAGAACAACCTACACCCGTCGACTAAATGTAGGTTTCGGTTCGAAATTCCAACAAATATCAACTGACGAATGCGGTTCACGACCGAAACTTCGTGAATGTGATAGTAAATTTGGGGACAAAAGTCCGAACAATGTAGTACATTTTTCACCAAGCAACATAGAATATCAATTTTTTTATGTAGCATAATTTAATAGTACTCCAATATTAAATGTAAATAAAATGCTATTGTACTTAATTTCTTCTCGTTAAAAAACATGGATTAAAAAGAAAAATGTACTTTAAATTATGTACGGTTTAGAGGGTTATGTACGGTTTAAGGAATATTCAAAATTATATACAATATTTAATACGACGTATATACAATATTAAATACGAGAATTTTTAAACAAAGTATACCTAAATTAAGTGATCCCACTTTATGTACACTGATACATACTCACGCGGGAATACACGGACACAGATACACACATGCATACACACATACACAAAGATATATATATATATATATATATATATATATATATATATATATATATGTATAAAATAAATGCGAATGTCAGTGTGTCACTGTCACACTTTTCCAACTTTACTTCTAGAGTCTGTAGCCCATCTATCTATCTATCTATCTATCTATCTATCTATCTATCTATCTATCTATCTATCTATCTATTTGCTTGTATGTGCATTATTGCTTAAAATCTCTATGATAAATGCGTATATCAGTGTGTCACTATGTCACACTTTTTCAACTTAACTCCTAGATGCCGTAACCCAACATATCATATCATTTTGGAATCAGGCCGACTCAGTGAGCAAATTAAAAACATTACAGGCCGGATGTGGATCCGTAATCATTTGAGGTTGTTTTCAGACAATCCATGAGGCATCCATGTTCCAAGTTTAGGAACTTTTCCAAATTGTTGAAGATGGCGATGAACAGTTGTATGGTTTGAACTGAGAATTACTGCCAATTCCTCAACTGATAAAGCAGGATTTTCTTTAAGGGCTGCTTCAAGAAGCTTTTCATCAAACTCAACTGGACGTCCGGTTCGATCTTCATCTTCAAGGGTGAAATCTCCACCTCTGAATTTTGCAAACCATCTTCTGCAAGTTCTTTCATTCACACATTCCTCTCCATAAACTGAGTTATTGTTTCTAGCCGCTTCGGCTGCCGAGTTTTCTTTCTTGAACTCATAAAGCATTATGTGCCTCAAATGATTCTTGGGTACTTCCATGTTAGCAGGGTTTTAATCAAACAAAATTTTATTTTATTGTTCTCTGAAATAAAATTTGATCAGTTTAAATGCATCTAAACATAAAAATAATGTTCAGCTCCATTAGACATTATAAGATACTCTTTAAATTTCGTTCATTTTAACAAAAAGTTAAAATTCGGACAGAACTTATGGGATGACCTGATAGATCTTTGATGATCGTAGTTGACAGGAAAGCAAGAAGCCGCAAACTTTTTAAATACAAATTTCAACCGTCAGTATCACTAACAGTTCAGTCAATGAATACCGAATACCGTAACAGTGCTGATGAAATTAGCTGTATGGAAACAGCTAATTTCATCAGCACTGTTACGATGTTTTATGTATCTGCATATTTATGTTTATGTGTATTGTGTGTATAGATCGACATTACATAATATGTGTGTATGCATATATGAACGCATGTTTTTATATTTGTATTTATACGTACGTGTGTGCGGCATATGATTGCATGCATGCATGCATAGGAGCGTATAGATATGTAGGCACACACACAAAAACACACACACACACATATATATAGTAATAGAATTTGGGGGCACAATCCGTTGGGTTATAAATATTTGTCTAGATGAATGGGTTTCTCTGTATCCTTGGAAACGTGAATTAAGATTTTGCTGTGCTTTTAAAACCCAGTAATAAGTTACTCTAGAATTCGCTTGAGGATGAAATGGAACTAATGTCTTTAATTTAATTACAAAATTAAATTCGAAGCTTTTAGCTTCCATTTTTGAAACATGGTTAGAACTGTGTAGCGAAAAAAAACATATCTTAAATCAGTTAATTTATAATAAGTAATTTTTACATTTTGTAAAAATAAAAATATCTATAAGAACACCGTATTATATATCTTACTTTTTTATCTTTTTATTTATATATGCATACGCACACGCACACGCACACACACACACACACACACACACACACACACACACACATATATATATATATATATATATATATATATATATATATTAGCTTAAAAGCCTCCCTATCAGGCGGCATTTAAGCTAGCTACTGCGGAGGGCTTTTGATTGGGCCTTTATCACAGTAGTTAGGGAGGATTAGATGCGATAGGCAACAATAAACTACAAAAGAACTCAAAATTGATCGCTGCATTTAAGTACTGCATTAATATTTAACCTTACCTAAAGTTAAATGATAATTCTTCTGCCGCCACTTAATTTAAAGACAATTTGATGTGCGTAGGTCTTTACTTTCCGTACAAACAGCTATTTTTATTTCATGGGTGACTTTCGTTGGATTTCGCAATTAATTTCAATTATTCTCAAATTTATTTTCAAATTATAAAAATTGTTATCGTACAAAAAATTCATCGCAAAAATCATGTAAAAATCGCCGAAAACAATTGCAGTAAGGAAAACTAAAATTTCAGAATTGCGAGTTCGAATCCAACCCGGAATGTTTTTAATTTGCTCACGGAATCGGCCTGATTCCAAAATGGTATGACATGTTGGGCTAATACGGACAATTTTATTTTGAAACACTGTAATTTGAGAACAACATTTTCTTTCATATGAACATAAACTAATGAAAGAGAGGAGTGCTTCTTTAATTACTTTTTTATCATTAGAAGCCAAGATGGCGGAATCCGTAAACAATCGCTGTAATTAAAACTTCGGAATCCAAAATTTCATGATTACGGATCCACATCCGCCCCGGAATGTTTTTAATTTGCTCACAGAGTCGGCCTGATTCCAAAATGATATGATATGTTGGGTTACGGCATCTAGGAGTTAAGTTGAAAAAGTGTGACATTGTGACACACTGATATACGCATTTATCATAGAGATTTTAAGCAATAATGCACATACAAGCAGATAGATAGATAGATAGATAGATAGATGGGCTACAGACTCTAGAAGTAAAGTTGGAAAAGTGTGACAGTGACACACTGACATTCGCATTTATTTTATACATATATATACATATATATATATATATATATATATATATATATATACATATATATATATATATATATATATATATATATATATATCTTTGTGTATGTGTGTATGCATGTGTGTATCTGTGTCCGTGTATTCACGCGTGAGTATGTATCAGTGTACATAAAGTGGGATCACTTAATTTAGGTATACTTTGTTTAAAAATTCTCGTATTTAATATTGTATATACGTCGTATTAAATATTGTATATAATTTTGAATATTCCTTAAACCGTACATAACCCTCTAAACCGTACATAATTTAAAGTACATTTTTCTTTTTAATCCATGTTTTTTAACGAGAAGAAATTAAGTACAATAGCATTTTATTTACATTTAATATTGGAGTACTATTAAATTATGCTACATAAAAAAAATGATATTCTATGTTGCTTGGTGAAAAATGTACTACATTGTTCGGACTTTTGTCCCCAAATTTACTATCACATTCACGAAGTTTCGGTCGTGAACCGCATTCGTCAGTTGATATTTGTTGGAATTTCGAACCGAAACCTATATTTAGTCGACGGGTGTAGGTTGTTCTAATTCCACGTACAATGACTTTGATATCGCCGTTTTAGTTAATTCGCATTGATAATTCTCCAAGTTTTTTGTTTTCTCCAGCGAGGCCAAGGATTGAACTCGCAACACTTTGGATCAAGTCCTTTTTTGGTTTAATCAACCAAAGCTTTTATCCATTGGGCCATGTGCAAAAAGAAAGCCCATCGCGTTTATAAACCATCAAATACGGCGAGTCATCAAAAATAAAACGGCCAAATCATTAACCTCAATTATCTGTCATTTTTATTAATTGACGACTCTGCGCAAGTAAATTAATATGTAAATAGACGAAAAAAAAAAAAACTGATACTAAAATATCTTTATTTGATATAAAATATATTCTATAATAAAAAAATTCGGAACGCCACAAATTATGCTAATGTTTGTTTAACAAGTCGAATGCACGTGAAACATGATTAACCAATGAAAATCAACACAAAAATAAAAATGGCAGAATTTCTTCCTTCATATGTCATTCTCTAATGAGGTTTTAATATAAAGTGAAAAATGTTAAATCGATAAACTTTTCCTATTTGTTCTTTATTTTATAATGTATTTATTTAAATATAAATTAATAAATAAAAGATAAAATTAATTAAATTTTAAAGAATATTGTTATAATAAATTAAATGAGTGTAAGAAACGTTCTAATTGCTGACAGTATATTTGAGCATTAATTGTTGCATTAGGTGGTAAGAATTCAAAGTGGATTATTCCTTGGCGATCCCACCAGATTGAAAGAAGAACCTTTTGCCCATGTAGTTCCCTTCATGTGGCTGGGGTCCTTCCCCTTTACCAAGCCACTGCCTACGACGCTTAACATTTCTATAAAAGATCCATTTTTCGTCGCCAGTCACAAGTCTATCCAAAAAAGGTGAAACAAGTTGGCGAGAATAGAGAGAAGAGCAGATGTCAACATTTCATGATTAGAGTGTTTGAACCAAGCTTTGAGGAAAAAAAGACCTGCTCTAGTGAATCGAAAAGAGGTGATGTTTCATCAGGACAATGCGCGACCCCACACAGCAAGAATCACGTCACAAAAGATCGAAGAACTTGGTTGGGAGAAAATTCCTCATCCACCTTATTCTCCCGATCTTGCTCCTTCAGACTACCATTTGTTTCGTAGCTTACAGAATCATTTGGAAGAAACAGCTTTTGTAACACAGGAAGCGGTTAAAACTGACATCTATGAGTTCTTCGAATCAAAGCCCAAATAATTTTACAGTAATGGAATTAGTAAGCTTGTTAATAGATGGAAGGAAGTCATAGATAATCAGGGAAAATACATTTGGTCACTTGTTTTCTTTATTCAAAATTCCGACAGAACTTATAGGATGACCTCATATATACAATGTCTATCATCATCTGTCTCCTTGAATCTTGGTTTGTTATTTTCAATAACGTTTTCTCTGTTTCTTACACTCTCTGTAATCCTTGCGTCTTAGTGACTTTATCCCCTTGCTTGAGATGAAATGATTAAAACAAACCCAAACCCTGTAAACAGGCGTGACAGAACTGTAGTTGACAAAGAAGAAAACGTGAGAGAGAAGTAAACTTTTCTAACTGCTAACCTATGCAATCTTCAATTTGGGTCCTAAAAATGAATCTTTCTAAACGGAATGTAATGACTTCTTCTTCCCTTGTAGAATAAAAATCGTAAAAGATGGCTTTAAAAATTTCACAGCCTTAAAGAAAACAATAAATTTATGCAATATCTTTATTATGTATATTTCCATAAGTTATGAAAATGTCAACGAAATTTCCCATTGAAATAAATAATCACTTAAATTACTTTCATCAGCAGGTTCTTAAGTGCAATGAAATTGAGATGAGACGTTGTCGATCTTTTTTTCTACGGCTCATAAAGAAATGAGAAAATGTCAAGATTTAATTAAGTTCCATATAAAAAAAGTAGCACAGTTTTGCGCCAATAGAAAAAAATGTCTGACTTTGGGATCTGTATCTATTTGTACGGCAAAATAATACTGAAAATGTAAACATCCCCTAACATAAAAAAACAAACAAAAAAAAACAAAAAACAAAAAAATCAAAAGAATAGTCTAGGGCAGGCATTAGTAACCTTTTCTGAGCAATGGACCATGTTATCACAAGGCGAGACGTACTACGTGGTAATTTTACGTAGTAGGTACCGAAGCAATTTTCACGACAGAAGACCATGTGTGTAAGCATATACCTTAGGAATGGAGGAATTAAAAAAATCCCCAATCTTTTAAAAATCTTTTAACAAAAAAAAAAAAAAAATGTGAAAAGATTTTATTATAATTAAAAAAAGTCTTGGTCTATTATTCCTGATGACAGTGGGCTTAAAACATATCACTGCGTGTGATGTGCTTCTAATTTATTCATTTGAAAATAAAAAAAATGTCAAGAGACAAAATGTATGAATGTTTCCTGTTTCAAAAACAAAATATGTTTACACGTAAGATCTTCCTTAGTGAAAATCAACAATGGTTTAAAAAAAATGAAAACGTTATTTTCACCGAATGTCTACTTGATTATGTATTTGATTATGTATGAGAGAGTGTGAATAAACAATCGAGAACGGAACAAAACAAAAATTTTAAGAAACGTTATATTCCTTATAAGATTAAACGTGTCATTGAAAATAACTAAACGAGCCACAGTTTGCCCATGACTGGTCGAGAGAAAGTCCGTGTCAATGTCACGGAGATGCGCACATATTCCTTTTGTCTAGTTACAGCCGTTTGAGAATGGTTGAATTATTGGGTCTTCGAGAGCTGGACGGTAATTTCGGAGAATTGTGGCCCATCGGCAGTACTCCGATCTTGGCAAATTTGGTAAAATGAAGATTCCTATACCTGTTGACCAGGTTCAGGATGCCCAATTAGTAAAGACGCTCTTTAAGGACGACGCATTGTAAAGGCAACAGTAGCATGGTCGCCAGGTGCCCAGAGCACTGATCAGAGTAAATGCTGCTCCAAGAGTGTTGATGCGGATTTTTGGGAATCCTTTGTTTTTTTTTGTTACTGAAACATTGTCAGGATCTTATTAAGTTCCCTATAAAAAAAATAGTTTCCCATCAATAGAAAAAATGTCTGCTGTCTGTATTTAACTGTATGGTAACATAATACGGTAAAAGGAAGCATCCAATTAGATTTACAAATGAGACAGTTCTACGCTTGCATATCGCAGATTTAACAAACATTCGAAGAAACTAATCGTTGTTGGACGGAACCAAAATATACTTGCTGCCAACGCGCAAATTGATTGTGTTTTACATGAAAAGTATTAACAGGACAATTAAACGAATTTCATGCTAAAATTTACCCAATACAAGGCTCGCGAGCCACTCGAGTAGAGGGCTACTATTAAAATGTGATGATAAATGATGTGTTTGATATTAATAAAAAAGAAGGTGGCAGGAAGTGAAGATTATGTAGATAAAGTGGGTAACAATTGATTGTGGACTTGAAGATGTAAGATTATAGTGATTGGGAAAGCACTTCCGTAGGAGTCAGTTCTACAGAGTGGCATTTCTTGGAACAAACTGACTGAATCGAACCTTTTTCTTACATTTGGAACAAGGATATCCTTGGATATAGCACAACGTGTTCTACCTGTAAATGTCTGAATTGGTGGAAGTAAAGAATGGAGCTCACCTGAAAAATTGACATGCCAATAGCGATAGAATAGCGATAGGCTTACGACATTGTGTCTTTGGGGAAAGAGGCTGTAGGATGGAAAATGTCAAGACTGCGTAAATGCTTCTGAACTTTATCAAGTCTGTGAAATGAGGACTGAGCAGCTCCAGAATAGATATGGCAGAAGTACTTCATGACAGAAGGAATCAGGTACTTCCTGGAGTGGTAGAATGAGCAAACTATTTTTCAGCATCTTTAGCAATGGATTATATATATGAATTCCACTTGAGTTGTTTTGAATTCGACTGTTCCCATCTGTATTCTGATTTATTAGAGAATGAAATAATCGCAGCAGCAAAAATAAAACTTAAAAGATTTTTTTTTATCAAGAAGCCGTTCACCCTCTTGTCTGTGACTTTCTCACGGAAAAATTGATATTTATTCATCATAGACATTTGAGCAGGAAAATTGCAGTTGCCAGCATAAAATGCGGACTCGACGAACCAAACTCGAATTTCGATTGAGGCCGTTGATGAAAACTTGTCTATCCCTTTGAAAAAGCATGAAACGACTTCTCCCCGCGTTCTTTTCCTTCGCCAGATATCTTAACAAAATATCTGATCCTACGACAACACCACATTGAAATACCGTACGATTACCGAAGTTAAGTAACATCGAACCTGGTCAGTATCTAAAAGGGTTACCGCATCGGAATAGCAGGTGTCGTTAAGCTTAGATGTGAGGGTGGAACAATAGATAATGGCTGGGAGTTGTTAATCGGAGAGTCAAGTTCCAATTCCAGTTCCAATTCCACCCAACTTACGCGTAACTACCTTTAAGAAAAGTATGAATACACCTATTCTCCCCTCAGCTGTGGGTTAATTAGTAAGACGATCATTAAGCCATTATTAAAGAAATCTTAGTATCTAAGAATATTTTCTGGCTTTAAATAACCTACAATGGGTTGATAAACCGTAGAAAACGAATCAATCAATCAATTAACAAATTATATTATCACGGGGATTTTTTTTCTTTTTTTAAAAAATCCTTTCACCTTAAACAAGGCAATAATGCTACTGGGGTGCAAGGGGCAACATGGAGTGAAAGAGGATGAGAAAAAATATTGAGGAGAAAAGACAATAAAAGAACAATTTCAGGAAGATAGAAGATGGTGATTAGCGTTGCGTTTAATTTTTTGAAAATTCTAAGTGGCAAGGAAGTAAGAAATCGGAAGAAACTATTGGAATAGAGCATACGGTTGCAGCCCAGTAGTTCTACAATATAATGGTGATACCTAATAGCATAATTGAATTCATGTAGTCGATGCACAAAAGGAGGAAAGCTTATCAGAACTATTACCGCGAAAATATTTGTAGAAAAGGCAAAGGGAAGCCAACTCATGTCGATGAGAAAGTGACTGAAATGGAGACCCTCAGGATCAATTATATTACAGACCCTTCCTGAATTTTGTCTAGAATCACGAGATATATAGCAGGAGCACCAGACCAGATATGGCAGCAGTATTCAAAGTACGGACGAATAGTAGATTTATAAATGTGCAAAATGGATTCTATTCAGAAGAAACTTCGGGCGCGACACAGTGTACCAACTTTCCCTGTAGTAGATGTAGCCATTGATATGATATAGTCGCTCCTCTTTATCTCAATGGAACACATGATCCCCTTTTAGGCGTAGAGATTTGCTCTCCTGGAGTCTAACATCAACCATGCTGATGACAGACAGAAAAGTTTATCTATGGCGATTAAACGAAAAGACAGAGGGAAGTCTCGTCACGTCGGCGAGAAAGCGACTCAAATTGAGATGCCAGATCTGCAGACTCTGGAGCTGTTCCGCAGAAGCACCAGACCAGGTATAGCAGCAGTATTCAAAGTACGGAGGAATGGTAGATTTATAAATGTGAAAGAATCATTCTCTAGCACGACACAGTGAACCAACTTCCCTATCGACAGACCGAGCAATTGATTCAGTATAATTATTCCACTTCATATCAGTTGAAAACGTGTATCACGATTGTTGATGAAGATGAGAGGGAGTTAGTGTGTAATTCAAGAAACTACTCTCCCATAATTATCTTAGACGCCCAGGGAGTTACATAAAAATATTTTACTCCTGCTGAGATAATCTTGTTAGGGCGAAAAATAAAATATTCACCCAAAAGATAACTTTTCTAAGCGCGAGAGTGGCCACCCGAGTTTCTGGGATTGAAATCATATTTCTGTTTGTATTGAGAATAAATTGAAGTAATGTGGATATTCGATCTAAGAATCTGTGAGAAAAGAGATCAGAGCTGTCAACTCATATGCGCCACTTATATGTAGATGTTTTTGCTTCCAACGCAAAGGGGGTCCAGACCCAGATTTTGTGTGTGTGTGTGAACAGGATGGGAGTGGTGGGGAGGAGGGATGCTAATCTGAAATGGCAAATGAAAGCTGAGATATTCCAACGTCGTGACATGTTTACTCTGTGTTCCCAAATCTTCACACATTGCACTGCTTGACTCCACGGTCCGTATAACACACACACACACACACACACACACACACACACACACACACACACACACACACACACACACACACATATATATATATATATATATACTGAATTCCAAATATTTCACCCTAACGATCCTGACCCCTCCGTTATAGCTTCTAGCCACCGGATTTATCTGACAATTATCTCGCTGATATCAAGTGTATATGTTTGATGCGGAATTCCAATTCGGCATAACTCTCTCTCTCTCTCTCTCTCTCTCTCTCTCTATATATATATATATATATATATATATATATATATATATATATGTATATATATGAATAAAGATAAAAAAAAAACTTATCTTATCCGCCGCGTTTTGTTCCTTGAGACAAATCCAAAGATTTCATTTTGTAACAAGTGTTTATGTATAAGAGCAAAAATATTATTGGTCTTAAAAAAAAAAAAAAAAAATTAAGAAATGTTCATCGGGTTAGCCGAAAACTCAAGTCAAGCTATAGAGGACGTCAAGTGACTAGCTGGCATACTAACCAAAATTTTAAAATTTTAATCCCACTTCTTGGTGCATTTTCTTTTGTCTTTATTCATATTATCTTTTTACAGATATATTGTATCTGAAGTTTCACGCACACACAAATACACACACATATATAAATGTGTCTGTGTATTTGTATATATATATATATATATATATATATATATATATATATATAAATTCCAATTCAGCAAACACATATTGACACACACAAACACATACGCGCGCACACACACACACACGCATATATATATATATATATATATATATATATATATATATATATATATATATATATATATATATAATGAAAATTGTACGATTATATTGATATGTAATTATACGACTTTATTCGTTTTTCTCTACATCATATACGTGAACATCTATCAACCTGTTCTACTGCCGTTTCTGTAGGATGATGGCTGTTTCAGCAGGATAATTACCGTCCATATGATACCCGTACTAGTCAATATGCTCTGCAACATGATGGACATTTTCACTGGTCAGTACTGGTTGCCAGACTTGAATATATATGGGCTGCATTGCCTCAATATCTGCAAGGTTTGCGGAAAGATCCCTTCAGAGAATGGTATTCGCTTACTTTAAGATCGTACGCGTGTGAGAGTTCATGTTTACGTTAACGCCCAATGAGGATAAACATTGGGTTCCAGGCTTTACTACAGCTAATAAAAGATCTATTTTAAAATGTAAACAAATTGATCTGTATATATGATCATTTACAGTAATCCAGTTACATTAGGGCGGGCATGTCGTAAAATCAATCAACCAAACAAGCTAGCAACTAACTCATCAGCTTGAGTAAACATATTTTCGAGTGTTGCACACACACACACAGACACAGACACACGTACGCATATATGCTGATAATCTTTTTCATGAAACAAGTCTTTCGCTACTCGGTATTGACCTTAATATCCGGTCTTATATTTATACACGATCTATTGTTGATAATTATCACGTTTACCCATAAATATATCATAACTTATATATATATATATATATATATATATATATATATATATATATATATATATATATGTATATATATATATATATATATATATATATATATATATATCAACCTGTTTATATCTATCTATCTATCTATCTATCTATTTCAATCTGTTTATATCGATCTATAACCTGTTTATATCTATCTCTATCTCTCTCTCGATATATATATATATATATATATATATATACATACATACATAGACACACGCATACAAACACACGCATATATATATAAAGTGAGAGAGAGATTAAGAGAGGCAAATGTAGAGACACTGTTGATATAGGAATTAACGTTGCGTAGGGACTGCCACTTTCACAGCTTAATACGATCTTCAGGCAGTGGTCTTTATTTATCAAAATGATTTTTGCCATGCAGTGTTGATTCGTTTGTTTCCACTGTTTATATTTATAAACACTCTATCTCTGATATTGAGCACTTCCCCTACAAATGTAGACAATCTGAACAATAATAATGAAAGCTTAGTTCTTAGAAATTAATTTAGCTGATAATTTATTTCATGGGATCAGGCGTCCATCTCTTCAGGAGAAAATTTTACAAAAGTAAAAAATCTTATTTTGAAATCTCTGTCTTTCCTCTTTTATATTTAAAACCTCTTTCCTTTTCCTTTTTCTCTCTCTTCCACCGACATTTTTACTTATCATGTCCGGGGAAGAGGAAGCATGTTCTTATTCAACCCGTCGACTGCTTAACACTTTTATTTCCCTGTTTTACCCTTTTCCACATTCCCCTTCTAATGTCTAACTCTCTTTCTCTTATCCCTAAAAAAAACTTATTTTGAAATCTCTGTCTTTCCCCTCTTATTTTTAAAACCTCTTACCTTTTCTTTTTTCCTTCTCTGCCACCTTTTTTCTTTTTCTCTTTTTTTCTCATTTTCTTTCCGTCTTTTCTTTTTTCTTGTGTCTGGATAAATTTAAAAGTTCATCTAATTTTGTAAAATTTTCGTCCGAAGGGATGGGTTCCTTATTCCATGAAATAAATTATCAACTAAATGTATTTCTAGGGACTCCGTTTTCATCATTATTATATTTGCGCTGTTCTTTTATTGAGCTCCCTTTGGATTTATAGCCTCTTTGGAATTATCCCTACTAATTATCAAGTGATATTATATATATATATATATATATATATATATATATATATATATATATATATATATATATATATAGGGTGCGTTTGATAAATTGGCGTCCAAATTATGCAAAAATGAAAATAACACTAACATCTTATTTTACCAAAATTACACAAATATCTTGAAATACTAAAGAGTAAATTTATTCATTAAAATCGCCATTGGCTTCAACCACGGCTACCAGACGATTTCGGAATCTCCTGCAACTCTTCTGGACGGGCTTCTTTTTAAGCTAATGAATCTTGCCTTAATCCTTGCCTTCAGTTCATCTTTGCAGTTTTGTTTGTCTCTCGCTCAACTGAGCCCCGCATATAAGGGATCAAGAGGGTTGCAGTCTGGGGAGTTAGGTGGCCAGATGTAAGGGTTGGTGCGGTCGCAGAAATTGTCTGACAGCCACGATTAGGCTCTCTTGATTGTGTGACATAGTGCAGAGTACTGTTGCCAGGCATAAATATTTCCAGCTGCCACTATCTTGACCCAGGACAGCACTTTCTCCTCAAAGTATTTAATGTTGGCTTCTGTATTGACTCTGAAGCCCTGTGGGAAGATGAATGGAGGTATAACTTCTCCATCATTATTGATCATTCCAAACACTATGATGTCAATATGATGGTGTTTGGAATGATCACTAATGATGCCAACGTTATGCCTCCATTCGTTTATTATTCAACTCTTTCCGAATCTTCTGCACTGTCCTCAGATTGACACCCAAACACTCTAAAAATGTGGTATTGGAGCTTCTGGCGCAAATGCCAAGCAGTGCAGCGGGCTGTTTCCAAATTTCTGGCGAAGTGAATTGCGTCATGATGCTCTTTTTCTCAGAGACGGTGCCAAACTGACCTTACTATACTGTGCAGTCGACAAAATTCAAAACAAACATTGCGCATGCTCGAAATTAAAAATATAAAATGGTGACAATTTGTGCCCAATGTAAAATAACAGAGCTTTAAAGTACATATTATTATTATTATTATTATTATTATTATTATTATTATTAATAATAATAATAATAATAATAATAATATATATATAAACCTAGTGAGCCAGACAAACCTACCTAGGTTTCACCTAAACGGATCGTCAGGGAAAGTCGGCATTCCCTGACGATCCGTTTAGGTGAAACCTAGGTAGGTTTGTCTGGCTCACTAGGTTTATCTAGGTCTGCTCTACGGTTGTATTGAGCTCTTTTGTTAGTTGTTTACTCGTATCGGGGTTTTTTCTTTGGGCTTCAAACCTGTATCTGTGCGATTTTTTTCGACAGACTTTCATGTTTGTAGCTCTTTTTTTTAAAACCTTTTTTTTTCCTTCGAGATTCATTTGATTATTGGCAAATCAAAAATTCGAGGGTTTTCCGAAACGAGTATAGTTATCTATATTTGTATATATATATATATATATATATATATATATATATATATATATATATATATATATATAAAGAAATATACATAATACCTTACATTGACTGAACCACTCAGAGGTTCATACCTTTTATAACAACAGCGTCTCTTCAAATTAAAATTTATAATTCTTATTTCCAACCTTATTTTTTAATCTTAATCTTTAATCCGGGCCCAAATTCAAATCCCAAATTAAACTACAATTCATTTAAATATTTTAACAAAAATAATAATCCACCCCAAAATAAATCAAATACCTCGCGATAACCAGTAATGTTAAAAAAAGTGGTGCTAACCCAAAAATTGCACCTGACGAAGGCCAAAGTTATGAAACTTGTTGTGTCATCAATGTAAGGTATTATGTATATTTCTTAATATTTTAAATAGCTTTGTTATTTAACATTCAGCACTGTTTTTTCTTACAGTATGGAATATATATATATATATATATATATATATATATATATATATATATATATATATATATGTGTGTGTGTGTGTGTGTGTATTTTTATACGAACGTTCGCTCGTACATCTATCTATCTGTCTATCTATCTATCTATCTATCTATCTATCTATCTATCTATCTATATATATATATATATATATATATATATATAATTGAACATCAATAATTCATTTGAACAAGTTTTGGTATATTCAACCGAGAAGGTCTGTCTGGTTTATTTTTACTTTTATTTTTAAATTTTCGAAAGATTTTCGGCCATTTTAAACTATTTAAAATTTTTCATAATTACCATCTTATAAGTGGGTGTTTTTATTGTGCACTCTACCGATGAGAATTTGGTCATATTGGGGTAATTTTCACACCTAATTATCATAATTTTCACACCTAATTATCATAATTTTCACACCTAATTATCATAATTTTCACTCCTAATTTTCCTAATGTTAGCAACTGTTCTGAACGACGAGGGAAGAATTAAGACAACACCGAAAAACAGCTGTGCAATATCTTTCGGCTACTTGACCTTTTTCTTTTCTCCTTTCTCTTCCATCCGCTAAAAGGCAAATACTTTTTCCAGAACTGGGCTGATTTTTCTCACATATAGCATAAATTCTGACATCGAATTCCTGCATTCTTTCATGACTTGAAATTATGGCGAAAATTTCCAAAGAAACCAGGATAAAGATGGAGAAGATGGCCAAGAATATGAACCGAGCAATCATTAATTAACTTAGAATGTCAAGAGGAGGCATTTCAGAGGTCCTAAAGCACGTGTGATGTTTTGAATCGACCAGAATATGGCCGCCTTCGAAAGTTACAGCATAGAAAATACAGAGACTGATCTGCACAGCTCGAAACTTAGTGAAAGAAAACGAGTGTTTAACAGGTGATGGATGAGTAAGATTTCTTCAATTTGCTGTCAGCAGATAACACTAAGAGCATTCTTCAAGAATATGGGCTGAAGAGATTCCTTTCAACGAAGAAACCAGCTTTAAACAAAAAGTATTTCAAGGCAACATT
Source organism: Acanthosepion lycidas (assembly GCA_963932145.1). Taxonomy (NCBI): domain Eukaryota; kingdom Metazoa; phylum Mollusca; class Cephalopoda; order Sepiida; family Sepiidae; genus Acanthosepion; species Acanthosepion lycidas. The sequence continues at coordinate 37,817,501 of OZ010582.1, read as the reverse complement.
AAATTGGTCAAATCTGTAAAATGCAGATACTTGGGATAAGATCAAATTATGTGATGAAACTAAGATGAAGCTGTATCCTAATAAGTGTGAATTTTTCGGAAAACCGAGAGGAGAATGAAATGATTCACGTTACACAATAAAAACAGTAAAGTTTTTCAAGGAAGAGTCTGAAAATTGATTAAAATTGACTGTAGTTTGAATGGTGTACTAATACATCTTGTTGCTGAAGAAACATTTGATACCAGACTTGGAGAAATGCAATTTTTTTTAGCATTACGGAACTCCAAATCACAGATTGCATGCAATACAACAGAAGTTGTTTGGGGAATGTATCATTGTATTGAAAGATTGTCCAGAATAGAGCTGAGACTTAAATCATCATTTAGATATTGACAGAACTTAGGAATAAAATTCTTCAAACGAATCCACGCGATCTTGAGTTGTGGGAATCTCAGCCACAAGGAATGGTATCTATTACCCGTGAAGATGGTGAAAGTGAATTGAAATAATTATTTAAGCTACAGGAAGCCATAAAATATTAAAAATGTACATTAATTTCTTAAAATTTTCATTACAGATATATTTCGTTTTAAAACACAGTATCTGATTTCATGAGAAAATCTTTTGCATGGCCATTTTCCCGACTCCTATCAAATTTTACATTTATCTCCGATAAAAATATGATAACCAGGTATGAAAATGACTCCAATATAGCAAAAGATATATCTGTAGACACCATAATAAAAAATAGTCGGCTTATAAGATCACAATTGTTAGGAATTTGCAATAATTTAAAATTACCAAAAATTATTTACACGTTACTGTAAGTTGTTTGCACACACAGATCAAAATTGTGCAATTTGTGCTCATATTGCTTATTGCGTCATAAAAAGTTAAAAAACAACTTATCGGGATGAAAAATATTAGTAGATAACACCAAAATCTTCTGCAGTATACACAATGAAAAGATTACTAAACTGTTATATAATAGCAGTCTTCCAGTATTACAGTCGATGTTGGACAATCCCCTCATAGATGTGGTTCTATAGAAGGATGCTATGAATATCATGGACTGAACATGTAAGTAATGAGGAAGTTTTAAAGAAAAGTAGGCTCACATGAAAATAATTGATGGCGCTATGGTGTCAGTGGATTCTCTTTTCATGTTTATAGGGTCAATGGTGAAGAGAAAAAAACAAACACAACCTTTCATTCTCCAAGAGAAAATACTCAAACAGCACCTCACTATCCACATACATATGGCATCTAAAAGACAGAAATATTACACCAAGAATAAGCTGAAAAATATTAAAAAAAGCACCTGTCTGCAACAACATTACAAAAAAGTGACCACTTTGCCTACACGAAAAGGTAGCAATAATTCCTCATAGCCAACAAAAGAATTTACAAAACATAAGATTAGAAATAATTTCTAAATGCAGATATGAAAACAAATACCTATTATCAGAATTTATACCAAACGGATAAAAAAATCAATCAACAAACACTACCACATAAACCACCATTGACCCTATAAACATGAAAAGAAAAACCACTGACACCATAACACTATCAATTATTTCCTAGTTCAAACTACCATCATAATAATTGCAATTATTGTTATTATCATTTCACCACCATTACTAATCCCTTCTACTACTTTACAATAACTATTTGCTACTACAATTGTTATTATCATCACCCGCTCCCCATTACTACCATATCACAATTACTATTGCCGTATTAGTCCGCATTTACCAGTAACGTATCAGCCTACAATTATACTTCTCTCTTCCCCAGCAAAATTAATGCCATCACATAAATACTAATAAGTATTACAAATTGGAATTACGTATGCGCAATCGCCAAAAATAAGCAAATAACCGGCTTTAAAATAATAACAAAACAGCCTTAAAAAATTAAAAATAATAACAATTTTTACCTATCATAGTCTTACACAGATCCCATCATATGTATATACGTGCATGCGAGAAAATATTCATCGAACAAAAATAGAAAAACGGTCTGCATGTTGACCGCGCAACAATGAAAAAAATATTCGCTACACAATCCAACATTGAATACATCGACCAAATGCGCACGTATGTACGCAACGACACATATATACGTATATATGCCAAGTTCCATACTGTTCACATATGTTTATGTTTGTGTGAGCTCCGGTTGGTGAGCGTGCGTGTGTGTGTGTGTGTCTGCGTACGTTAATTAGTGTACGGGCGTGTATGTATGTTTGCGTAAGTATGAGTGGCGTCCCGACGATATATATATATATATATATATATATATATATATTAGGTTGGTGCAAAAATAATGTCGTTTTCTCATATAGTAACATTTGTGAGAAAAAGACATTATTTTTGCACCAACCTAATATATATATATATATATATATATATATATATATATATATATATATATGAACTTTCCCGTTGGGTTCGACGTATGATTTTCCGATATATACTCAATAGGAATAAATAGTTTTATCCTATGCTTACACTCCTACCCGGTCTTTTGAACAGGAGTAGAGGTTTAACCCTTGCTACCCGTTTAAGATTGGATTTCTGGTTCACTTCAACTTTATACTTCTAACGTTTCCGCCTAACCTCCGAAATTTTATTTACTTTTTTCATATATATGGAGGCAAAGTGAAGTAATGGGTGGCGCCTCGGACTGAGGAATTGGAGAGCAGTGTTTGAATTCCATTTGAGTTCATTACATTTACTTACATTTGGGGAAGGTATAAATCTATCACTTCTCCCCTAGCTATGAGTAAACATGCTTCTTTGAATAATATAGACATACTGTGTCTACTTATTTTTAAATTAATCCTTTCCAGTTGTCTAATCAATTTCTTGATGTTAAGATGAAATTCATCAAGGAAAGCACCGTTGCTTTTTTAACCCAAGTACTTTAAACATATATATATATATATATATATATATATATATATATATATATATATATATACGTTTTACCAGTTTGTGAGTAGAAGGGATAATTCAGAGGAGGATATAAATCCAGGGAGAGCTCAATGTAGACTACAGAGCATTATAATGATAAGAAGGTGACGGAGACTTTAATTATCCATTTCGTTTATAATTTTCATTTCGTGAACACCGAGATGTTCAACTCATCAGAAGGAAATCTCCATATATATATATATATATATATATATATATATATATATATATATATATATATATACCCAAGTATATGATTGGTGTATATGGAATGAATTCCAATAACCAACAATTACTATTCTTAAAAGAGTGCTCAATACAAAGTAGAGCAGATATAATTATTTATTTTAAAAAAAAATTTATAACATAAATATGTTATAAAATCACTACAAAAATAGCCATTTTGTTTCATTTTGTTAACGTCATCACTTGATAAGACACCGAGGGTGTTGAAACAAAATGGCTATTTTTGTAGTGATTTTATAACATATTTATGTTATAAATTTTTTTTTAATTTATATATATATATTTAGCTCTTGAAAATATATTTTCAATTGAGCACTGTTTAATGACAAGCTAATTCTAAAAAACAACAGTCACCTCCGTAAATACGAGGCTCTTCAGTAAAATGAGTAGAGCACTATGGCTGTTTGGCGTTTGTTTACGTTTGTAAAAACAATATGCCAGATTTCGCTGACCCATTCTGCCGAGTGAAGATTGCTCAGTGGTAGAAGCTCTGACAGACACCAAATCGGTTGGGTTTCGATCCGGACTTGATGCATTCGGTTGTCTAGTCGCATGAGGATCTGCGAAACAGTACTGTCTGCGAATTTTTTATTTATTTATATATATATATATATATATAAATAAAATTCGCAGACAGTATGTATATATATATATGCCTTGTTTATGGGTGACCTGATGATTACATACAGAAGTGGATGAAACTATAGTCACGGTCTACTATTGACTTAACACCATGTTGGTCAATATTATTCTTACTCTGCCATTGAGCACTGTTCTATGTGTCATTAAGGTACTTTTTAGGAGTAATTTTATTTTTGTAAAACTATTATAAAATATATACAAATTTATTCATTTGTCATCACTGACAGACATCGCCATCCTTCGCCAATTAGACGAATTATATTGCGCATGAGCAAACATATTTTATTTTGTTGTATTGCATTTGCACATCTGACATCCTAGAAAAATCAAACTGCTCTTTTTGACTAAGACGTAAAAATAATTGCGATAATGTGACTCGCCTCTTTCGTATAAATGCATGCGGTTTACATTTGCGTGTGTTTGCAAAACATATTCACGCATTACCTACAAGGGCATTTAAAAGTATGTATGCAGTAAGCATTATACAAACGTTATCTATATTATAATAGTGGTTCTAGGATTGATTTAATTCATTAAAATCATTTTAATATTATTTTTCATATTTTTTTTTATTATAATTTTTATTTTTTAATAAATAAATAAAAAAATAATAAATGCTTTGCAGCTAAAGAAGAGTGTGTGAAGACGGGGGAAACAGTTTGAACATTTGAGGGATTGATTGTTTTTTAAAGTAATGTTCACCCGGTACAAGACCCGGGGGGGAGGGCACACAAAGTAGAGTGTTACAGAGTAAAAGGCACAGTTTATACTGATAGGTGAGGGAAGATGACGGTTAAACCTAGACTTGAACAGATTAAGATTGTCGTGAGCAGAGAAACATCCTCTTGGGAGTCAGTTTCACAGAGCAGTCGTTCGCAAGAAGATGCTGCTCGAGTGGAACTTACTTCTTACCAGTGGAACGCGGATGGAATGAGGGTGGTTTGCCGCATTGTGAGTGGAATGGCGGGTCATAACCATGAAGGATAGAACTAGTCGAAGTAAGGAATGTAGTTCGTCTGAGCACTTTCCATTGAAGTAGCGATAGAGCAGTGAGATGTTAGCTACATCTCGTCTGTGAGAGAGGTGCTGAAGGATGGAAAATAATTTGTCTATATTTCTGAGATGAGGTATTATGTACATTATTTACATTGTTCGGACTAATGTACTCATCCTTGTCGCCATATTTATTACAACGTTTCGGCCGTTGTACGCTCCGGTCATCTTCAGGTGGTTGGAATATCGAACTAGAAAAAAATAAAGGGTTCAGTTCGACATTCCAACCACCTGAAGAAGGCCGGAGCGTACAATGGCCGAAACGTTGTAATAAATATGGCGTCAAAGATGAGGACATTAGTCCGAACAATGTAAATAATGGAAAATAATTTTTCACCCACAAGGACACGGAGACGCTTTGGGGTTCTGTCGAGACTGAAAAGTGAGGGCTAGGCAGCTCCTGCCCAAATATGACAGCAGTACTCCATTTTAGTGTTGATTTGGCTCTTGTAAAGGCAAATGATAGCACAAGGAATCAAGTACTTGACGTCTGGGGTGAGTTTAAGGCCCAGTAGGCGCTCAAGGCACGAGGCCACATCTAGGGGGACATCCATTCATCTTGACTGGTGGTAGTTCGGGGTTCGATAAGTGATGATGGAATGTAACTTGTTTTGTTTTCGAAGCATTGAATGTCACCAGTCAATTTTTTTCCCCCGCCAATCAGGCTAGATCGGAGGAGAGATCAGCTGCCAATCTCTTGTCATCACGAGTTTTGGAGGTGCAGCCATATATCGTTGTATCGTCGGCATAGATATTCACAAATGATATGAGTATACCCTTAGGCAGATCATTTGGTGGAAAGAGGGCTGGCCTGATTAGAGACACCTAGTAAACGTCTGTGTTGATTACTAGGATCCCGAAGGACTGACCGTTAGCAACTACCTTGAGGGACCTAACTTTTAGGAAGGACTTTGTTATTGAAAAGACTCTTCCAGTGATTCCATAGCTAGAGAGCTTGAGAAGTAATCCTTTGTGCCAAATCTTATCAAATGATATGCTTATTATTGATATGCTTGTATATTCAATGCAATACGTTTTTGTGTAAACGTTTTTCATTACTGTATACCTACTTTTGTATATGCGTGGATATGAAAGTTTTTGTTCTTTTGTGTGCACCTGTCTATGTGTGTGATTATTTGCTCATTTTGTTGTTTGTTTACTAACCACTGTATTGTCTGATGTTCGTTAATATAATACATGTGACTGCTCAACAGAAAATGTTTGTTGATAAGTCCCGTTATCCACCACCCCCCACCCAGGTATGGCTGAGCATATGTAATGCGGATAAAATGGCTCGCTGAACAGTATAACGTGGTCACCATCTGTCTGATAATGCGCGTCTCTTCTTACGGACACACGACTGGGCATTCGTACAATTTCCCCCAGATACACGTTCATATATCGTATGAAGGTTTGAATATTTTGTCGTTAATAATAATAATAATAATAATAATTTTTTGTCGTTAATAATAATAATAATAATAATCAAAATACAGGGACCTTGAAATAGAAATCTCGAAAATGTGGCATATGGGAACATCAACAATCCCTGTTGTAGTTGTAGCCCTAGGACTGGTTGGAAAAGATTGCAGTAGACTAATTGAAGGGATTCCTGGAAGTCCATGCCTCAAGGAGATACAAAAAATTTTTCTGACAAGTACAGCCCACACTTTACGAAGGGCTTTATCTATGTAATTTTTTTTTCTTTGTCAGTGGAAAGTGTCATGATACCATTTCTATCCTTAGGTCCCTGGGCGGGACCCGGAAAAAAATGTGTAAATGCCAGAAATCAAAGAAAATACTACTACTACTACTACTAATAATAATAATAATAATAAACTTTTAAATATTTTTTCGTCCATTCTATTTTGCTGCTTTTTGATACAATACTCAATTCAATTTTATTAATTTATATAAATAATATATGTATGTGTGTAAAAATACCCGGTGCTTTGTTTTGAGGATGTGTGTGTAAAATGAATATTTTATGTATTATTTTATTAAATTATATTATTGTCATATAGGGAGAAAATGAGTAACTACTGATATCGAGGTTCGACCGTGACATTCTGGACTTATGAATATATGTCTTCCGCCAGATGTATAAATAGCGGTGTCAGGCTACTGACTGCAGTGATTATTGAGTGGAACTATCAAGTCGAATTAGTGTGAATTATTGTGCGTCGATGATTTAGGTTTTGATTTAAAATTTACCAAAGGTTAAGCCAAACCGATTTACTAACAAGTTATTCACTGAAATTGTTAATAAGCTTTGGTTGATTTTTACTTCTTTGTTCTTGTTGAATATTTACTTGCGGTTGTAATTAAATACTGATTTATTTAACATTGAAGTCTTGAGTTATACTTAATTATTAACGGCCACTATACGCCACAAAAGTTATATATTACATATTATTATATTATATAGATTCATTATATTAGATAATATACATTATATTAGATATATTATATACAGGGATTTGTTCTTTATTCTAACTTGTTTCTCTTTTCGTGTATTTGAAACTGTAGAGAATCTTTTCCAGTACGGAGTGGTAAACCTGGACTTATCCTTTGACAACAAGTTGCTTTTTTTTTTTATCTTCGGTAATTCTACGTAACAACGTACAGTGAAAAGTTCACATCCCAAAATGATAAACATTCGAAGAAGAACTACAAGTCGTATCGCTCAATAAATGACAACACGTAAAAGTATGTGCTATATAAGATATGACTTTAGAGATATCAAGTGAACATCTAATTTTATCCCCAAACCTTGCAAGTGGTTCGTCTCTGTTGTTGACAATCAGGATTCACGACATACCATTTCGTATAATATGCGGATATCTTATTATTTACACGATCTACATTTTTTGGATTGTTGTCCTCATCTTTATTGTCATATTAACGACGTTTCGGCCGTTGTACGCTCTGGCCTTCGTCAGGTGATATACTTTGGTATTTCGAGCCGAACCTTTTATTTAGTTGACGGGGATAAGATTCTTTCTAGTTCCACGTGCCATCCCTTTTCTAGATATCTCACTTCTAGTTAATTCCCTTTAGTAATTCAACTCTAGACAAGTTTTTATTCTCCACTGCTCTGGCCAGGTATTGAACTCACAACTTTTTGTGTGAAGTCATTGGATTACTTCAAACAACGCCTTTATCCACTGGTCCATGTGTCCAAATGGTTACCTCATTTCAGAAATATAGACAGAAGATATATTATTATTTTTATAATGATATAACAGTATTTTCTGACATTTCCATGGATCGGAGCCTAGATAAAGGCCAGGGTACCCAGTTCCAATTTTTAAAGACATATAATTTTTCTCAGCTTTGAATGTAATGGCTAGCTACTCTTTTACGAGTATAGTCGTCTGTTAGGGTGGCTATTGCCTATGGCAGTCGTATTGTTGAGTAGAGAGAGCACATCATCTAGTGTGATGATTAGCTGAATATGGCAAATACGCAGAATCGTCGACAGTTTACAGCTTTTGTCTACTCCAAATGACTATGGCTCTTCAGGTACTTCCCAACAGAACCTTCCTAAAACAGACCAAAGTAAGAATCGAACAAGGATCTCATGGTTTCAGCGTTAAGGTAGTTACTTTACAAGAAGTGATCCCATTACCACTGAGTTAAGATAAACTAAATAAACACCAAGTAAAATAAAGAAACAAAATCTGTTCAGACGTAGAAAGAAAGTAAATATTGTTATTCTCTCGTGTCTGGTGGCACTCGAATTTCCTTTTTTTTATTATACTCTCGATGATAATTAAGCTGTGAAATGCATTCAGAAAAAAGAACCAAAAAAAACAAAAAACAAACAAACTCACGTTTACATAATTGAAAGAGAAATGAAAGCGGAGAAATTTTGTGATAATATATGGCGGAATTTTCAGTTTCATATTGACTCAAGTGGAGGCCCGATGGCGACGTAGAAAATAACAGTGGATAAATATAAAAAAAAATATTTTTCTTTTTATATCTTTAAATAATTCTCTTTATTTCTCAAGGCTCTTAAGTACGCTTACCTTCCAATGGAATGAAAACTTTTACACGCATACATATATTTTTCTGATGCCATACCCATACATGAAGTAGGCGATCATGGCTCTCCACAGACGATCATGTATCTTTCGATACACGACTGACGAGGCAGATTTTTTTCCTGTAGTAGGTTGCCGTTTCTTTCTGCAGTAGACCAGTTGCCATCCAAGGCTATAGAACCTGGTCTGTCTTGCTATTTATAGCTGAGGGGAAAGAAAAAGATTCATACCTTTCCCAAGGGTATTAGCACGTAAGTGAATGTAATGGATTCGACTGGAAATCCTCAATCGGAGCTGCTATCCATTACTCTACCGTAGCGCAATGATTTCCCATTGCTTTCCCCAAATTTTGTAATTCAGGTTTCCTTATCTTAGGCGGGCTATTATCGAAGGCTACAGAGCTCAGTCTAACTTGGTATTTAATCCATAGGTGTGGAGAGTAGAAGTGCTTTAATGCTTTTCCCAAGGAAATTAATGCGAAAGTGAACAGGCTAGGCCGGAATTTGAACTTAGATTGTCGATACACCATTCCGGATCTATAACAGCTACGCAGCATTTTAGGATTGGATGGGTGCGCGGGTTGGTTTGTATATATATATATATATATATATATATATATATATATCGTGCGACGGGTAAACTGCACAGTATAGTAGAGTCAGCTGGGTACCGTCTGCGAGAAAAAGAGCACCATGACGCAGTTCATTCTGTCAAGAATTTGGAAACAGCATACTGTACTGCTTGGCATTCGCACCGGAAGCACCAATATGAACATTTCGCAGTTGAGCGAGAGACCAAAAAAATTCCTTATAATACCAAAGATGAAGGACTATGGCAGCATTCACCAACTTAAACAATGAGCGTACAGAAGAGTCAGGAGATTTCGAAGTCGTCTGGAGGCTGTGTTTGAAGTCAATGGCGATTTTATTGAATAAATTTAATCCTTAGCATTTCATGTGCAATTTTGGTAAATATATCTGTTAAAATGAGATATCAGTATTATTTTCATTTTTGCGTAATTTAGACGACAATTTATCCATCTCACCCTATATATATATATATATATATATATATATATATATATATATTACAACACAAGCATGTAAGAATCGCTACACAATTGCAGTCGTGTTTCAACGCATAACAATACGCTTCCTCAGGCGATGGTAAATTACTTTCATCGCAATGTAATTATCTTTTTTAAAAAATCTTCCAAAAATAAAATTAACTTTTCTGAAGCTTTATTTGAGAAATATTACCTGGTTTAAAGTATAATTAATCTGATTTGAAACAAATATTATTCACTTTACGATTAAAATATCACAGAAATACATTTTTTAACCAGAGAATAGCTGTGTTTTTAACCCAATAGTAGCTGTGTTGATGTGTTGACAGTCTGATAACAGATTTAATGTTGTTCCTCGGTGGCTTTATCTGCAAAACATAATTGAAGAAAATGACGTGAGAGCATTTTTGTAGAATTTTTAAGTACTCAGTAATCTTAAAAATTTAGAATTTTGACAAATGAATTTAGAAAAATATATTTTAATGAATTTTAGAAATGTTGACTTTAAATTTACAATATTTATAAATCTTATTTTCTAATAATATCGTGTATCGTCGTCCGTACTTATCAAAATGGGCACGTTTATATACATAAATAAATTCCAAATTGTTTTTAAAATATTGGTGTTTGATGATTTGCATTAAGCTTTTCCATTTATTAGTAAATATAGCTTTCACTCAATAATAATATAATCTAAAACGCTGAAATTAATACAGAATTTTAAAGATTTAAAATTTAATAGATTTTTCTAATTAAAATTAAAAAATCTAAACAATTTTTGTAAAAATTCATTATTCATCGAAGAAGTTTTCTTAAGACAATATTGGCCTTAATATATCTTGTTTATAAAATCAATTAAAAGCTTTTCTAATTAAAGAATGTTATAGTTTTATTGCATTTTTTATTTTGCGATTCAGAGAAAATTTTCGGTAAATGGTGTGTCTGTTTGACAAAAACAAATTTATGATTTAAATTCCCCAAGGATTTCTGCTTTTAAATAATATAATTATGAAGGAGTTGAAATTTTAATTTCTTGAAATTTTCATAAAATTAAATAAGTGAGGGTAACAGATGTAAAAAATAAAAATATTTTTACCAAAATTTTCTAAAAAATCATGTCAAAACTAATTTCCTTCATTTGTGAATAAGTTCTGGAAATATCATTAAAATCTGACAATTATTTAATTTTTGCAAGAATTTTCAAAACGCCAAAAATTACACTAAAAATTCCTATACTAATCATTGCACCACCGGCTGATGCAAGAAAAAAAAATTAACCAAAATTTCGAACGTGCTAGGCAGGATGAAAAAAAAAAAAATAAAGTATTAGGTTAGTGCAAAAATAATGACGTTTCCTGACATATGTTAATACGTGAGAAAACGTCATTATTTTTGCACCAACCTAATACTTTGGTCTTTCTTCTGAATTATAACATACAAATTTTGATGATACAAATTTGTCTTTATCAAGTTTCATATCTTTTTTCATTCTGGTATTTTTTTTTCTAGAAAATATTTGGAGGTACCTACATTATTATCTTAAAAAAATTCTGACATTTTCTTGGTTTAAAGTTTGGGGCTTTTTTTCATCATAGTATGCCAAGTTCGAAGTCCAGTTGAATCTATTACATTTCCTTACGTGCTAATACCCTTGGTAAAGGTATGAAGCCTCTTCTTCTCCCCCTCACCCCCCAGTTATGGGTAAATAGCAGGACAGACCGGGTTCTATAGCCTTTGATGGCAAATAGCTGGACAGACCGGGTTCTATAGTCTTGGATGGCAACTGGTCTACCGCAGAAGGAAATGGCAATCTACTGCGAGAAAAATATCTGCCTCGTCAGTCTTGTATCGAAAGATATATGATCGCCTAAGCGTTTATCACGTATGGCACATAAGTGACTGACTGATGCTCGTTTTTAGAAAATATTCGGAGGTACCTACATTAGTTCCCTCAAAAACATTGTTACAATCTAAAAATATTTTTCTGGCTTTAAATAACCTGCAAAAGATTGATTAACCGTGAAGAAAATCAACCACTCAATTATTTTTCACTGTTGTATTTGGGAAATCATTTTATTGTTTTTTTTTTCTTTCTTGTTCGTAGAATTGTTTCTTTACAGTATCTTAGATTTTTTCTTTCGTTCTTTCTTTCTTTTACTTTCTTTCTTTCATTTCTTTTCTTTTCTTTTCTCTTTCTCTTTGTGTTTCTTTTATTTTCTTTGTTTCTTTCTTTTAGTTTCTTTCTTTGTTTCTTTCTTTTAGTTTCTTTCTTTTTCTTATGTTCTTTTTTGTTTCTTTTATTTTGTTTCTTTCTTTTATCTTCTTTCTTTCTTTCTTTTGCACCTACAGCCGAATTCTGACCGAATAATTAGAATTTAGCAGAAGCCTTTCCTTTCGCAACATTTCGTTTCGGATCAAAGTGCTCCCACTACAAGTAGCATCGTTCCTCCACCGTCCTACTTCCTGCAACACAGTTGTCTTCTCGCCCCTGACATTTCTTCATTTGTATAATTGTATATCTCAACTCCGACACATTTTGATGCCCGACTGATCAAGGACGCCATCTTGACGATAGCAAACCGGAAGTGGCACTGGCGGGAAAATTGATGTAACGCTTGTTGAACGAATTTCAGAAATAAATGAACCTGTCGGTCGTGGGAGTGGTGTTAGTGCCATAGGCACTACAGGCACATATATAATAAGCGTGATCATTTATAAGAACACACTCACACGCACGCATATATATATATATATATATATATATATATATATATATATATATATATATATATATATATATATATATATAATAAAAAGAAAGAACAGTAAGATATATAATCCGGTGTTCTTATAGATATTTTTATTTTTACAGAATAGTGCTCAATGTAAATTTACAGAGCATTAATATTATAAATTAATTGATTTAAAATATGTTTTTTCGCTTCGCTAGACAGTTAATTGAAGCTAGCTTCTATTTTTGAAACATGGTTAGAATTGTGTAGCGAAAAAATATTTTAAATCAATTAATTTATAATATATATATATATATATATATATATATATGTGTGTGTGTGTGTGTGCTTGTTCATACATTGACAAACATTCATTCCCATAAATACATACACATCTAAAAACACCTATATAGGTAGGTATATTTGTATATTTTAATTATTGCTTACAAGAGGTTTCAAAAATGTCTACAGACTTTGTTAATTATTGCTTTGTTTCGTTTTAAAATGTTTTTTTTAAATGATGGAATGTTACAATTAAGAAATATAAAAGTCTTACGACTCCATCATTAAATTGAATTGTTGTAACGTATGTGCCCCGTTTATTGGGACACCATCTACCAAATATATTTATATGATAGCTATATATGCGTATTATATTTATATAATATATATGCATATTATAACATATCGAAGCGTCAAGCTCCACGTACACATCCATATATACGCATAGAGGTAAAATTGGAAATGTCCTTGATTTTGAAGTAACCTTCCAACTCTGCCAGATGGCACTCTGGTAACCACTCCATCCGGCAAGTTTCGATTCCAAACCGGATATCCTGAAACCCCATCAATTATTCGCACTCACTCACACTATTCTTTATTTGATCTTTTGTCACAAACATCTGCATCCAATAAGCAGACAATCAATAAACCTCTGAAGAGAGACGGAACGCTGAACCAAGTTGTCACAAAATAATTCTATTGCTATACTTGCTAACCTCAATTGACTAGAAAGAAAAACATTAATGAAAAAAAAAAAAAAAAAAAAATCTTGCTGCCTTCTGAACAGAAAATATTATAAAATATGAGATTCGTTTTAAAATTTCCTCAGATGATATTTCGTCATTTTTGCTTCTACACATTTTATTGTGTACGTAAATTGTGAAAAAGCAATAAAAAATATGACAAAAGTTAAAGAAGTGAAATATTAATGACAATGTTTGTTCCAAGACTTAAATACTAAAAAACCTAAAAACCTAAGACTATTATATTTACTACTACTACTACTACTACTACTACTACTACTACTACTACTACTACTACTACTACTAGGAGGTGTAAACAAGCAATATAGACTGGCATAAAGTCGGACAAGGAAGAATCTTGCTAAGTGACTAAATTTGAATGTCGTTGGCTGTTAAGTATTACGGCTACATCAGTAAGGTATATATATATATATATATATATATATATATATGTATATATATATATATATATATATATATGTGTGTGTGTGTGTACTTTCTTTATTATGGGATATTACATTAGAGCATGTATAAAACCTCTACATAAACGCACTCAAGTCTCGATGTATATCATCACATCTCATCAGGCGGTAGAGATGTGATAAGATGTGACGATATACATCGAAACATAAGTGCATTTATATAGCGTTTATGTACATGTATAATGTAATAAAGAATATTGTTCTACTATTTAATTGTATTGAACCCTATTTTAAATTAGTGTTATGAACGTTTGATTCGTTCTCATTTCATTTCTGTATATATATGTGTATGTGTATATATATATATATATATATATATATATATATATATATATATATATATATATATATATATATATATATACCATATCATCCATCTAAATTAAAAAAATAATGACGTGAAAACAAGTAATCGGAGAACTTTATATATATATATATATATATATATATATATATATATATATATATATATATATATATATATATATATATATATGTGTGTGTGTGCGTGTGTGTACATATTCAAGCATGTTTGGTTGAATAATCTAGGCATATTATGTATATTTATTTTAATTTTAATGCTCTCAAGTTCACGAATCAAGTTCTTAGTGTCTGTACAAAATTGATCAAGATATATGTCGTTATTATATATATATATATATATATATATATATATATATATATATATATATATATATATATATATAAAGAAATATAGTTTTAAGATGTGCTATATTTACGGGATAAAATGCTCAATATCAGAGATAGAGCGTATGTAAATATAAATATACAAGTGAACATTGAAGTCAACACTCAGAGGCGACAGGCTGTTTCATGCAAACGCTTGATTTGAATGTTCACTTATATATATATATATATATACACACATATATATATATATATAGAGAGAGAGAGAGAGAAAGAAAGTTGTCCGAATTTTTTACATGAAACTGTTATATTTTTCGTTTTTTCACCTCAAATTATCTATCTATCTATACATATATATATATATAAGGTTGGTGCAAAAATAATATCGTTTTTTGACGTATTTTTTAACGTGAAAAAACGATATTATTTTTGCACTAACCTAATATATATACATACATACATACATATATATATATATATATATATATATATATATATATAAGAGACACAAGTTTAATCAAACGCTAGCGTATTTTTGCAAACCAAAGTCAAAAAAGCTATCAATTTTTAAAAAATTAAAAGAAAAGAAAAAGAACAAGAAAATAAAACAGATTTATTCCTGGCTTTTGCTGCCATTGGGCGTTTTTGTTTTTTTCTTTTTTTTTATCACCAGCAAAGAACAAAATAATCTTTCAAATGACTAAACCATGGGACAATTATTTATAAATAAAAAACCAACGATTTCATTAACTTATAGCATATGCGGAAATGGTGTCTCTTTGGGATTTACTGTGACTCATAAAAGCTATATAAAAAGAGTTTGTTTTCTTTTCTGGAGTAATGGAGAAAAAGGACCGCTTGATTTTTAATTCTTAAGAATAAACAATCTTATAAAAGTTTGTGTAGTGATCTCTGTTTTTCTGTTTTATGGTGATTCTGCCAACAGTATATAAACATCACAATTGATTACTGCATGTTTGTTTTTCAAAGCCAAACAAAGTATATGATACGTGATAAATTCGTTCGAAAAAAAAAAAAATAAATAAAATAATGCTAAACTGATATGTAACATTGCTCCTTATATACAGCAGAAAATACTGCACAATTTCCTCGCAGATGAAAAAGAGACAACAGAAATGTGGTTCTACACTGCGTGCCAAATTATTATCGAGATAAATTTTTTTTCTAATATTTCAATAACCGTCCAATCAATTCACACAAAATTTAAACACAATGTTGGCAACACTGCGCAATCACTGAAATTTTCATACTGATCTGCGCAATGTAAACAAACTGGCGCCATATTTGTTATCAGCACAGTGATTTGAGCGTGCCAAATTATTAGAAAGGTTCAGTAAAATTCCCAGAATTGAGCAAACAAAACGTTTATTAATGTTCAACGTGAATGTTTATGATCAAAAAAAGCTAAAAAATAAGATAATCAAACAAATAATAACAGATACAAACAAAGGCACAGTTTTAACCAAATTAATAGGGAATGTGCTTTCCCTGTTTTGAAATTACTTGAAGAAGACGATCCATAGAATTTGTTAATTGTAGGATGTCATCTGCTGTAATGCCGCGAGATATGTCAAGAATTGCTTCCCACAATCCAGCGTTGCTTCTGAATTGTCGTCCGTTGCCGTACAGTCCTCGCTTCATGATGCTCCAAAGGTTTTCGATTGGGTTCAACTTCGAACAATTTGCTGGCTACTTCATTTTTTGAGGTCCATCGAAGCCTAACTGTTTCAAATATTCAGTAGTCTTGTGAGCAACATGTGAGGGAGCATTATCTTGCATAAAAATAATTGCCTTTCTGAAGGCAACTCTGCCCTTTCATTCACGGCTCAAGATGCTCCTTCATAAACGCTATGTATGCATCAGCAGTCATTTTGATGCCATCTGGTACTCTCTATGGGCCCACTAATTTTTTTCCAATAATACCACCCCAGATCATTATGCCTCAACTGCCTTGTTGGTGTCTCAAACACTGATGGCGATTCTGTCCGTTCATTACCCAGGATTTGCGCCATCTTTCTGGCCAATCAAGTGTTGCTCGAGTTTCGTCTGTGAACAAAACTTTACAGAAGTCAATCTTCATATTGTTCTCGGCCCATTTCAAGCGATTTTGAATGTGATTTCTCATCACCGGTTCGATACAGGTTTGACTGTTGTTGCTATTTCCCTCAGATACCGACACCGAGTACTTTTAGACACAGTAGGATCCCCAATGCGACTGAAAAGCTCTTGATTGGTAAGTCCAGGGATATTCGTGGCCCCTCGTTTAATTCATGACATGAGACGACGTGAAATATCCCTCGGCTTGCCTGTATCTGCCATATTGCGTACTTTTGTAGGGTCGGTGGTGAACTTTTTCACTGTTTGATGACACTTCCCTATCATTTTAGAAATTTCTAGGGTAGATTTACCTTTTGAGAGTTCTGAGGTGATAATTTTCTTTTCAGCATCACTTAAACTGCTTTTACGGCCCATCATTTCACTAAATGCTTAGACTTTTCTAATAATTTGGCACGCTCAAATCACCGTGCTGATAACAAATATGGAGCCAGTTTGTTTACATTGCGCAGATCAGTACATAAATTTCAGTGATTGCGCAGATCAGTGTTGCCAACATTGGGTGAACTTTTGTGTGAATTGATTGGACGGTTATTGAAATATTAGAAAAAAATTATCTCGACAATAATTTGGCACGCAGTGTATGTAAGGATATTGGGAATATCATGGCCGAAACATGTGAGTAATGAGGAATCTTAAGGGAAATAGAAACATATAAAAGTATGCAGTTGACACAGGACATATTGAAGGCAGGAAGGATAGAGAAAAGCAGTGAGTAACCTACATAACGAGCTTGTATAAATGGATGAAAGCTTGAGGATTGGAAAGGACAGCGAAAAGACAAACGTTACTAAGAGTTACAAAGGATAGAAAATAGTGGAGAGCCATGATCGTCCACGTTCTGAAGAAGCACAGTACATAGAAGAAGAGCTCTTTCCCGATGTGTTTTGACAGTAGATTTTTTTGTAATGCCAACAAAGACGTGTACATATGTGAGTTCTGAATTTTTATGGAACTATTTGTTGTGGTAAACCCTCCTACAGTAGAATGAAGTCTTCATCCTCACATAAATACTAACTGCGAGAGTCGGTTGGGCGGACGCAGTGTTAACCTACCGTTCGGACGTACACCGCTGTCTACTTATAAGTATTAGGTTGGTGCAAAAATAATGTCGTTTTCTCACATATGTTATTATGTGAGAAAACGACATTATTTTTTGCACCAACCTAATAATACTTTTGCTTTGTATATATCTTCAGTATACTTGTTCAACCTACCTTCGTCTTCCGTGTCTTTCTTTTTGGCCCCTAAACAGGCCACAACACTATTGTTACATTAACACATTAACTACCAAATTTTTATGTGCGCATTTTTGGCCCAGACAGGTGTCTTAGGAATTTATTTATTCCTTATGTTTAATTTCAGTAGTTACCATTGTCGCTTTTATAGAAACTAAAACATCAAATATATATGTATATAAAACATCAAATAATAATATTTATTAGAAATAATAAAAAAATACTTTTATAAATAGTCATTATTTTTCTACTCGTGAAATGTAAAATTACGACATAACATGTAGTGAGTTTAATTTTAACAGAATCCCTAAATGGGGTTCAGTGCAGGTAATGGGGTAAATGTGCCATAATCATCCGGCGAATATATTTTTTCTTACAGTTTACCATAATCTCTATTATAATTCTGTTTGGCCCACCCGCCCTTCGTTAGTTCCTTAGCTAGTTCGCACGACCGTTACGCCCTGCCAATGTCTCATGAATAATGGACTGTACCGGAACAGGCATATCAGAGACGCTACTTGGTTTCAATGAGCAAATGAAAAAGGAAAGGGAAGAAGAGAAGACAGAAGTTTTTAACGTCTCTTTCAGTGAAATGGAAAAGGTTGTCGATTTCAAATCTTTTAATTTGTGCACACTTATAAAAACATTTATTAATAAAAAATGTTTGCAAGACAGGTTTTCGGCTCGTTATAATAATAACAGGTGGAATTGTTATACAATAATGAAATACAAACGTTTATTTTATGAAAATGTGATTGATGGCGTATGAGGTTCAGCACGTATGAAAACGTTTGTGGCGAAAACATTTTATTATGTATATAAGAATAATTTAGTTAAGATTAATAAATTGCATGAATTTGTAACACCATGTTTCTAAAATGATTTTTATATTAACTTATCTTAGGATCTTGTGTAGCTGGAGTGGTTGGAATGAAAATGCCCCGCTACTGTCTAGTTGGAGACACAATCAACACCACTTCACGGATGGAATCGACCGGAGAAGGTAAACTTTAATTAATAGTATTCAGGGTATGAATGTACATCTATCTATCTATCTATCTATCTATCTATCTATCTATCTATCTATCAAATTTTGATCATATCTCGCTCAGTTTGCTCATATCTGTCTCATTTTAAAATAAATTTATCTATCTATCTATCTATCTATCTATCTATCTATCTATCTATCTATCTTCCAGTTTCGCAAGTTATTACGATGTCAGTATTCGATGAATGTGATTTTCTACCAAAGATGGTTTAAGCCGAAATTCAGAATCACCTGCACTCATATGTACATGATGTCTCTGCGTATAAAAATGGTGTCGCCTGAGTGTGTGACAATATGGAGAATAGATTCAATAACGAGGCATATTTTTTCTAATGAACGAAATTTGATTAAACAGGTTTTCTTTCTTTTTCAATGCAGTTTTGGTTACATTTAGAAATGTTTTTAAATAACATCGTCAGATCGAAATATTTTTTATGGATGTCAAACACGCTCAGAAATATCTGTCAGTTTCGCACATTCCCTTTCTCAGATCAACGATTAAAAATGGCTTTGTGACAATGAAACCTTTAGGTCTTAGGGAGAACCGTCCTTCTTGGAACCCCCTGGACCGGCGCTACAGAATCACAATTGCTAGAAAGCCAAAGCATTAACCTAAAATCTAGAATCATGCTCTGAAATAACCTCGTCATTTCGAGATTTTCATACATGGCACCAAAACCCGTTCAGAAATATCTAAACTGACAGCTGCATACGACTGTTTTCTCAGATCAATGGTCAAAATGGCGAATGAATCCATTTATGGCCTAACTCGTGCACGCTACAGAATCACAAAGAATGGTAGCAAATAACAGAAACAACATCACTTGAAGGTTTTCAACAGCAGCAACAACTAAAATCAATAGCACATGTAACACAATCAAGAGGTTAACGTTCCTCACTACTACGAACAAAAAGTTAGGAAGGAAACTGCACATCACGACAGGAAAGTACGACAACAGTGGCATTAGAAACCTATTTTTCTGAAAAAAATGTTATATATAAAAATATTTTATAAGTATCACCCGACAATTACACTAGATGCTCCGTTAATTAATGCCGCATGTTTCCTTATAAGGAAACGGCTAATATTTCCATTACCATAATCTCATTCAACTTATTCGTACAACCATAAAGTGAATCCAGAACGGAGCGAAAATTCAAAAATGTAGATATAGAACGCCTACCGTAGCTCGATGTCTAGCAAATTCGTCCGTAACATTTACTGGGAACAAACCGCCAGCATGCGGAAAACGAGTTAAGCAAGTATTCCATAAGATCAAGAGGAGTAAGACAAGGCTGTGTTTCCTCACCAGATTTATTTAACCTGAAGTTATGTACACTATTTACATTATTCGGACTATTGTCCTCAACTTTGTCATCATATTTATTACAATGTTTCGGCCGTTGTACGCTCCGGCCTTCTTCTGGTGGTTGGAATGTCGAAGTTCGCCACTGCCTTAATGAACTCACACTCTTTGGGCCCTATCACTGGATCTAACCAACGCCTTTATCCACTGTGCCATGTGTCCTTCGACATTCCAACCACCTGAATAAGGCCGGAGCGTACAACGTCCGAAACGTTGTAATAAATATGGTGACAAAGTTGAGGACAATAGTCTGTATAATGTAAATAGTGTACATAATACCTCATCTACGAAATATAGACAGATACAGAAGTTATGTTTTTAAATATCCTCATCAGATGTAGACTTACTGTAACATCTGTACTGGCGTCGAACTCGTTCAGAAATGTCGAAACTATTACCTGTTTTCTCCCATCAATGGTTAAAAATGGCATCAAACGAGTTAATCCTATAAATCTTAAAAGAACGCGATCATTCATCAGACTCTGTAGACTGGTGCTACGAAACTATAAACGCAAAGTTTTACCAAATAACAAAAAAAAAAAAAAAATAAAATGAAATACACACGTCATTTGAACACTCTAACAACAGCAACAACAAAAGATGGTAGTACATGTAATTACAAAGAAAATTATTTAATCAGACTGTTAACTTTTTAGTCTACCAAAAAAGATTTGGAAGGAAACTTCAATCAATATTATAAAGAGCTATAATAATGGACGAAGCTTTTCTTGAAAGCAGTTTTAATAATAATAATAATAATAATAATAATAATATATATATATATATATATATATATATATATGTGTGTGTGTGTGTGTGTGTGTGTGTGTGTATTATTTTTCGGTTGAAGTTCGTGTCGTGTTCAATACCAGGCCGATCCTCTCATTTAAGGATCTTCTCTCCCCCTCATCGTTAATTCTGTTGTATATAAATATAATTGTGGTTGCGGGGCCAGCTAACTAGGGAGGACTTCCCAGCGTCTAAATATCAGGATATACGTGCCCGGTAAGATCAGGAATCACACCTTGGTTTCAAATGAACTAATCCCAAATACCTACGGATCCTCTGTGAGTACATTCTAAAGACAGAATGCATGGTTATAGCTAAAACGATGAGCCCGAAATGCCATTTGAAGGTTGGGATCTCTAGAATCAAGCAGACGCTGAAGTTTAAATATCCGGAAAGCGTTTTGACAGAGGACGGTAAGTGCGACACTGAGATCCGTAGACTTATTGGGATGGCCAAGGACGCATTCCAAAAGCTGAGCAGAATATTGCGAGATAGGAGGATTTCTTTGGTGTTATGGTCCGGTTCCTTGTACCACGGTGATAGTCCAAGGTAGAACCAATAAAGAATAACTTGAAGGCGGATATGGAATAACACAGATATATTACAAACAGGAATGTATACAGAGAGGTAGAAAAGTGTTAGTACGAACAATCAGGTTTAGTAGTAATTGTCTGAACACGACTCTGTTCAGACTGCCTCTGATTCGACTGACTGACTCGCTCGCTCTGACTGACAGACTCCTGACGGACTTCACACCAGACTTCAGACTGAACTCAGACTTCAGACTGAACGGTATTTAGTCACCCAACCACGAGGGCATCATGTGGAACAAAGCCGGTTTAACGTGGGATCTCCGAGCCCGTGGGCTCGGTCAAAAATATGCCCTTTGAACCAGTATAAACGGGTTCAGGGTCGGTTTACCTCCTCGAAAGAGGCTACTTGAAGGCAGAGAGTTCAACCGATCAGCCGGTCAGCCGGTCGCCCGAATTCGGACTGAACGTTATTTAGTCAACACCCCACGAGGGCATCATGTGGCACAAGGCCGGTTTAACCTTGGGTTTCCGAGCCCGTGGCATCGGACAAAAATATGCCCTTTGAACCCGTATAAACAGGTTCAGGGTCGGTGTACCACCCCGAAAGAGTCTCCGCCCTTCGGCGTAGCCTTCTTCAGGTTCCTCCCCGCCCGTAGGCAGAGAGTTCAACCGATCAGCCGGTCAGCCGGTCGCCCGACTTCGGACTGAACGTTATTTAGTCAACACCCCACGAGGGCATCATGTGGCACAAGGCCGGTTTAACCTCGGGTTTCCGAGCCCGTGGCATCGGACAAAAATATGCCCTTTGAACCCGTATAAACGGGTTCAGGGTCCGTCTACCACCCCGAAAGAGACTCCGCCCTTCGGCGTAGCCTCCTTCGGGTTCCTCCCCGCCCGTAGGCAGAGAGTTCAGCCGATCAGCCGATCAGCCGGTCGCCCGACCTCGGACTGAACTCCCTGCTTCCTCTTGAGGCGCAGTATTTATTACGTATGGAATAGTCCATTATGTTATTTTGGGTAAGGTCCCATAACATTTGGTAACAAAGAAAAAAATACTGAGCTGTTACGTGACGTATGTCCTTCTTTACGGCAGCAAATGTTGGACAATTTCCTCAAAGATGAAGAAGAGACTCGAGGCAACGGTGATGTGGTTCTATAGAAGGATACTAAGGATATCATGGACCGAGCGTGTGAGCAACGATGACGTCTTAGAGAGGATGCACACAAGGAGGAAGCTTATACTTAACATCAGGAAGAGGCAGCTGAACACATTATGAGGAAGGAGGGCCTAGAGAATCTGATACCCAAAGGTCGAATAGAGGGAAAGAGAGACAAGGGAAAACAACGCATGACATACATAGCGGGCTTAACCAAGTGGATGACAGAACGTTGTCTGTGGGAGGAAGCAGGGGGAAGGAACTTGTTGAGAGCTCCAAGTTATATGGGGAGGTGGAGAATCATGATCGCCTACGTCCTGAAAGGACACAGCACATAAAAAAGAAAGAAGCGCGTGGCTGAATTCAGTGTTGACTGGTTTTAATGTTTTGCCCCCGTCACACTCTTTATTTCATCTTAAATCACTAGAGTCACTATATATCAAGTCTCGCAAACCGTTTCTCTCTAAACTGCGTGATAGTTTGCTGGGGCTTGCTATCATTAGTCTCTAATACTTCTCCCCTTTTTCCCTTCTCCGTCCTCTCATCAATCATTCGCTAATCAGATTTATTGTATTTTACTCTTTTTCTATCAATTAAAACTTTGAAGAGCAGGCATGAAAACGGTTAGGTTTCCTTTTTCATTTTTTTTATCATCAGCTTTTTAATTTTTTAAATTTATTTTTATTATTATTTTATTTTTTTATTTTTTCTTAATTTTTTTAATTTAATTTTATTTTAATTTAATTTTTTTTTAAAATTATGCCAAATAATATTCAGCTTAATGTTCTTACAACAACACTCAGGTTCTGTACCACTAAGAATGTTTTTAAGTATCTATCTATCTATCTATCTATCTATCTATCTATCTATCTATCTATCTATATGTGTGTGTGTGTGTGTGTGTGTGTGTATGGGTATAAAAATATACATACACGCACATATACATGCATGTACGTATAAATACATTTCTTCTTCAGGTGTAAAGTGCTCAATGTCATGAGACAGAGCTATATATTAGGGAATATACATAATATTCAACGTCAATAGCACGATTCGGAGTTAAATGCAGTTCTTGCAACCTTCAGGTGCGGAACTCCGAGTCGTGCTATCGACGTTGGATATTATGTAACGCACACCCACACACCCACACTCAATCCCCCCATATATATATATATATATATATATATATATATATATATATATATATATATGTTATATGTAAATTTCAACGGTCAATGAATATCGGAAGTTTCCTGTATGGAAACGCTTAATTTCGCCATTATTATACAATGAGAATATCCTAAGAGAGCTAGAAGACATAACAGGATTGATTATTGGCGGCGGCGATGATCTTAACAACAGAAGATATGTGGATGCCACGGTGTTGATGGCCGACTCAGAAGGAAAATTTCTAAGGGAATTTAGCAAAGGAAATCGATAAGGAAACACGAACCATTAACACTAAGCAGACGGAATGGATGGTCGTCACTAAGAAAGACAGTTCAAGAAATTTAACTCTATGGTTAGCGCCACAGAACGGTTTAGGAGAAATAGTAAAGTTATTCGAGAATAGATCGCAATTTTTTCACCAAAATTTCGATAAAAATCAGGGGGTGCAACCTATCCACTTGACATCAAAGAGAATCTGAAGTAGACGGTAGCGTATCACTAGTCCAGACGAATACCCTTGGCTCGAGCATAAACGAGAGCAACAGAGAAAATAAATTTTTTCCGACATTTCGATTTTACGTACCTCGTCACATATTGATTAAAAGCAATCGAACTGCACTTCTCGTACTTACCCTTTATTATCTGATTTACGACGAAAGACTATCATTTCCAAGTGATTTTATGACTGAAGCGACTACCTGTATCCAAATTTTTGTCTGAAAAGAACATCCCCGCACTCGATAAGTAAATACCACGCAATTTCAACCAACTATATTTTAATATATTAAAGCAAAGTTTTGAAATATAGTTGAATATTTGACAATATTTAACAAATATTAGTCATATTTACGTTAAAAAAGGGCCATGTAACTCAACAGATTACAGTGCGACCTATCTGCGAGTTAACCGCATATGCACACTTTGACAACCTCAAACTAAGAGTGCGACCTATACGCTAGTATATACCGTATATTCAAAATAGAGCTATTGCATTTAGTGGTGTATAGGGACTGACTTATTGTCCCATTTTCTACATTTCGTATAAATAAATACAAATATATATTACAAAATTAACCTTAAGGAGAGCCATTCTCTTTTAAAGGCAAAACCCGCTATAACACCTGATGATTTATCAATAAAAATGCAAGCGATCTCAATTTTGGGAACAGCTGTTCAAAGATTTCATAGAAGATCTTAATTTAAAGCTCCAGTAAAAAAAAACACAAACTTTTCAATCAATATCAACTAATACATTAATACCCTGGTCTTGACCATAAGCGAAAGCAAGGGAGAAAATAGATTTTTCCCGATATTTCGATTTTATGGACTCGCCTCTTTCAAAAGTATCGTGTCACAGATTGAATAAAAGCTCTCGATTTACACTTTTCATAGGGGAAATCGAGGAAAGGATAAAAGATGAACGGGCTTCAAGAAGATAGAAGATGGCGATTTACGTTGCATTTAAATTTTTGAAGATTGTAGTTATCAGGGAAACAAGGAAACCAAAGTGAGTTCCACAGGCGGGAACGTGCGAGAAAAGAACCTGTTAGTGTAAATGTGGCGGTTACATTTAACTAATTCAACAGTAAAAGAGTGGGACCTAGATATGAATCTAGTAGTACCCTTAAACTCACGTAGTCCAGGTACCAGGGGAAAATAAACCTCATCAGAGCAGTAGCCATGAAAATATTTGTAGAAAAGACAAAGGTCGCGTCGGTGAGAAAGTCGAGATGCCATCCCAGGATCGATTACATTGCAGAGCCTAATTTGGATTTTGTTAAGAACCTCGAGATGAGTAGCAGGAGCACCATACCAGATATAGGCAACAGTATTCAATGCACGGTGGATGGTAGATTTGTAAATATTCAAGATGGAGTGACGAGAAAAAAACTTCTGGCACGTCACAGTGACCCAACTTTCCTTGCAAGAGATGCAGCTATTGATTCGATGTAGTCGTTCTACTTAAAGTCAGCTGAAAACGTGAGGCCAAGAAGTCGCAGTTTGTTGCTACCCAGGAGTCTACCACCATCCATACTGATGGCAGGAAATTTTCTCTATGGTGATCAAATGAGAGCAGTTTCGTTTAGGAAGCACTAAAATATACTCAGCCGTTTCCTGTTCCAGTTAACTACAGATTAGAGGCCATTTTCAAGAGCAGCGTCAGCTCTGACGGGTTTGCTATCGAGACAGGGGTAAATGGTAGGATCATCAGCATAAATGTCTACTTAGGGACTGATGACATCAGAAAGATCATTGATGAATATACGAATCAACATAGGACCCAGGAAAGAACCATGGGGACACTCGCGTTCGTGTGAAAGAATTACGACAAAAGATTATCATTTTCAAATGATTTTAGGACTGAAGCGATTACCGGGATCCAAATTTTCAATTAAACAGAGCAGCCCCGCACTCGATAAGTAAATACCATGCAATTATAATCAATCGCAATTTTGCTAATAGTTATTCAGTGGGGAGTAATCATTTAACGGTATACAAAAACTCGATCTATCTCGGTTTTTACTGGTATCGGTAGTTTAAAATTGTAATAATTGCAGACACTAAGAGATGGAGTTATGAAGTAGGTTTTAAGTTGAAGGCGGTGTTTTATTACTTGTACAGTATTACAAAATCACTTATTACCGACAGCAAAAAAAAAAAA
Source organism: Acanthosepion lycidas (assembly GCA_963932145.1). NCBI lineage: Eukaryota > Metazoa > Mollusca > Cephalopoda > Sepiida > Sepiidae > Acanthosepion > Acanthosepion lycidas. The sequence continues at coordinate 37,790,477 of OZ010582.1, read as the reverse complement.
AAAATTCAAAAAACAAAAAATGTAATGAAGCAATGATTACCAAACACACTCTATTACTCTCCTGGATGTGGCTATCGGGTTCTCCGCAGTTTCACGTTTTTGTTTCACATAGTCATATTTGTTCATTTAAAAACTTTACGTATCATTTGATACTTGCCCGTCCATTCATTTGCCCGACAATAGACTATTCGCTGTTTTCTTTAACGTCTTTTGCTTTTGGTACAGGCGTTAAATTCTCTAAGCATTCTTTCTTCATAATATGTACTGAAAATCTTATCTATCTCTTTTTTTTTGTTTTGTTTGCCAACAACATTTTATCTGTATTTTATATCCGCATTAAAAAGTCCTTATTTGTGATATGTATTTGCAAGAAAATTGTCCATCATTCACCGCTATATAGGAGAGTAGACATTGAGTAGTAATTCAGCAACCTTTTTCTTCATTTCTTATGTAATTTTTCGACTCCTTAATGGCTTACACACATTCTTTAAAGTATCTTTAGTTATTCCTATGTGCCTTTGAGTTTTCTGTGACACTTTCCGTTGTCTATTATAACAATGCCCAGACTACTTGATTTTGACGTCTCTGTTAAGTAACCCATACTTTGGGTGGCCCCTTTTGCTCACAGCCACGCATTACGCCTTTCAATTAATTTTTTTAGTAATTTCTTCTTTCTTTCTTCGACAACCTAATCTAATATGTCACTGTTCTTTCTGATTGTGATATCAACACACGTAGCATATGTTTTAATATTGCGTCTGTCGAGAGTAAGTCGTCTTGGGTATGACGGTAAACTACACCCTGCAACAAAGCTTCTGATCGTGAGGTTTTGAGGAGCGTGGAATCACTTCTTAATTGCTGTTGTTCCTCGTTTCATTCTGATCTGGGGTCGTAGTACCTGTTAGAGTCCTAGTTTTGGGCATATAGTGAACCCCCTCAAAAGGGGTCAAAATATGAAAATATTAAAATAAATTAGAAAAAAAATGTCTAGGATTACATTTTTCATATTAGAAAACTGAAAACACTATCAGTAATAGATTATTCGGAAAAAATTACCAAAGTTCACAAGAAAATAAAATTTTGGCATTAAATGACCCATAAGGAGTTCATATGCCTTTAAATAAACAAACCAAACCGATAGTTAGTTTTAGTAAGTCTTGTATTTCTTGGAGAACAATTTCCCTGTAAATAAAGTTAAATATATTCGATATTTTACATACCATCATTGCACACATTTTTAGTATTTTAATTCATTCTGTATTCGTATATAATCCGTTTGTTCACTATTTACATTATTCAGACTATTGTCCTCATCTTTGTCGCCATATTTATTACAACGTTTCGACCGTTGTACGCTCCGGCCTTCTTCAGGTGGTTGGAATCTCGGAATGAACCCTTTATTTCGCTCACTGGGGTAGAATGATGAAAGCTGTGGATCAGTTGGTATCTTTACTTAATTGTACTTTCAGTTTAATATTGAGGAATTATTGAACGTAACAAGAAAACTCTGAGCAGGGTAAATCTTTTTGATATAATAGAATGTAACCTCGTTTCTCAAATGTCGAACAAATCGTTTTTCGAACAGAAAATTCGAGATGAAAATGCCTCGGGTACCGAACAAAATTTCAGTTCTCGAACAACATGGCCGAACCGAGTTAACACAAACCGAATAATTTCTGAGTTGAACGCCGTGTTGTATATATTCGTGTGTTGTGTTGTGTTGTGTTGTGTTGTGTTTTTCTTTATCAATTTCATTGTACTGTAACTTTTTTATCCACATTTATTCCTATTGGAAAAATAGTTTCCGTTTATGAAGATTTCGGGTTACGAACGGCTTTCAGGAACGAATTAACTTCGTGAACCGAGGTTCCACTGTACAATGAAATTTCAAAATTATTTAAGTATTTTCATGATTTTTGGTAGGTATGTGTATATTGGTACATGCAAATATGTGCGTGTACTTGTATAGGTGTATATGTATAAAAAGTCATGCATTATATTTCTGCATATAAGTTAACTTTTCCCATGTCATCCTGTTCGGAAGACCGAGAAGGCTTAGTAGAATGATTCGGAATTACAAAATGTAACATGCAAACACATACTTAAAATACAGACGGCGAACACTGGATCAATAGTAAAAAAAAAGTTATTTACTACATTTAAAAGCATAAGATGCATAAAAGTATTAACTCAATTAAATAATATAATATGATACAACCATATGGCTATAGCATCAAGTAAAGTTACAAAACAAATACAGTTCGCCATATGACATTTTTTAAACAAATATCGCTTTGATTTCACTTCAAGTCAGTTCATTAAAATTACATTAAAGTCAGCATTTTCAGCAATATAAGTTCAACTTTAAATGCAGAATCATTTCTGTGGAAAATATTTATAGTGAAAGCATTTCGATTAAGAGTACTTTAATACTGAATCATTTCTGTTGAAAATATCTATATCATTTGTATTTCGTTTGAATGTACTTTAACTAATGAATCATTTCTTTTGATAATATTTAAAATGAAAGCATCTGTATTTCGATTGACAGTACTATAAATACTGAATCATTTTTGTTGAAAATATATTGAAAGCATCTGTATTTCCATTGACTGTACTTTAAATACTGAATCATTTCTGTTGAAAATATCTATATTAAAAGTATTTGTATTTCCATTGACTGTACTTTAAATACTGAATCAATTCTGTTGAAAATATCTATATTAAAATCATTTGTATTTCCATTAATACTATCTTCGATTGTATTTCTGTTGATACTATTTCTAATGACACTATTTCTAGTGGCAATATTTCTGTTGACATCTCCTAGTGATAGAATTTCCGTTGAAACTATTTCTATTGGCAGCATTTCTATTGGTAATATTTCTATCGACAATATCTATTCGATTGACAATCTTTCCTTTCACAATATTTCTATTGGATAGTCCTGAGCATGACGATAAGCTACATTCAGCAGCAAGGCCACTAATCGAGAGATTGAAGGTTTTGAGAACCTTAGAACCACTTCTTACTTTCTATTGTTCCCAGGTATACTATAACCCAGGGTAGTGGCACCTGTTAGAAAACCAGCCATGGACAAAATGTGAACCCCCAATCAAAAATAAAACCTGAAAATATAAAAGTACATTTTTATAATAAAAATACAAGCAATACATTTTTCTATACGAAAAATTACAAACAATATTTATTTATTGTAAAATGACCAACAATACATTTTATCTGTTGTTGGAGGCATACAATTGTATTTCAAAATATTTAAATTTCGGCATTAAATAATGCTTAGAAGTTCATATGTCGCTGAACAAAATCAACCAACAAAACAATCAACATGAAAGAACTCTTTCATGGCATTAATCCATATAATTTTTACAGTTTCCTGAAGAAATCAAACTGTATTTCTGAATATAACTTCAACAAAACTACATGAAACATATATCACCGCCTCTAGTAATTTTGCCTACACAATCATGTATATGCACAAAAACTGAGTATCATCTACCATGTACTCAATTGTGAAATCAGAATGTCATATCATATCACTGGAAAGAAAATTAAATTTCGGCATTTGATGACCCATAAGGCGTTGATATACTGTTAAGCAAACAAACAATTTCTATTGGTAGTGTCCTATTGACATCATTTCAAATGTCAGTATTTCTACTGACAATATTTCTAGCGAGAGTACTTATATTGAAATTATTTTTTACAATATGTTTATTGACAGCATTTCGAATGGCATTATTTCTGTTGACAATATTTTTTAATCACTTTACCCTAAGTAAGGCGAAGATCCCACAAAGACGCAAGGGGCTACTGTGACTGAAAGGAAATGATTCTGTGAGGAGAAAGGACAACTGTACAGGCAAGTGCGGACTAAGGAGAAGAATGCGGTTTCATTGAATATTTTCCGTCATGACACTAAAATACGGATGTTGGCATTCACCAAGAAGAACGTTTCTATTGGCAACATTTCTGTTAACCGTCTGTTTTACTTAGGACGAATCGATGTTTACGGTATTTGATCTTTCCATTCGTCGTACGAATGATAAATTTATTAAAAGTAACCACTCCGAAGTAATTACTGTTACTTTTGACGAGCGAGAAAACCTTATAATTATAAAGTTAAATTAAAATGACCAACAATGAATTTTATCTGTAGTTGAAGCCATAAAATTGTATTTCAAAATATTTAAATTTCGGCATTAAATAATCCATAGAAGTTCATATGTCGCTGAACAAAATCATCCAACAAAACAATCAACATGGAAGGACAAACATAGTTCAAGAGACTTCTTACATTATACTTTTCATAAAAAAACAAACAAACAAACAAAAACACAAAAAAAAACAAAACAAAAACAAACACAAACAAAAAGAACTAAGCATTTGTTTGTCATTTTGATAGCTTTGCGATATTTCATTCTTTGTTATAATAATCTGACAAAATGGATTGGGCCGCATTTTATAATGTAAATTTGCAAGGTCCTCACCAAATTTTATGTGATAAAAAGTACATCTAAAAATAAAAAAAAAATAACAGTGAGAGAAGGTTAAAGGGAGATAACCGCTGAATTGAAGTCAGAACATTATCATTGATAACGCTCTCCTCCAATTTGCGGACCCTAGTTACTATATTCTTAATACTTGATATAATACAAAAATATCATAATGATAAAATCTGTCAACAATTATTTATAACTATTTATACTGGGACCCATGCATGCAATTACAAGTAACCATAATAATATTTTAAATTTTGAAATCATATTTATTTTTGCCACATAAATTTTTTAAAAACTGTTTCTAAATCGTCTTTTGCGGCACCTATGAGACGTGGCGCGCCGTTTGGGAAACACCGCTTTAAATATTCGATCTATTACTCTATAATACCTCATAACTGTAAAGAAAGCGAGTAATTCATTTTGAAGACTCTGTTACCATAAAATGATAAATTTTGAATTTGACACACTCGGCATTTGTTCGAGAACCGAGTTCGAATTCCAGTTCGTTATCTTTACTTATGACCAAATAACCTTTGGAATGTTATGAATGCATCTTCTCCGCCCAGGTATGGGTTAAATAGTAGGATTTGTATCTGCAAAAAACATTGTTATTCTCAAAAAAAAAAAAATTATAAAAAAATTAACACAATATCCACTTGCAAAAAAAAAAAAAAAAATTAATTCAATTTGAAACATATTTCGGCAGCAAATAACCCGCAACATGTTAGCAAACCGTAAAAAAACAAATGAATATCAAAGAAAGAATTGATATTTTAAATATGGAGAAAAGGACTTTCTTCCTTTGATAAAGTTTCCGTAAATATAACATAAAAAACGTAAATATAAGGGTTGAATTGGGTTTGTTTACATTATTTACATTGTTCTGACTATTGTCCTCGGCTTTATTGCCATATTCACGACGTTTCGGCCGATGTACGATCAGGACTTCTTCAGAGGATTGGAATTTCGAACCGAACCCTTTATTTTGTTCACCGGGATAGATTGTTCTAGTTCCACGTGCCATACCCCTTCCAGATGTCTTAGTTATCTTCCTTTAACTCAACTCCTCAACGCTGTAGCCAGCTATTGACGTCACACCCCTTTCGGTCAAATCACTGGATTCAACCAACGCTTTTATCCACTGGGCCATATGTCCTTTCAATCAACCGAAGAAGGCCGGAGCTTACAACGGTTGAAACGTCGTGAATATGGCAATAAAGATGAGGACAATAGTCAGAACAATGTAAATAATGTAAACAAACCCTATGCAACACTTATATTTACGTTTTTTATGTTATATTTACGGAAACTTTATCAAAGGAGGAAACAATGTCCGAACAATGTAAATAATGTAAATAATTACAATACCTCATCTCAAAAATATAGACAAACGCTTTTTTGAAATGGCCATTTCCTCTTAAGACATGACTCTTCCCGCAGATTCCTTTTCTTCATTGTCTGCGAGTTGCCATGACTTCATTGGAAAATTAGGGAAGAAGTTTCAAATTGCCTTCTCCACAGTTTTGGAATCAGTGTAATTTTTTAAAGACTGACTGATATCATGGTCTTACCTTGCTATTTTACCCATATCTGGGAGCTAAGAATCGAAATGGATTCTTGCCTTTTCCAAGTTTATTAATGTGAATTGAATGTAACAGAACTTGATCTCGGTTCATCGATTTCATTTTCCGTGCCGATAACAGTTACGCTATCCACAAACTTGGAACTTAAATAAACTTTTTTTTTCTTTTTTATTTTGGTGACGTATTTCTCAACACTTTTCTCATTTCCGTTGGGAACTAATACTGTAATAAACTTGAAAGACATAAATCAAAAGGCAGAGATGCAAAGCTGAAGTTTACATCTGAAAGAAAGATCCGGTTTTAAATTTACACGAGAGAACAGTTTTGACAGCAAACAGTTCACGAATACGCGAGAAAATGCGAGAAGCTCTTTTCTTACAAGTCATTAAAATTTTGAACGAGATGTTTGGGATCAAACCATTACTTTTTTTCATGCTGCCATTGAAGTATTAAAGAACATTTTATGAGATAGAATTTTTTTCATTTCTAGACTTTTCCGAGACGATTCTTCGATAGTGGGGTCTGTACATTTATTAGGCACGGATATACCATTCTATTTTTATAGATATTTTATATTTTACAAGAACAAGGCCCACGGTGACAAGATTCTAATTTTGTTTGAGATCAACTTAAGATAGAGGCTGAGGCTGGAATTCAGTTGTCCTGTATTATGAACGAACAAAATACAGAATGACAGAATATTATTTTTGAGACTATCAGTCAGTCTTGCTGATCATTAGGATCAGTTTAATTTTACTAGATGGATGAACCCTTGGGAATATCAGTTTCTGTAAGCTTGATGTGCGGGTGGTGTAATGGATAATGGCTCGGAATTGTTATCTGGAGACCCGAGTTCCAATTCCAGTTATGTTCGTTACATTCACTTAAGCGCAAATACCCCGGGGAAAGATATAAATCCACCTCTCCCCCCACCTATGGGTTAATTAGTTAGACTTGTTTCACTAAACCATTATTATCTCCAAACAATTCTCACAATGTAAAATATTTTCTGGCTTTAAATAACCTGCAATGGGTTGATAATCTGTAGAAAACAAATCAATAAAAAAACAAAAGAAACGAAAGACAAAACAAGTGGAACATATTTTACGACTAGATGATCAGTGTATTTAATTCGATGTGTAATCACATATTGTATTTTAGTATTTTTCGTTTATGTTATTCATAAATTCATCAAAATTAATACTCGACTTTATTTACACTATGTTCGTACTATTGAGTGCAAGTACACACTGCCCAAACGCAGGGATTGAACTCGCAATCAATATGATAACAAATTCAGAAGCCAACGCTTTAATCCACTAGGCCATTTCCCCATCTGGTTCATTTCAGATTTCGCTATGCTTTACCAAGAACCTTATACATCTGAGGAAGACCGGGGGTGTGTGTGTGTGCAACGGTTGAAACATTGTGATAACCATAAGACGAGGACAATAGATAGTGTGAATAATGATAACTACTAGTCTTGTATTAAAAAAAAATGTTTTAAAATATATTTCACTAATAAAACGAGGGACACTAAAATGTTAAAGCAAATAATTTGCGGGAAAAAATTAAATTTCAAAATATGGTTATGATGTAATGGAATAACCTGTCACCCCCACCATGAGTGACTACACTATAGGTAGTAACTACCTATAAGTAGCTGTAAGTCAACGGACTACAGAGACTAACTGGGATCTGTTACTCAGCTCTTAGCCGTTGTCGAAATCATTGCCTTCGGACAGAGAGGAATCGAGACGAGGCTATGCCGAAGGGCAGAGTCTCGTCCGGGGAAGTAGACAGACCCGAACCGGTTTATGAGAAGTTACCGGGAATTTTTGGCCGAGCCTACAGCCTCGGATTGCCCCACATTAAATTCGGCCTTGTGCCACATGCTTCCCAATGGGGGGGGGAAGGTTGGTAAATATTACTAGTTGGGATCTGTTGAGAAGGACTCAGACTATCGCGAGAACTACCGACTTTCCAATAGTGGCACTCACTACTGGATTGACTTGCGGCGACCTTGTGCATAACTGTTACCTTTATTGTTATTGTACTGGTTCGTTACAATAAATCTTTACCTATTTTATCAACCTTGTTTTTCAAGTATATATTCCTATTAGCACGGAATATAACAGGTTAAAACACTGTGACTCTGATAGTCAGTCTGAGTGCTTGGTGGTCATTGTCGACAGTAATATTTTCGGTAAATTATGTAACTACTTTCTCCATTCTGGTACCGTACTGTACGGTACCGGAATGGAGAAAAAGCAAAAGGAAAATGAATTTCAATTTGATAATCTCTCTGAATTAAACATAAATGTCGAAGTTTCACGCCTTGTTAGGAAAGGTATAGACCACCTCTTCTCTTTGCCAGCTATGGGTTAATTAGTGAGACTTGTATCACTAAACCATTATTATTCAACACTCACCAAATTCTTACAATCTAAAAATATTTTCTGGCTTTAAAATAACCCGTAAAGGGTTAATAAGCCGTCGAAAACGACTCAATCAATTAAAAATAAGAAAAATTTAAACTTGTCAGCCGTATACTACCGTTTTCTCAAATCGATGGTTAAAGATGGCTTTGAACGAAATGAGGCCTGTAGGTTTTAACGAAGACTATCCTTCGTCGAATCTTGTGAAATGGACCTACATAATCACTAAGAACTGTACCAAATAAGAGAAAACACACCACTTTAGAACTTTCACCAACGGTAAAAACTAAAATCGATATCACATGTAACACGAAGAGAAACTCTATAACATAATTAAGATGTCAATGTTTCACACTACTTCAAAGAAAATTTTAGGAAACAAAACCCCATCAATACTGGAAAGAGCGATAGCAGTTACTGGACATGAGAAACCTGTTTTCCTGAAAAATTAAAAGAAAGATTTTTTAAATTATCACTAGCATTATTCGAGTAGCCGTCGAAGTGCAAGAAACGATCAAGAAAAATACTGAAACATACGTTAACAAAATCCCAGAAATTCTATATTTATCTGAAATCCAAACGACATCATTAAAAATATTACTAATAATTTGCTAGAAAACTTGGTGATTTTTCTCCTTTTAAATGTAGCTTTTTCTAAAACTTCTTTAATTTTGACATGATTTACTTTCACGAGAAAAAAAAGTGTTTTTTTTCCTTTGTTTTCTCCCTGATTGTGTTTTACTTTCTAAAGAGAAGATTCTGTCTTATTTCTGAAGTGGTTCTCCTTTTGAGGAAATTATGATTAATGTGCTTCGGATATAAAGGAATGGTTTTGGCATTTTATACACTTAAGTGAACTTCATATGCTTTTTTTTTGTGTGTTTTCTTTTATTCGTCCTTGTTCTTAACCGTAGCAATAGAAATCCGGGAAGCGAAAAAAAAAAAAAAACATTATATTTTCAATTCCATTATATTTTTCTATACCCCGAAAAATATTATGAAAACGAAATGGGCAATATACTATAGGGATTAAATACTACAAACAAAAACGCCTTCGCATAAATATGGCAGTGCAATCAGATAATAATATACCTATCAAAAATATGTCTAAATAAATTATTTTTTTTTAAGCGTTTCACCCCAAGCAAGGCGGGAAGCCACTAGGAGGCAAGGGGTTACAGAAAATTTGGAACAACATCAGATAGAAGTGATAGAAGAAAGGATGAGGAGAAGGGTAGTCGATTGACATTACACTTGAATAGCTGGAGATTATAGCTCTCAGGGAAACTGGAATAGGGAAGGGAGTTCCACAGGCGAGAAGTGCGAGATATGAAGCTATTGGAGTAGAAGAGACGGCTACATTAGGTGTTTCAACAGTGAAGAGGTGAGAGCGAGATGCCAGCCTCGTAGGGCGCTTGAACTCATGAAGTCTGGGAACCAGCGAATGCAGCTCCTCGGAGCAATTGCCATGAAAGTATTTGTAAAACAGACAGAGAAAGGCGACGGTGTGTCTGTGAGAAAGTGACTGTAGATGAGATGCCAAAGCAAGGCCAATTATATTGCATATCCGCCTCTGGAGCCTATCAAGACCCCGAGGCAAACAGAAGGGGCTCCGGACCATATATGGCAGCAATATTCTATGCAAGGGCGAATTGTTGATTTGTAGATCTGGAGGATCGATTCCGGGGAGAAAGATTTCCTGGCGCGGCACAGGGAGCCAACTTTCCTTGCGGTGGACGAAGCAATTGACTCAATGTATTTGTTCCATCTCAGGTCAGCCGTCAACGTGAGACTGAGCAGCTGCAGAGAAATATAAGATTGTTGAAATTGAAAAAAAAAAAAAAGCACCTTAAAACTTATGTTGAACTGATAATAATTAGAGCCTTCTCTTATGTGTCATGACTCTCGGGACGTTCATGATCATGGTCGTCCATAGTTTCCTTTGCTTTTTAGCTCTTAATAAATTTTGTCTTTTTGTTACCTCCTAAACCTTGTTCTGTCATCGATTTATTCAAGCTCACTTGTAGGGTTATGCGTAGTTTCCTTTATCCATCTTCCTCTCACCCCGTCATGTACCCCTAGAAATTGCGAATATCTCTTCGTAATGTTAATGTGTCATTTTTTATTCTATTTTCTCTAAAACTTTGTCGTTGCACACATATTCGGTTCATGGTATTCTTAGTAGCCTTATGTAGAACCATATTTTTGCTGCTTCAAGTCTCTTCTCCGTCTGTGGGGAGATTTCACAGTATTCATTATCATAGGTAAGATAAAAAAAATGTACAGGAAAGAGGATTAACAAAATTCCTGACAATTTACGTTTAAAAGAGATTCGAAAAAATTGGACTGTGTGGAACTATTCGTCTACCCTGGAGAGTATTATTAATGGGCAGACAATACAAACACTGCACGTGCTGTGTATCGCTTAGTATCAGGATTTGTGCAAACAGAATACATGTGTTTACTACATTGATTTACACCGGTAAGGGACTGCGTTGAATAGAAAGTAAAACGATAATAATAATAATAATAATAATAATAATAATAATAATAATAATAATAATAATAATAATACCCTGCTGACTGCAATGTATCTTTGAAGATATTCAAAAAGCTGTCAAAATACAAGGACCTTGAAATAGAAATCTCGAAAATGTGGCATATGGGAACATCAACAATCCCTGTTGTAGTTGGAGCCCTAGGACTGGTTGGAAAAGATTGCAGTAGACTAATTGCAGGGATTCCTGGAAGCCCATGCCTCAAGGAGATACAAAAAATTGTTCTGACAATTACAGCCCACACTTTACGAAGGGCTCTATCTATGTAATTTTTATTTTATTTATTTTTATTTTTATTTTTTTATTTTTTATTTTTTTTTTTGTCAGTGAAAAGTGTCATGATGCCATTTCTAACCTTAGGTCCCTGGGTGGGACCCGGAAAAAATTATGTAAACGCCAGAAAGCAAATAAAATAAAAATAATAATAATAATAATAATAATAATAATAATAATAATAGGACCTGCAGCAATGTTAATGGACTTTACAATACACACAGACAGACCAATGAAAGCTAATCTCCCAGACATCGGGATCAGAGACCACAAAAAAAGAATATGCTTTCTTAGTGATATGGAAGTCCCTGCAGACCGTAATTTATTTTTGAAGATCATCAAAAGCTGTCAAAATACAAGGACCACGAAATCGAAATCTCAAAAATGTGGCACGTGAGGACATCAATAATTCCAGTTGTAGTAAGAACCCTTGGTGTTACTGGAAAGAGGTTCCGATAGATTCATTGACACGATCCCTGGTAGCCCATGCTTTAAAGAAATACAGAAACTTTACTCACAAATACAGCTCACATGTTACGAAGGGTTTTAACTATGTAAACTATGTGTGGTCTCAGTTTTTTTTTAATTTTTATTTTATTTTGTTAAATACTCATGTCATGATGCTATTTCTGACCTTAGGTCTCTGGTTGCAACCCGGAAAGAAATGAGTCTACACCAGAAATCAAAGGAAATAAAATAATTATAATAATAATGAAAATAGTGATGATGAGTTGTGAACTAGACTCATCTAATGTTGGTGTTTATAAGCTGTGGTCCTGGCATGAATTTTATACTTACTGCCTTCTGAAATGTACTTATGTAAATAAAGATAAATAAACAGATATTCAGCCATGCGACTTTCACATCGACTAAAATAGTTCTGTTGCAAAATATGGAATTATATAATAATAATAATAATAATAATAATAATAATAATAATAAGAAGAAGAAGAAGAAGAAGAAGAAGAAGAAGTGGAGGAAAGCATTTAAAACAACCATTCTTGAATAAAAAAATCAACATTCTGTATCAAGTGTTTCAAGACCTAGGACTTACGATAAAACTTTCCCAAATAGAAACTATGAGATGGAATTTGAATGAAAGCAGTGATAGCACATATCTTGAATACATATTAAAATTCAGAATATGGAATGAGCAAATACAAAAAACTCCAAACATCCCGTTGTATGGAACGCTTATAACAAATTTAATAAAAAAGATGAAGAAATGGAACATAGGAGAGGCTGTGCTAGAAGTAGTTTCGCCCAATACCACACGATGCTACAAAACCAATATATTAACCTAAGAACTCCAGTAATGTTATTAAACAGACTTGTCAGATATAGTCTCCCATATGGATGTCATGCGAGGAATCCAATTTATTCAGACATGTCTAAACTATTACCTATATACAACCGATTTCTAAGATTAAAATTAAATTAGCTTCAAGGTTTAAAGAAGACACTTCATCTCATCTTATAGACAGGTGCTACAGAATCGCAATTAAAGAAATAATAGAGACTGCATCGCCTGGGGATTTTCAACAGCAGCAACAATTAAAATGGATATCAAATGTAACTCAAAGAGAAAATAATGACGTAATCAAGATGTTGACAATCTACACTACTTCAAACAAAAGGTTAGGAAGGAAACTCCCATTAATACTAGAAAGAGTGGTAACAGAGGACATTTTCTTCAAAAATTGTTTTAAGAGAAAGATTTTAAAAAATTCAACCGACAGTAACGCTGTTTGGTCAAGGAATGTCGAATGTTTCCTTATAAGGAAACAGTCAATATCGCCATAATCATTACCCTTATATCAGTAGCTGTCAGAGCGCATGGGACGATTAAGAAGAATACAAATGCACATAATAAGAAAATTCCAGTAATTTCATTTTTATTCGAAATCTAAAAGACTGCGTTCATGAGTGAAGAACTTATTAACAACCTTCAAAAAAGAAAACAACCCAACTTTGGCCTCGGGTGAAAGGCTTTGTATATTGTAACAAACAACAAATTAAAAGAAGAATGTTTGAAAATAAAGACGAGACAATCAAGTAGATAATAATAATAATAATAATAATAATAATAATAATAATAATAATAATAATAATAATAATAATCGAATGTAGCAAATTACTTCAAAAGAACAGACAATGACTGGTGAGGAAAGGTGAACCACCGCGGACTTTGTAGGTAAATGCATTTGGATCATACAGGTCAATGATTGATGAATAAACCAAATTCTATTCGAGAGAATGAAACATAAAATTCTCTGGGATTTTGTGATTCAAACGAACCACTGAATCCATGCCAGAGAACCGGATCCATTAGCTATAAACAAGTGAGAACGAATGCAATAGATAGATGTCGATGTCCGGGTAGACCACAAAGGCATAAATTCGAAATCCAAAGAAAAGTGAAAAGATGGCAAGTCTCCCGACCTTATCAGAGAGCTAAGGAAAGTGTAGAACACGAGCATAGCCGCCGTACCTGTCTTTTTTTTTTCTTCAAAATGTTAGAAACAGACTCGAAAAGTAATTGAAAATAAGAGAGGGCGCCCGACCGGCAAAAACGAGAGAGCTGCTTAAAACAGTTCGAATACAGAGAATGCCGGATTATCGTAGTGACTTGTTGTCACTTAATTTTCAGTGTAAGCCACCAGTTAGTATTGCTATGAACACTCAACGACTGAAAGAAAAATCATTATCATGTAGACGTTATTTACAGCAGAAAATATTCCCCGACAGAAAAAAAAAAAAAAAAAATACATCAAAAGATTTTGAAAAAGTAATCACCTTGAAACAAAAGTGGCTTGTGACTTATTTACATAGGGCAGGGTTACAATAACATCCTGTGACCTGCTGAGAGTTCTTTCGTATTTGTTTAAACAAAATCTAGTCTTAATGTAATTCTAATCAAAAGCCGTTTGAAATGGAGATGAAAAAGGGAAGATTAAACATCATCTTTGAATCTAGACTTACGACATACTTTAATCAAGAAAAAAAGAAAAGAAATAGTAACGTACACACACTCTCAGACACCTATATATTTATATATACCCTATTTGAGAGCATATAGGATACATCGGCAAAAAGGAAAGCCCCAATTTTAGCAATGAATAGCTACGAAAGAAAGCACATTAGCCTCGCATATAAGATACATGAAGTCTTTGTGTGTGTGCGTGTGTCTATCTGTCTGTGTGGTGAGGACACGCTCGTAGATGCAACGCTTAGCGACTCGAACGAAACATCGACGAGCCAATTATCCTTGGAAAAGGTCTGAATCCATCTGGTCCTTCTCCTCGTCATGGGTTAAATAGCAGGGCAAAAAAGGATTCTTTAGCCATTGTTCAACATTGTTCACTGCCATATAAGAAGACGGACATCACATAGCAATCCAGCACCCTTTTCTTTGTTTCTAGTGGTAGGATTTAATTTTTTTTTTAAAGCAATTCACCCCAAGCAAAATAGGAGTGCCACTAGCATGGAAGGGGTTACAGGAAACTGAGAACAAGAGTAAAGAGTACCGCTTGAGGAAAGGATACAGAGAAGGACGGGGGAACAAGCTCAGGGTATCAGATGTCGATTGACATTACACTTGAATATTTTTAGATTATAGTCATCGGGGAAGCAAGTAAGGGGAAGGGAGTTCCACAGACGGGAAGTGCTAGAGAAGAAGCTGTTTGAGTAGAAGAGGCGATTATATTCAACCATTTTGAAAGTGAAAAGGTGGGACCGAGATGCCAGCCTGGTAGCTCGCTTAAATTCATGCAGTCTGGGAACCAGCGGAAGTAGCTCGTCTGTGCAGAGGATTTGGAATGAGTCTAAGGATGATTAAAAAGGTGTTTAGAGTGATCACTAGTGATAGCAATATTATGCCTCAATTCATCTTCCCACGGGGCCTGCAACTCAGCACAGAGGCCAACCTCAAGTATTTTGATGAAGTAGTACTGACTTGGGTCAAGAGGATGGCTGCCGAAAGACCTTATATCTGGCAACAGGACACTGCACCATGCCGCACAAGCATGCGAATCCTGTCATGGCTGTCAGACAATTTCTGCGACTATATCACCCTTTAATTCTAGTCATCTAACTCCTCAAACTGCAAACCCCTGGTTTATGATGTGCGGGGCGCAGTTGAGCGGGAGACCAACAAAACTCTTTGTATCATCTAAGATGAACTGAAGGCAAAGATTATGGCAGCATTCACGAATTAAACAAAGAGACCATCCGGAAGAGATGCAGGAGATTCCGAAGTCTTCTGGCGGTCGTGGTTGAAACCAATGACGATTTTATTGGATAAATGTCCTTTTTAGTATTTCAAGATATTTTTATGTCATTTTGGTAAATATATCTGTTAAAATGATATGTCAGTGTTATTTTCATTTTTGTGTACTCCAGACAACCATTCATCCCTCACACTCACACACACACACACACACACACACACACACACACACACACACACACACACACTATATATATATATATATATATATATATATATATATTCTAGCAGCATGGACCGACGTTGCCCGTGCTTGATTAAAAAATCGTACAACTCATACAGCAATCGCTATCACTTGACTTAAATTATTTTTGCCCTTACTTGCCATTAAAGCAGTGCCCTTTGCCGTGTTGATGTTGCTACATGCCTTACTTCTGGCACTGCGAATTTTTTCTAAGCTCTATACTAAACATTAAATCTGTTACGAAAAAAGAACTAAACAAAATGAACACAAAACGATCAGCTTTAAAAAAGGACTCGTAACTGGACAAACCGAATGAAAAAAGAATGTTAACAACAAATACTTCTTCACATTCAACCCAGTTATGCAGAATCAGCCATGCAGATTTAAATTTTTCCTACTTGTGACGAATGCAGCTATCGATTTTTTTGCATGCTAGCATGCTAGTTAACATTCGTGTCAGTCAGCTGTTGGCTCTCACGCTGGCCAATAGAATCTTCCGGCCTATTCGTGGCAGCCAGCTATAGGCTGCCACTCTGACCAGTAGAAAATGGCCGCAAACTACATGAAAACTGAAAAAGAAGCATGAAAAAATCGATTATTTCCACTATCGATGGGAGTTGGGAAATGCAACGTCTGTCTTGGCCTTTCCGCTAATTTGGAGCATGTACATATAAATTTTGGTGCAAATCCGTCGAAAATTGCGGCCGTGC
Organism: Acanthosepion lycidas; assembly: GCA_963932145.1. Taxonomy (NCBI): domain Eukaryota; kingdom Metazoa; phylum Mollusca; class Cephalopoda; order Sepiida; family Sepiidae; genus Acanthosepion; species Acanthosepion lycidas. Next base: position 37,773,920 of record OZ010582.1, on the reverse strand, counting down.
ATTCGTTACACACACACACACACACACACACACACACACACACACACACACACACACACACATCCTGCCTTATATATATATATATATATATATATGATAAAAAATATATTTTTACGATATGTAATATTTATCCGTTGAAGTGCACAATATAAGGGATAAAGTGTATGTAAAATACCTACAAAACTGCATTCGAATCCAAAAATTACTACTCAATAACCGCTATAATAATTTGAAACAACCATTATTGTCCACACAATAACCATTAGAATAATACAATAGACATAAACATAATGCACCATTGACCAGCATATATACATAGTCGAGCCAAAACACAACACACATGGCCTGAAGATTGCGTTTATGCACGAAACAGACTGTTGCAGTTGGGTATTGACCTCAATGATCACATTTACACAGGCACACACACACACACATATAAAACTTACACACACACACACACACACACACATATATATATATATATATATATATATATATATATATATATATATATATATATATATATATAACTCTATAAACCCTTTCCCACGATCGAAATCGTTCTGTGACAATCGGTCGAGTGAGCTATATCCCTTGGTTTTAACCAGTCCCGAACTTTGTAGCTTCGACGCCCCATGTCACATACACGATGATAAATCATCCACATTCCCTTTGTATTCCATTAGTAAGGTGGAAGTCCCACTAGGACAAGTGCTTCCCAGGAACTGCTGCTTTATGGAACAAAATCCCGGGAGGATGATTTCCCGATCCCTATAATCTTAACCTCTTCAAGTTTTAGGTTAATTATTATCTTTCTCAAATAACTTTATAAACTGCTCTTTTTACCTTCATCTCTTACGGTCATACAACACCATTCATTGACCTTTTACTTTGAGTGGCTCTTGGACTTTGTATTTTAAGAACATTAGTATAAAAATATATATTATTATAATAATATATTATAATATTAATGATAAATAATATATACATACACACACACACACACACACACACACACATATATATATATATATATATATATATATATATATATATATATATATATATTGTGCTACAGAAATACCTTCCTCGTATTGCTCCCAGAAATACCTCCTACATAATGGTAGCTCCCAGAAATACCTCCTATATAATGGTAAGACATTAGTGATAATGGTGTCTTCAACTTACCATTATAAGGAGGTATTTCTGCCACACCCTGCAAACACATACACACGCATACTCATATATATATATATGGCATGGTGATGTATATTTTAAAAGCTAAAAAAAACAGCCACCTTATCAAGTTTATTTCTGGGATATAAAAAATATAAACGTGTAAGTTTAATTGATATTGATGATAACAAATAGAGGAAAAATATGAATTTCAAGAAATCTAGAGTCCAATAACATTCAGACCCAGTAAGCATTCCCGGTTTTTACAGATTTTACGGGATCTGATATACAAGGACTCGAGAACCTTGAGGTGATATGAGGAGTCCACCCTAAAATCAAAGACACAATTCCTACTCTTTATAACATGCTCTGCAATAGAAGAGCCAGAAGTATAAATTAGTTGACTTTTCCTGGCATCCGGATTCAAAATCCTGGGGGGTAATTGTTGCTTTATTCTCAGATGCAAAAGTTGAGACGTCCTCCCTATGTTTTAATGCCATATAAATTATGTTTATTCCTAGCTATCCTTAAAATTTGTACTACAAAAAACGTATTTAAATATATATATATATATATATATATATATACATATATATATATATGTGTGTGTGTATATATAGAGAGAGAGAGAGGGAGAGAGAGAGAGAGAAATGGAAATGGAATGGAATGCTAAAATCACTTATATTCCTGACTAATAAGGTAGTAAATATAATTTATTTTCAGATATATATTTAATTCTTAATAGACGTTACTTACATTTTTCTAAAAACACGTTAATTTTTTGTGTCAGCTTATTTTAAATGTGTTTGTGTTCATTCTTAAAACATTTAATCTAATTTTACATCATCAGGTTGTGTTTATCAGATAATTTTTTTAAATAATTGAGGTTTCTTCTAGTAGGAAGAAAATGAGTGTAAAAAATTCCAAGTAAATAAATTTTAAATAAATAGTGAAAATTAGTCAAAAGCTCTCTTGGTTTATAATTTATTGCATATTTAGATATAATTGACCTCTATGAATATTTCTTAAGGATTTTCGTTGTATTTATACTGACGTAATATCTTATTGGGTAAAAACGATTTTAAAATTTTTTAATTACTTTTTTACTTTTTAAATTATTATTATTATTATTATTATTATTATTATTATTATAATCTCCTTTTATGAATAGGAATGTATAAGACAAATAATAGGTAACTGACTGACGACAAGGGGAAACCGGCGTTTGCTGTACTTCTCTCCCGCCATATATACTCTTTCTAGCGCGTTCGAAATTTTGGTTAAAAATCTTGTTTATTTTACGTCAGTGGTCGATGCAATATTTAGTATTAGATTTTCATGTGAAAAACACATCGATTTGTAAATTATTGCAAAATATCAAATAATTTTCAGATTTTAATGAAACATTCAGGACTTATTCACAAATGAATGAAATTATTCTTTAATGTTTTTTTTTGAAAATCTTAATAAAAAATATTTTTTTTTACATATGTTGCCACCACCTCCAACTTAACTTACTTAATTTCATGAAATTTTGAGAAATTAAATTGCAATCTCAAAATTTGCTTGATTAGTTAAAAGCAGGACATCTTGGAGAAAATTTTTTTGTAAAACAGCATCCCCAATTACCGAAAATCTGCTCTGAATCGTAAAATAGAACACGCAATAAAACTATGACATTATTTAATTAGAAAAGCTTTTAACTGCTTTTATAAATAAGAGTTATTAAGGACACTATTGTCTTAAGAAAAAAATTTCGATGAATAAAGGATTTTTACAAGAATTTTCGTTTTTTTTAAAAATTTGAATAATAATAATTTAAATCGTTTAAAATTCTGCATTACTTCAATCCGGTTAGGTGATATTGGTATTAAGTGAAAACTATATTTACGAATTAAAATTTTAAAAATAATTTTAAATTTTGTTTTTTAGTCTAGAAACATTCCCATTTTCGTAAGTATGGATGTCCATCACGGGTTTTAAGAATTGTCCTCTCTAAAAATTTGACCGTCTGCAATTATTTCATTTTCATTTCTGTGATTCATCGTGTTAACGTCTTGACAGGCTGTTCACATTATCCTTCAAAATTTTAAACTTTAAAATTTAAAGTAATTTTTACATTTTTTAATTCCGACTTCACTAAATATTTTTATTTTATGTCTTTATTTTAATGCGGCTCATACTTCAGTTAAGTAATTTTTTAGGTTAACTTAAAGAAAGAACCCAATATAATTCTACTAAAAGATAATTTTTATTTAGTTCAAATTAAATTTAATTTCTATTTGAAGTTCTTATTTTTTTAATTTGCGGGTCAGTTCGAAATTTTCTTTGAAATTATTTTTACTTTAACTCCTATTTCATAAAAATGTCTTTTTGTTAGTAGTTTTTTTTACATTTTTTTAAAAGTTTATTCTTTTTTGTGAGAGTTATTTTGATAAAAACGTAAAGCTATAACTAAATGTATAAATAACTAAAATTCAATAAAGTATTAAATAATTGCTGAAAATATGTTAATTTTTAAAAAAATTACTAGGTAGTTAAAAACCAAAAACAAATCGTTCACTTAGATTTCTTAAATTTATGTCAATTTCTGGTCAACCATACTTAGATTTCAACAGGTTCGGCTGCCAATCAATCGATTAACAAGTCAGAAAAACAATACTACGTTTTATGTTATAAGTGGTATTTGTTTCAGTTCAGTTTAATTTAACTTTAAATTTGCTAATTTTCCTCAAATAACATGTCGCAAATATATATTTCTTTTTGGAAGATTTTTAAAACCGAGAATTAACTTTTGTTTGCAAATCTGTTAAAATGACCAATATTTATTGATTTTCTGAAAGCGACCAAAAAATTGAGATTCCAATCAATATAATTTCTATTTGAATTACACCAGAGTATTTAGCTTACTATAAATAGTAATTTTAATCCTTTAGCTTTCAATTAAAGCTAAAAAGAAAGCTTCAAGAATTTATTTTAAACCTTAGGTATCGAAAATTTACTGAGGTCCGTAATATATATATATATATATATATATATATATATATATTGTGGAATCTTCCACAACAAGCCAGTTAACCCCTGCTAGGAAATGCACTATTCCTGTTGTAATTTTCACCATCACAATCTTGCAAATATATAACAAGCATTGATTGGTTAATCACCTTCAATCTGGCTTCCTGATTGGTTAGTTCCGACCAATCAAACCGCTTGCACGCGACAAATCTGTTTTCCCGCTCAATATGCTCGGAGCCTCCCACGTGATACACGACCTTATAAAAACAGAACATGTGTAAACTCTTCTCTGTCTCGCGTCTCATTCCTTGCTACAAAGATGTAATCTTCAAGAACTCTCGTCTTAACTAACGCAGTCAGACGTTAAAGACCATTACCAACATTCACGCAAGTACGAACTCTGAAATCTCTTCTGAACTTTTACCAACTTTACAACTCACAATTCCAAACATGCTAAAGAAATAATTTAATTACTTTCACTTTATGAACTTAGGTACAAATATTACCTAGTCTAAGAGACACAACTCTGTCTAACCTTTTCACTCAGTATTCATGCATGTATATCAAATATTAATAAATTAAATTGTTACGTTTTGAAACAAGATGTTTATGAATCATTGTTCTATGTCTTGTATTAATTGTTGTGGATAGAAGATTATTGAACACACACAATTTTAAACCTTCTGACAATTCAAATCTTCTATTCTTCTCCAACACATATCACCACATCCGCAACAATATAATATATATCACATCTTTCATATATATATATATATATATATATATATATATATATATATATATATATATATTACACTTAATCCACTCTTAATCCTCATAAATGAAAAATGTAAGAACACAAGAAAAGCTTATGAAAAATTCTTTCCATAGTTTTCAACGAAACATATGCAAAACAAGGACTCCTGCCCAACTATACTATCTCTCTCTCTCCCTCTGTATCTATCTATCTATCTATCTATCTATCTATCTATCTATATATATATATATATATAATACAGATAGAGGAACTGACATAGAAAAAGGAAAGATTTTTCAAGTTATCTTTTTCAATAGTTATAGGTAAGAATTGAAAGCTAAAGAATAAAGAAGGCTAAAGTAAAAGAAAGACCCTAAAATCTATTCACGCACAATCTTAAATCTCACCCTTAAAATTCAAAATCCTTCCGCGTGTCATTATCTTTTATGTCGTATTTATTTTCCTAACACAGACCGATTCCTGGCCCCAGCGTGTCTCCCCCTTTTTTTACAGACACTTCGCTCAACAGCAGCAGCAGTAATTTCTAACGCCTACCCGATCAACAAACAGGTTACACTGACATTGACTGATTTTTTTTTTTTTTTCACATTATAAAATCTTCCCAAGCTATTTTATCATTCTTCTTTCTCTAAATTCTTTTCTAATTTCTTATTTCCTTTCTCTAGTCTTTCCTTCTTAGATTTGTAATCCCCCCCTTTCTTTATTTCTTTCTTTCTTTCTTTCTTTCTTTCTTTCTTTCTTTCTTTCTTTGCACTTTTTTTCCCTTTCAGGTTTTCATTTTCATTTTATTTTTCATTTATTTCTCTCTTTTTTTTTTTTTTCTATATTCCTTTCTTTTTTTAATTTTCTCGTCCGTGCCTAAATTTTCTCCTCGTTCGTATTGTTTTATCTCTTCTCCCGTTATCATTTATCCACACGTTCACCCCTAGCTGTTATACAGCAGCATCGAAGGGATACATGTCATAATCAAAATTCTGACATTCCACACTACTTCAAACAAAAGACTAGAAAGTAAACCCTCATCAATATTGAAAAGAGCGATAACAGCTACTGGCCTTGCGAAAACTATTTTCCTGAAAAAATATTTTAAGAGGAAGATTTTATAAACTTCAACCTACAGCAGTACTGGCTGATCGGCTAATGAATGCCAAATGTTTCCTTATAAGGAAACGGCTAATATCATTCCTTTATTTTTCTCACCATAATTGTTCTTCTCTCGAGCAACCTCTTAATGTTTATTAAAAAAGAATGACGCATGTTTCTACTGATTTTTTTTCGTGCTGTTTTTTTTTTTTTAAATGTTTTCATGCATGTGTCTGAATGTAATTTTAATGCAGACTTGAAGGGTGTGTGCATATTCTTGCTTTTGCAAGTTTGCACATGTCAAAACATCAGTGCTTAATATACCGCTCATGTAACCTTGTGTATTGCAATTAGAGTACAAGAAAGAATTTCATGGACAGATTGCGATGAGAGCGTCGCAAAAAAGGAAGAAAAAAAACGCAAATGGAAATATGAAGAAGTCTTCGTATGATATTGTAAAAGAGAGACATAGTGATAAATGATGATGAAAGATATTGCGAGGAAGAAAAACAATGAGAAACATAAAATAGGAGGGAAAAAATGTTATCCCTGTCTTTAAAACAGAAGAGTCTGAAGTTCGCATATAGGACTGAATGTGATTATATATATATATATATATATATATATATATATATATATATATATATATATCCAAGTATATGATTGGTGTATATGGAATGAATTCCAATAACCAATAATTACTATTCTTAAAAGAGTGCTCAATAAAAAGTAGAGCAGATATAATTATTTATTTTTAAAGAAAAAAAATTTTATAACATAAATATGTTATAAAATCACTACAAAAATAGCCATTTTGTTTCAACACCCTCGGTGTCTTATCAAGTGATGAGGTTGAATGTAAATGTCATCACTTGATAAGACACCGAAGGTGTTGAAACAAAATGGCTATTTTTGTAGTGATTTTATAACATATTTATGTTATAAAATTTTTTTTCTTTAAAAATAAATAATTATATATATATATATATATATATATATATATATATATATATATATATATCTTAGTCTCTTTTTTTTCTAGGCTTTCTTTTTCACTTGTTTTTAGCCAAATTTACTGCATTATACACTGCGTGCCAAATTATTATCGAGATAATTTTTTTTCAAATATTTCAAAAACTGTCCAATCAATTCACACAAAATTTTCACACAATGTTGGCAACACTGACTTTCTTAATCACTGAAATTTTCGTACTGATCTGCGCAATGTAAACATACTGTATTTGTTATCAGCACTGTGATTTGAGTGTGCCAAATTATTAGAAATGTTTAATAATTTAGTGAAAAGATGGGCCATAAAAGCAGTTTAAGTAATGCTGAAAAGAAAATTATCACCTCAGAACTCTCAAAAGGTAAATCTACCCTAGAAATTTCTAAAATGATAGGGAAGTGTCATCAAACAGTGAAAAAGTTCGCCACCGACCCTACACAAGTACGCAAAAGAGCAGATAAAGGTAAGCCGAGTGTTATTTCACGTCGTCTCATGTCATGAATTAAACGAGAGGCCACGAATATCCCTGGACTTACCAGTTAAGAGCTTTTCAGTCGCATTGGGGATCCTACTGTGTCTAAAAGTACTCGCTGTTGGTATCTGAGGAAAATAGCAACAACAGTCAAACTTGTATCGAAGCCTCCATTGAGGAGAAATCGCATTCAAAATCGATTGAAATGGACCGAGGACAATATGAAGATTGACTTCTCTAAAGTTTTGTTCACAGACGAAACTCAAGCAACACTTGATGGGCCAGATAGATGGTGCAAAGGCTGGGTAATGAATGGACAGAATCGCCATCAGCGTTTGAGACACCAACAAGGCAGTTGAGGCATAATGATCTGGGGTGGTATTATTGGAAAAACATTAGTGGGCCCATGGAGAGTACCAGATAGCGTCAAAATGACTGCTGATGCATACATAGCGTTTATGAAGGAGCATCTTGAGCCGTGAATGAAAAGGCAGAGAGTTGCCTTCAGAAGGGCCATTGATTTTTGTGCAAGATAATGCTCTCTCACATGCCGCTCACAAGACTACTGAATATTTGAAACAGTTAGGCTTCGATGGACCTAAAAAAATGAAGTGGCCAGCAAATTCTACGGATTTGAACCCAGTCGAAAACCTTTGGAGCATCATGAAGCGAGGACTGTACGGCAACGGACGACAATTCAGAAGCAACGCTGAGTTGTGGGAAGCAATTCTTGACAAATCTCGCGGCATTACAGCAGATGACATCCTACAATTAACAAATTCTATGGATCATCGTCTTCTTCAAGTAATTTCAAAACAGGGAAAGCACATTCCCTATTAATTTGTTTAAAATTGTGCCTTTGTTTGTACCTGTTATTATTTGTTTGATTATCTTATTTATTAGCTTCTTTTGATCATAAACATTCACGTTGAACATTAATAAACGTTTTGTTTGCTCAATTCTGGGAATTTTACTGAACCTTTCTAATAATTTGGCACACTCAAATCACTGTGCTGATAACAAATATGGCGCCAGTTTGTTTTCATCGCGCAGATCAATACGAAAATTTCAGTGATTGCGCAGGTCAGTGTTGCCAAATTGTGTGAAAATTTTGTGTGAATTGATTGGACGGTTTTTGAAATATTAGAAATAAAGTTATCTCGATAATAATTTGGCACGCAGTGTATTCTGGAATTAAGTTTTCTGATTTAAAATTTTAATTCTTTTAGAAGCAAAATATGAATAAAATATCTTACAACTTACACTTGTCATCTTCCGTTACTTTCTTGATTCCCCAAGTTTTTTGCATCGCATTCACATGCATCAAAAAAACAACCCCCCATCCCCAAAAAACCCTAACAACAACAAAAAAGGATAACTTTACACACATATAAATTCTTCTTTTATATCTGTTGTAACCTAGGGTAGGTTACTGAACAGAATAATCAAACGAATGTTGGTAATGAACGATAATACTTAGGACAAGAACAATACATAAGATTCGCCAGCGACGCGTAGAAGTAGTAGTTAACTGCTAGAAGTGAGTCAAGTGAATCCCACAATGAATCTCTAACTGCAGGATATCTACCAACCGGCCCACGCGGTCAGATGTGGCACAGGGCCGAATTTAATGTATGGTATCCGAGCCCGTAGGCTCGGCCAAAATTTCCCTGTAGACACCGTATAAAATTGGTTCCGGCAGCTGCTTCCCGAGACGAGACTCTGCCCTTCGACATAGCCTCGTCTGGAGATCCTCTCCGCCCGGAGGCAGAGAGTTTGAGCAACACAGCTAGAGATGAATCTCCAACTGCAGACCAACATACAGTATTTACTACTGTTTTTATGTGAGTGGGGACATAACCATTATCGTCCGTAGGTATGCTACAACAATATCCTAACTTCATTCAGACGATCAAGGTTCTCCACAACTTTGTTTTTTGCTGCTTTAAATAATAATTTACTTTTTATTATCCCTCATTATCCGTGTTCTCTCATCGATTCCTACAAAAAATTACTAAGTAGGTTACATGCTGTTTCCACACATCTTTCCATTAACATGTGAGTGTCGAATTATCCAGACTCTCTTTTCTCATTATGTTTCCCAGAAATTTCACGTGTTTCTTTTTTATTTTAAATATAAATTTCTTTGTTATTTCTGTTTTACTTAAGATTCTCTCTTTGCTAACATGTCCTGTTCTTTTCAATCTTAGAATTTATCGGTAGAACCACATCTCTGTTAGCCTCGCGACTCTTTTTCGTTTGTGAGAAAATTCGCCGCCATTTGGGAGATTAGATATTACACAGCAATTCAGCGCTATTTTCTTTGTTTCTAACGATATTTTCCAATCTCCTGATACTTTGCTTAGTTTCTGAGAGACATCTTTCGCTATTTTTATCCCTCTTCGGAATTCTGTCGCATTTTTCCGTCATCTGTTACTACACTACCCAGATAGTTAAATTCCCGTACCTGTTTGGCTGTCTCTCTTGCTTCTGTCTTTTTACAGTTAACAGTAATAGAAATATTTACCGTTTCCTTATGTGGTAACAATCAGCGTTCTCTGACTGAACAGCTAAGGGCTACTGACGGTTCAAATTTATAAAATCATTCTATTAAAGCAAGTTTTCAAGAAAATCTTCTTTTATTCATTTTACCCCAAGCAAGGCAATAAAACCACAAAGACGCAAAGGGGTCACTGAGAGCGAAAGAAGCTGAGAAAAAGCGTTATATGAGGGGAGAGGGCAATAAAAGAACAGGCTTCAAGGAAAAAAAAATGAGGATTGACATTGTATTAGAAGAAGAAAATCGTAGTTGACAAGAAAGCCACAAACCGGAAGAAAGTTCTGAGCGAAGAAGATCTAGGGAAGAAACTATTAGAATAGGACTTACGGTTATATCTTATAATTTCAACAGTGCAATAATAATAAAAAAAAACAAAAAAACACCTAGCTGCCAATCTAGTACTATGCTTAAATTCACGGAGTTGAGGTACGAAAGAGAAATGCTCATCATAACGAAGATCATTAAAATAAATATAGAAAAGGTACATGGAATCTACATGACAACAGTAGGAAAGTGATTGAAGCCGAGATGCCAGGTCAGGACTGATAACATTGCAGATTCTTCTTTAGATTTTGCAAAGAATCTCAAGACAATTAAATTTTTTACACTATCTACATTATTCGGACTATTGTCTTCATCTTTATTGCCATATTTATCACAACGTTTCGGCGATTCTTCAATATCTGTCTATATTTCTGAGATGAGGTATTATGTACATTATTTACATTATTCAGACTATTGTCCTCATCTTTATTGCCATATTTATCACAACGTTTCGGCGATCCTTCAGTATCTGTCTATATTTCTGAGAATAGGTGTTATGTACACTATTTATATTATTCGGACTATTGTCCTCATCTTTGTCGCCATATTTATTACAATATTTCTTGTTCAGGTGGTTGGAACTGTTCTAGTTCCACCTGCCGTCTCTAATGGATGTCAGTTATCAGTTATCTCCTGTTAATTCCCCTCTCCAAGTTCTTCACCGCCTTAACCAGGTATCGAACTCACAATCTTTTGGTCCTGTCATTGGATCTAACTAACGCCTTTATCCACTGTGCTATGTGTCCTTGGGGACACATGGCACAGTGGATATAGACAAACACTTACATTTTTTTTCATCCTCTCTGATAAAACGTAATTGATTGCCGAACACCCTAATATTTAAAAAATTGTCGGTATCTGCTTCTCAAAATTGGCGGAACGCTCCAGTAACTGACATGCATAACTGAAAACGTTTACGTCTTATAATCATTTTTTCTTTATCACCTATGGATTTCATAGAACAATCCTTGGCAGCCATTAGCATCTATTTTTTTATCATTTTGTTTTTGTACGCGCGAGGCGGAGACTATCATTTTACCGCCAAATGTTTATGACTTTAGTGCAAGAAAGCTTGTTTTGATCATAAAATATGCATAATTAATTAGACACATAAATTTTGAAAAGTAGCTGACATCGCATCTACTACGCACAATTAATGCAGTGGATGCATCAATTTCTGACTATCTGTCTTAAATAAGCTCCGAATTTTGCTAAACGTGTAGGTTACATGAAAATGAGTCAATTGCTCATCATCTTGAAACAGTTGCCCCATCTGTTTTATTAGACGCACAACGCAAATAATCCCGACATATGTTCTATTTTCTAATTTTTGTCACCTCTACATTGTTTTTTTTTGTTGTTGTTAAATAGATGCTGTTGCTGCAAGAATAATTAGCGTAAGAATCAGTTATGTTTAATCGACAAAACATTAATGAAAAAAACAAAACGAAGTGCATAAAAAAACGAAAAAGAAACGATAATTTCTTTTTCTCAAAAAGTAATGCTTTTTACTTTCTTTCATTTTCTTCTGTGCGAACAAAAATAAAAGCATTTACTATTTTACATTCATAAAATCTTCGTTTAATATACTATCCATATAAATTTGAGGGTAGTGCAACGGTTACCAACCCAGAAAGGGGAACGGGTGCTTTGAATTCAGATTCAGAACATGTCTGTGTCGCTCACTCCGCTCTTGGGGAAAGAACGACCCCATCTTCCATATATGTGATCAAATAGCAAGGTATATTCAGTTCTTTTGCGTTGTGTGTCAGCCACTCTAGGGGAAGAAAAAAACTCTGAATTCAAAGCTCCGTAAATAAATAGGGGGTCTGGTTTCTTTATGAAGACATCCAGTCTTGAAGAAGGACAGTTCTGAACAGAAAACAAAAAAACAAAAAAAAGAAAAACAAAAAAGAAAACAAAACAAAAGCATCTTGAAAAGTGAGGGTCTCCGTTAGGCTATTTTGTCCCGGACACATCAACTGCTGCCATAGCTGCAGTACATATGGTGTACATACGACCTTAATTGCTTATGGAAGTTATGATCGCGATCATATAATCGCTAGCTGAAGTACTTGACTTTGCTCGGGTCTCTAAATACCTGAATACAACGATACATACAACATGAATAAGAACTCATGAGTTTACAATTGCTTAAAAATTTCTCTGACAATCTTCAGTCGATCTAGGAACAATTCTATTTTACTTTTATACAAAATTATAAACAAATAGAGAAAATAAATGAAAAATAAGCAACTATTGGACTTAAAAAGAAATTATATTCTTAGAGTTTAATAAAAATAATTTAGGGAAGTTATTTTTGTATAAAAAATAATTTTATTAGAATTTTATGAATGTTTATTGCATCAATTATTCCCGTTCAATTGTTTCCCAGGAATACGATCGTAAATAATCATCGGTTCGCTTATCGCCTGCCTCACACTCCACCTGGTCTTTTGAACGAGAGCAGAGGTTTATCCCTTGTTTTCTGTTTAGGATTGGGTTTCCGATTCTTTCTCTTTCACTCCCAGTAGCTCCTTGCATCTTAGTGTCCGTCTTGCTTGGGGTGAATTAATTAAAAAAAAAAAAAAAAGAAGTCTGATTTTTAATTCAGCTGGACAGTTTCACTTTCCATGTTGATGACCCCTTGGTCACCAGAACCTTCGTTTGTACTTTTTTTTAAAAATCACAATGTAAATAAATATATTAACATATCTACACTTAGTGTATTTCCGGTTGATGCCGAGTCACGTAAAATGATATCCTTCTTTTTGCAATTCTGCGGAAATAGCATTTTTAACCTTATGTTGATCTCTGGCGCCCCTCTAGTAACCTCGAAGGTAGCATCGCCTATCCCACGTGCATATCCGAGTCAATTTACCCTTATAGATTTATCTTCAGTCCCTATATTCCAGCTGACCCTGGGATGTGTACAAGCAGTCTTATACTAATAGTATAGGCTAATATCCGTGGTACTACCCAAAACCTCAAAGATTTTTTTGGTATTTAACATCGAGTGTTCATTGTCTAACCTCGAAGTTGTCTTCTAAAGTACGTATGTAGCGTTCTCACAAATGATGCTGTTCGTAGAGCTGGGCACCTCGAGGCAGTGTAATAGTTAGCTTAGCTTGTCTCGCTAGAACAGTTACGACTGAGTAGTGAGTTCGATTCTCACTGGGTGCCCTCTACTTTCGGTCTTGTGCCTCATCTAAGCTACGCTTGGAAAATCACTACTGTTCGCTGAGTTATATTCTATTCTCTCATGTTCCTCAATCGTTTGCAATATATATCGTATACAAAACTAGTTCAAAAGGTATGGAAATACGTTCTCACTTGAATTGATTTCATTTCATTTCAACTATTGAATTAGCTACTATTACTGACGGGAAATTTGGGATTTTCTACGCACTGGAATCGCATTCTTTCCAAAAAGATCTTTTTTTGCTTTTTGTTTATTAAAGTCAGTATTAAACTAACAATTTTTAATGCTATCTTCCTTCAGGAGATATGTGGCCATGTCTCTCCACAGATTCCTCCTCTTTATTATCTGTGTACTGCCTTCTTGAGAAAAAAGATAGCACCGTGATTTTCCTGTTGCCTTCACCACGGGTTGAATGTCTAAGACGGGTTACCATCCAAGGCTAGAGAGCTCTTTTTACCCAGCAATTTAACTCTTAGCTGAGGGTAGAGACGGATTCTTGCACTTCCCAAAAGCATTAGTGCGAGATGCATAAAGACCTGTACCTGTATTTCATAGATAAGAAAAAAGTATTTAATAAAGTAGTAGTAGAAGTAGTAAGTGCCCATTTATCTCGTGAGATAAAGGTAGCGCCCTGTTTGGTCAAAATTCAGTCCGTTGGTAGTAAAACTGGGGTGGTGCAGGCCTAAGCAATAGTGTATATATATATATATATATATATATATATATATATATATATATGTGTGTATTACAGAAAAACAGACCACTTTAGCCTTAAAGTGGTCTATTTTTCTTTAAATTATTAGCTCTGAATTTACATTGAGCTCTCAGGATTTCATCCTCCTCGGGACTACACATACGGATTACCAAGTTTTTCATAATCAATACATAAATACGAATAAATATAAAAATAAAACGAAACTTCTCTCTATTAATCATCTGAGAGGATCCTTTCTGTCCCCAGTCAGCATGGCGGAGTCTAACTTCCAGGAGAGTGACTCATTGCACCTTCTGGTGCTAATATTCTCTGCTGATATAAGGTGGAAAGACTATATTGAATGCATCGCTAGGTCTGCTGCTAAGAACGTTGGTTCTCTGTATCGTGCCAGACAATTTTTTCTTTCCTGAATCTATCTTACATATCTATAAATTTACCATTTGTCCATGCTTGGAATTTTGTTGCCACATATGGTCCGGTGCTCCTGCTATATATTTAAAAAATCTTGATAATCGAAAGTAGAATCAGAAATATTATTAGATCTGATCTGGCATCTCGTCTTCACTCAGTTTCTCATCGCCGTAATGTAGCTTTCCCGTATCTTTTCTCTATATAATTTCATGGTAATTGTTCGGGTGAACAATTCGCTATGTTCCTTAGACTTTATGAATTTAAATGCAGTACTAGATTATCAACATGGTCTTATTAATTCATAGTTGAATTGGATAGATGTAACCGTAAGTTCTATGTTAACCGTTTCTTCTCTCGCACTTTTGGCTTGTAGAACTCTCTTCCGGCTCCATGTTTTCCGGCCAACTTTGAGCTTCAAAAATTTAAATTCAATGTCAATGATTATCTACAGATTACTCTTCTGTTGTTCTCGCTCCTTAATAATGTTTATATTTTTTCTGATTTTTCCACACGCAATAACCCTTTTTGAGTCTTAGTGGCTTTATTGCATTGCATGGGGTGAAATGATTAAAAACAATATCTATCTATCTATCTATCTATCTATCTATCTATCTATCTCAACATTTTTTTTGTTTCAGCATTAAAGATCCATACAACAGAAAGTACGAAACGTCTATTGGATGAAATCGGTGGTTTTTCAGTTGTTCTACGAGGAGAAGTGTCTGTTAAGGTAAATATGTCCCCATTTTTGTACATTGACACGCTGGTTTTACTTGTCTCTTATGAATAAATGACCACGAATATATGACTTTGGATAAAACTTGTTAGCGAGTCGACAATCATCATGTATGTTTAACGTGTACGTGGGTTTAGCGGTTATCTAACACCCAGACTATTGGTAGTGTTAGGCCAGTCAACCTTCTTTAAGACAATACAGCTAGGAATACTCTCATGTAATATATTCTGCTCACCTGCAACCAAAAATGTAGAGTTTCTCTTCTTTTCGGGTTATTGCTGTTGACACTCAAAAAGTGGGTTTAGTCTACTGAACCGTCTTTTCGCGCCATAAAATTTACATGGTTATTTTCCAAGCATAGCTTAGATTTGGCACAAGGCCGAAAGTATGGGACATCTAGTGAGGATCGAACTCACTTTTCAGTTGTAAACATGTACAGACGTTGCTTGATATTTTAATATCTTACTTGGAGATGTACCGGCTGGCCGTAGCCTAAAGGGATATCCAACACTATGATGACTAACAACGTTATTGATACACACAGAATGTTCTGGAAATGTTTCAGGCCGATTTCTGGAAGTTGTTCCTGATTTAGATGCGTCTCATGCATGTAAGACTTCTGGCAATCGATACTAGTCAATGGCTGGGCAAAAAAACTACATTCAATCGCAGCGCCATTAAAAGGGTCTTGATTAATTTCGCCCGATGGTCCTATTCGATTAAGGTGAGGCAGTTAATATGTATGTATATACATATATCTATTTATATTTATATGTATATTTTTTTTATTTTAGGCCCCAATTTTGCGCCTAGGAAGATGAAACTTGATACATCTTTTCAATGCAAAGGTCATAATCTATGTGGCGTTTTCCAACTGCGTATGCGATTGGGTCAAAATGTTTAAACATTATATTTTTTTAACTTGCTTGTTTTTTTTTTTTAAATTTCTTGCTTTACTTTTTAATTTGTCTTATTTCTTGAAATGAAGAATTGCGACATAATATTGGTTTTGTTAACAATAATAATCTATGATATAACAGTTATCTATTTAGTTACTGAAGATTTCTATTTAGGATGAGGTACCACCTCTAAGATTAAAAACCAGACGTAAGACAGAAAAAAAATGATCGAATTTCACTCTTTCAAAATCGCTCAAATAGCATAAAAAGGTGGAGGAGAAAGTAGATGCTCTTCGTAATGAACGCTAAACTACAGTCCGTCTGAAGTTATTATGCAAATCACATAAAACTCAATACCTCGTGTTTGTTTTGAAAATCTTTTGTAAAACTTTAAACGATTAATTTTGATGTCAAAACAAAGCTTGAGTCAAAATTTTAGGAAGTTTCAATAGGTTTTTCAAGTTATTCGATTTATTATATAAACTGCATTCTCAAGTTATTACGAAAAATCTGAAAATCACATTTTACTTCACTAACAAGGTAACAAGATAATCAACAATTGATCAACACTTATAACAGAACAAATAGCAAACTTATATAAGTCTTTGAAGCATTTCCTGGCCTTTATTCTCAATAAAAGCTAGCAACCTGTTATCCATTGATTTTGTTCATTTTTTTACTTCAGCAGGTTTAATATCTGACATAGTAGTTTTCCTTTCTTCCCATAAATCTGTTTTGTTGTGATATTGTATGCCAACTTAATAAAATTTAATGTTCACGATTGACCAGAGATTTTCGATTCATATCTGGATTTGATGGTGGCCATTCTATTATATACTCTGATGTAAACATTTTGCACTCAAAAAGTTCAAGGGTAATCTCAGATAAACGAGAAAGAGCATTGTTGTCTCCTTGCTGCTTTCTTTTAACCACAGGCATATCTGCATCGGATAAAATCCTTTTTTTAACTCATTTCTCAGGTCCATCGAGTGTCGCCCGAGATTCATTTGTTAAAATTACTTTAGAAAATTCAGTTTTCATGTATTTTCAAATTTTAACTCTTTAAAATATTTGCTTTACTGAGAAGAGTTTACCTAGGGGATTCCTTGACAGATCCCAGTTTGCGATGTCTTTGACACTTTTTATACTTCTTGACTCCCTCAATTCAAGCCTGTTCAAAGATATGAATACTGACCAAAAGTTGTTATTTCGCTATAATTTGCTTTAGTTTACTGTCCCCTCGTGGAGACAAATTCTTAAAGCTTTTTTCCCTTGCTTCTAGTTCTCAAATTAGTTATATTTTCAAAAGACATCTTTATAGTTCGATAATCTCCGCGAAGCTTCTTTCATATCTTCAATATGGACATTCCCATCATGCAATAAGTTTGTTATTTTCTTTTTCCTGAATTTCCATTATCCCTGTTTCAACATATGGCAGAAAGAAAAAAAATAGTTTTTATTAAATTTCAAGGGCCTTAAACTAATATTAGCTTAATCTGCATAACAACTTCGGTGAGTCCATTTTTTATAAATTCAAAATATCTCAAAATATAACCATTGAAAGTAGCTGAAAAGTTAGTGAGAGGTTTTACCAAAGGCGTAAATGGATTAATTTTATAATTTGACGAATATTTTTCTGAACTTTTTCAGTTATTGAAGTTTATGTGATTTACATAATAACTTCAGACGGTTTGTATGAAGATGCGCCATTTTGAGACATTCACTTAAAGATGGATTTTAGTTTGAACAAGACGAGATGAACAGCGGAACGAAAACAATCTACGATGTAGATTAAATAAAAGAGTTCAATTCAAAATTCTCTGAAGGTTACCCGGATTGATAGGCACCTGATGAGACTGGAGAGCATAATGGCCCAAACAATGTAAGAAAGAAGATGAGTACATTAGTCCGAATGTAAATAATGTAAGTAATGATAACCTCCTCATCTCAGAATTTCCGACATTCTGGATATGACGTTAAACGACATCCGCGTCCTGAGTAAGACGATAAACTACGTCCAGCAGCAAGGCTTCTGATCAGGAGGTTTTGAGGAACATGGAACCACTTCTTAATTGCTGTTGTTCCCAGGTCAACTCTAATCCGGGGTGGTAGCATCTATTAGGGTCCCAGTTATGGGCAAATAGTTAATCCCCAAACTAAGTTCAAAACACTATGAAAGTGTAAATATAGGTTTTAATACCAGAAATACTTTGTAAAAACATATCAGCAATAAATTTTTGAAGAAAAATTATTACCAGCAATATATTATTACCAGCAATACATTTTTGAAAAAAAATTACCAGCAATGAAAATCTTGTCGGCATTAAATAACCCATTGAGGTTGACATGTCGTAAACCAAACCAAACCAAACCAAACCAAACCAAACCAAACCAGAATTTCCAACGAAGATATTGCTGAAATAGGTGCTATGGTTCAGTGTTTAATGAAGCTAAAAGCCAGAAAGCAGACGATGGCTATTTCTAGGCAATCAAGATCATTTCATTTGAAACGTTGCCGTAAGAAAGCCTCCATGCTCCATTTACCATTGCTTTTGGTCTCGTGGTCATCATGATGAGAATGCTATCAGAGTTCTCAATACAGATGGAGAAAGATGTGTACCTATGTTTCGTAGACCACGAAAAGCATTTGATAAGTTATAACAAAACATCTATTTGAACTGCTAGGAAAAATAAATTTATTTGGAAAAAATATTAGAATAATTCGGAACATTTACTGGGAACAAAACACCTGCATACGGATGAAAAATGAATCGAAAGGGCGCAAGACATTGAATTTATTCAACCTCTACAGCGTTTTGATTTAAAGAGAACTGGAAGTCCAGCCAGGATTTATTACTGACGGACACAAACTTAAGAAAATTAGATGACGCTAATGACACTGAATTGAAAACAAATACAAAAAGGAAACTGCAGCAACTACTGCAGAAGTTGGTAAAAGGAAACGAGAAGAAAGGATTAATCATCAGCTATAAAAAAGACAGAATGTATGGTTGTCAGTAAAAGTAACAGTTCAAGATGCGCACTACAAATTGGGGATGTCAAAATCAAGTACGATAATTTAAATATCTGGCAAGTGTTTTAACTGAGAATGGAAAATGTGACTTCGAAATCTGAAGCCGCATTGGAATAGCTTTCATCTATCTATATATAAACTTCTGTGACTTAGTCCGTCCATCACACCCTCTAAAAGAGTCATACATTTATCAATCGAAACCAGATTCTTGGGAGAAGTGCAAACAGGGGTACAAAGTACAAGTGGTTTTACTAGTGTGCGTAACTTGGTACAATAAGTTTTCATTATATTTTTTTTTTTTTGAAAAATTAAAAGTTTTATTATTTAACATACAACATACTAACATTATTTAAAAAATAATTTAATGACGGTGGAGTAATGGATAGCGGATCGGATTGAGAATCGGGGAGTTGAGTTCGAATTCCAGTCGAATCCATTACATTCATTTACGTGCTAATACCATTGGGAAAGGTATGAATCCTCTTCTACTCTCCACCACTGGGGGTAAATAACAGGACAGACCGGGTTCTATAGCCTTGGATGGCAACTGGCCTACCACATAAAGAAATGGAAACCTACTGAGGAACTCAGCTGTCTGAGTTCGAATTCCAGTCGAATCCATTACATTCACTTACGTGCTAATACCTTTGGGAAAGGTATGAATCCTCTTCTTCTCTCCCTCGCTATGGGTAAATAGCATGACAAACCGGGTTCTATAATCTTGGATGGCAACTGGTCTATAGCAGAAAGAAATGGCAACCTACTGCGGGAAAATTGCCTCATCAGTCATGTATTGAAAGATACAAGATCGCCTAAACGTTTATCATTCATGGCACGTAACTGTCTGACTTAAAATGCAATATTGTTTTTGCATATCTTTTCTTTCACTTTTGATATACATTTAATTCTGGTAAAATATAATACACAGTAGTAACCTTATAAATATAAACGCAGTAGGGAGATTTTCAGATGGCTAAAGGTATTAACCGCAAGAATAAATATTATTCCGAAACCACCCGAATATCTTCTCAAATGGACAAGAATCCAGTTTCCAGTTGGCCAAGCGTTTGCGAGAACTACAAACAAACCACAAGACGAACCGCATCAAAAATTTGGAAGTTAGTTCCAGTAAGAAATATTTACGCATGGCCAGTTGTATGCTGCATGCTCAAGAGTAAAAAATCCTAAGAACGTCTTAAAAAATATTCTTTATCATGAAGTCTTATAAAATGAAATTAAAGAAATTATTAAACCGTAAGGTAGGGTTTTGTCAAAATATTTTTCTAGGCAAATCAGTTAATTCAAATGTTATTGATTGTTTTGAGAAATTGAAGGAAATGTAGAGTTTGTAAATCTTGACAAAAACGTTAGCGATAACTTCAACAATACTAAATGCTGTGAGGATTTCAACACGCTTCACCGTGTTACAAAAAATTCTTATATATAAAAAAGTTTGTTTAAACGCTGAAAATATACGATAGAATTTTTTTATATAAAAATGGAGCGGGGCGGACTGTCAACCGGACAATAGGTGAAGTTATGTGCTCCCGTTATTTTGAGCTTAACAACGTTCACAAAATATTGAAATATAACTGAATCTAGGTCATTATTTAAATATAGTCTGAATCTAGGTCATTATTTAAAGACATAAGTAGGTAAGAATATAAAGATCTAAAACTGAAAAGGTTTTCCATTTCAACGAAGCAGGCGTTAAACGCATGAGAGCATTATCATCTATATTATTTCACTTTCTTTCTTTCTTTCTTTCTTTCTTTGTTTTTTTCACCACTGAAACCAAAAAGCATCTCTGAAATGTTTTTTTGTCTTCCCCCGCAATCAAAATGAAATAATCTATTATTCATGTTGTATTTACAAGATGTAGCGTACGTTCTAATTAATTAACTAAAGAACTAGGAGAATTATATGATTCACTTTTCAGCACTGCAACAAACTTTAAAAAAAAATCTAGTAGCCTAAAGTTCTAAACTTTTAAAAGCTAAGCAAAGTATTAAGGAACATGAACATATTGCCAGAAATAAAGAAAGGATTGTTGAATTGCTATGTAATATCGGTCCTCCGATATGACAGTGAACGCTGAAAAGCTTCCACACACATGACTTGAGGCAACAGAGATTCTAGAAAATATTGCTGATGATCCCATGGACGGAGCATGTAAGCAACGCGGAAGCATTAGGGAAAATAGAAACAAAATGGACACTTTTATTTAGAATCAGTAAGAGACTGTTGATATTTGTAAGGCACATAACGAGAAAAGGGCTTGGAAAATTTGACACTCACAGGACATACTGAAAGTAAGACGGACCATGGGAAATGTTGCGAATGTATCGCAGAAAACTATATGAATGTATAACAAAAAAAAAAAAAAAAAAAAAAAAAAAAGAGGCCGGGAAGTGTAAGAGGAGACATATTGCTCAGAGCTAAAAATGATAGGATGTAGAATTATGATCATCCACTTCCGGAGGGCAGATGGCCTATAAAGGAAGTCGTATTAAGAAATAATTAATATTAAAAGTGGTCGTGTTCAGATAAAATTTGTTACACTGCTGAAAACCAAATGAGCTATATACTGTATCATTATATAATTCTACTTGTTCCTTAGTTAATGGGAACGTACTCTACACCTTGCAAATACCATATAAATAACGGATTAGTTCATTCTGATTGCGGGAAAAAACAGAAAAGACATATCAGAGAGGCTGTTTCAGTGGGAAAAACAAAGAAAGAAAGAGAGAAGATATAGATAATAAGCTCTCATGGGCTTAACGCCTGTTTCATTGAAATGAAAAACCTAGTCAGTTTTAAAACTTTACATTCTTACCTTCTTATGTCTTTAAATAATGACCTGCATTCAGACTTGTGATTGTTATTGCAATATTTTGTGAAAGTTGTTAAGTTCAAAATAATACGAGAAAATAAGTTCGCCTATTGTCCGGTTCACACTCCTCTCCGGTCTTTTGAACAGGAGTAGATGTTTATCCTTTGTTTCCTTTTTAGGATTGGGTTTCTGATTCATTCTAAATTCTCCTTCAACTTTATACTTCTAACATCTCCGCCTAAACTCTGAAATTTATACTATTATTGGATTTCTGTCTGTCTATATTTCTGAGATGAGGTATTATGTACACTATTTACATTATTCGGACTATTGTCCTCATTTTTGTCGCCATATTTATTATTACAACGTTTCAGTCGTTGTATGCCCCGGCCTTCTTCAGGTGGTTGAAATATCGAAATGAACCCTTTACTGGGGTACACTGTTCTAGTTCCAGGGGCCATATCTAATGTATGTCAATGCTTGGTTAAGACGGTGGAGAACTTGGAGAGGGGAATTAACAGGAGATAACTGATAACTGACATCCATTAAACATGGCACGTGCCATGTTTAATGGATGTCAGTTATCAGTTATCTCCTGTTAATTCACCTCTCCAAATTCTCTACTGCCTTACCCAGATATTGAACTCACACCTCTTTGGGTCCTGTCACTGGATCTAACCAACGCCTTTATTCACTGTGCCATGTGTCCTTGAGGACACATGGCACAGTGGATAAAGGCGTTGGTTAGATAATGGCGTCTTAAAGGCGTTGGTTAGATAATGGCGTCTTAATGGCATTATATCCTTGCTTAGTTCAATTTATTAAAAAAAAAATAACGACGCAATAGGGAAATTTGCATAGTCGTAGAACTCGCAAGGAGCTTTCTCTATCATTAACGTAAAAATTAAGATTCATCAGGAAATTCAAATAGGAAAACCGTTATTTATATGTTCGTAATTTGTTACTAATTACTAGTTAGTAATACTAGTTAGTACTGAGTCGTTATTCTAGTATTGTTTTATTATTCTGCTCTTTCATTTATTTTCTCTCTCATAATTTCATTCTTTCTTTTGTTACTTATGTTTTTACTACACCTTTCTTTTTGTTTGTTCTTTTTTTGACTTCGCTCTTCATTCTCGTTTTTTCTCTTTCTTATTTCTTTCTACTTCTTTTCTTCTTTCTTGAACTCCGCCTCTATCTTATTCCTCGTTTTTATTCCACTGTCATTGCTTTCTCTCTCACTCCCCACACATCTCGCTTCTTCAGTTTCTTATCGAATGTTAGGGTGCAGCACGGCCAATTCTAATTGTCATGCGTAGGCGATATTCAGAAAATTCCCACGAAACAGCAGGGCCCCAAATACCATCCAAATAATCCCTAACAGCATTTTTTTCATACTTCCGCCGTTTTTTTCCGCCATATTGAACTGTGTCAGCATAGCCTCTGGCTTTGCAACTTCCGCCGCAAAGGACAGCTTAACAGAATCATTTTAATAAGGAAAACAACGTACGCAAACACTTTAAAACATTGTTGAAGCTTATATTATTGCTTGAACAGTTTTTTTTTCTCTCTTTTCTGGAAACGAGATCATTTAACAATTTCCTTGGTTAAAAAGATAACACATAAACAAACAGCGGAACAGAAACGAATATCGACATACAGTTATGCACAGAAACATTTAACGCACACGCTCAGAAAAATTTGTTGTACAAATTATGCTTTGTGCTTTTGATGAACAACGTTTCGTCCAATCTAGGCTACAATATTTATCAAATGTATAATGCGCAATGAAAAAGTCTACTTTCCTGTTATGCAAAAAGGAGATCAGTTTTTCGAAAAAAATCTTATATTTTGATGTCACGTGAAGTGTCCAAAACAGTATCCTTATTTTTCATGTTTTTATTTCTATCTATCTATCTATCTATCTATCTATCTATCTATCTATCTATCTATCTATCTATCTATCTATCTATCTGCTTGTATGTGCATTATTCCTTTAAATCTATATAATAAACGCGAATATCTGTGTGTCAGTGTGTCACACTTTTTCAACTTTTCTCCGAGAGGCCGTAACCCAACATATCATACCATTTTGGAATCAGGCCGACTCAGTGAACAAATTAAAAACATTCCGGGTCGGATGCGGATCCGTAATCATGAAATTTTAGATTTCCAAGTTTTAATTACTGCGATTGTTTACGGATTCCGCCATCTTGGCTTCTAATGATAAAAAAAAACAATTAAAGAGGCACAACTCTCTAACTTTCAATAGCTCATGTTCAAATGAAAAAAAAAAAAACTGCTGTTCTCAAATTACAGTGTTTCAAAATAAAATTGTCCGTATTAGCCCAACATGTCATACCATTTTGGAATCAGGCCGATTCCGTGAGCAAATTAAAAACATTCCGGGTCAGATTCGAACTCGCAATTCTGAAATTTTAGTTTTCCTTACTGCAATTGTTTTCGGCGATTTTTACGTGATTTTTGCGATGAATTTTTTTATGCGATAACAATTTTTATAACTTGGAAATAAATTTGGGAACAATTAAAACTAATTGCGAAATCCAGCGAAAGTCACAATAAAAATAATTGTTTGTAAGGAAAGTAAGGACCTACGTACATCAAATTATCTTTAAATCAAGTGGCAGCGGAAGAATTATCATTGAACTTTTAAAAGGTAAGCTTAAATATTAATGCAGCGATCAATTTTGAGATCTTCTGTAGTTTATGGTTGCTTATCCCATCTACTACTCCCTACCTATTGCGATGAAGGCCCAATCAAGAGCCCTCCCCAGCAGCTATCTTGAATGCCGCCGTATAGATTGGTATATTTACAGCAGATAGAGCGTTTATAGTTATAAGTCTGAAAACAGTCATAATGCTGTTGATTCCTGTGTCGATAATATCCACATCCACACACACACACACACACACACACACACACACACACACATATATATATATATACATGGTGGGAAGTTAACTCGTATCCGAGTATGACCAAGTAAATGAAGAATTAATTGTTGATTCCGTTGTCGCTGGTGATGTCTTTGGAGACTTATTAGTTCAGTGAGTGACTTATGCTTTAAGGCATATATATATATATATATATATATATATATATATATATATCACAGGAAAAAAAGAACATGGCAGTGTTAACACCGTGTCAGTGTTTTAATTCAATGGTTACGTATCGAATTCTCAATTCTCAACAATCTGTGCATTTAGTGACAAATAATTTAAGGTCTTATGATTTTTTTTTAAGTTACGCTGAAAATTTACGCGAACAACGTAGACTGTATACGATGGTAGTTTATACCAAATTAAATGGTTAAATAAAGTTTTTATTGGAGAAAAAAACCGGATTAGGTTTGTTTGTGTTCTGAATTGACCAATAAGCGAAGAAAGGCCGAGTTGAGTATTTTAGGATTTATCGTGTTTTGTTTGTTTTACAATAGTATTTCATTGTTAAAATAAACGACAGGCGGCCAAGTGACCTTCAGAGTTCAATGCGAATGAATTATATATTAAATTAAATACTAAATAAATTCAAATAGTTTAAAAAGTGAATTAAAATTAAATTTAAATATTAAATCAAATAAAACCTTACACAATTTTATAGTGTCGTGTCAATTTCGGTTTTTATCAGAATTAGAACTGATCTGGTTTAATTAATCTGTAATTAATTCGCCAGAGTATATTGGGCTTATTTTAAACCTACATTTAAACAGAGTGTTGCCTAGTCGATATATTGCACATCTGGGGTTATCGCATACCTTTTAAGGCCCGACTTAACACGAATAAAACCTGCATGGTGTGACGATTGTGTTTAACATGAGTCTGTTGCCACTGAGTGTTGACTTCAATGTCCACTTATATATATATATATATATATATATATATATATATATATATATATATATATATATATTAGGCAGATCTATACGTCGGTAAAGCAACAGAGATCACCTTCCTCGTCAATGCACTTCATAGTTTGAACATTATACTGTGAAAATTTAAAATCAAAAGGCTATGTACTTATTGATGTAACCGTTTCGTTATCTGCCCATTTCTTTAACATTAGTAACGCGGATAAGAAAGGGGTGAAAAGGCGTGTGTACGTCTCAAATACTCACCTAGTTAATGAATTGAAGGTGGGGTTGGGTCCGAATAGAGACAAAACAGTCTCTTGGCAAAAAAGAAACGTGCTGTTCGAGCAACGTTTGGGATCCCGCAAACATGAACGAACACATAATCGGCCGGCAGTTATCTTTTCTTCCTCCACCTTTCCCCCGTGAATATTCAGTTTCTCTTTCTTCGTTTTTATTTTGCCTCAAGGCAACCGCCGGAATAAACCCACTTCCTTCCTAACCAGCGAAGAGGGTTCTTTAAATGAACCCACCCCCAAATTACTAATATGACACGTGTTTTCTTTGAAGTATCCATATAAAATTACATATCCATATGTAAACCTTTTCTTCTTCTTCTTCTTCTTCTTCTTCTTCTTCTTCTTCTTCTTTCTTTCTTTCTTTCTTTCTTTGTCAGTTTTTCCGCATCTATCTTCTTATATCAAAGGTGAAAATATATCTAGCCAAGAGGTTTTGGTGTTCGCTGTTCAATCATGATAGCAGGTGAAAGTGACTTCTTGATATTATCGGCGACCCTAGCATGTAGCACATTTGTAAAGTTCCTGGAAACTATATCACGAGTTGACCCCAGTCTTTTGAGTGAAGTGGGTAGGTGGAGCTGTTCGGAAGCCGTCGTTGGTTGTGTTAGCACGAACTTACCAGTCATCGTGACCGAGGATGCAAACCAAACATTTTTTATAAATGTCGAAGCTACTCAGGCATCGGATAATTTATATTTAAATTCTCATCTGAATTAAGGAAAATGGTCCGTGATTTTTTTTTAAGCAAATCACCCCAAACAAGGCGGGAGTGCCACGAAGACGCAAGGAGTTACAGAGAGTGAGAGTAAGAGTAAAGAGTAGTTTTTGGGAAAAGAATAAAAAGAAAGACAGGGATCAATGCATCAGAAGATGTCGATTGACGTTAGATTTGAATATTTGAAGGTTATAATTATCAGTGAAGCAAGTGATAGGAAGGGAGTTCAACTGACGGGAGGTGCGAGATAAGAAGCTGTTAGAGTAGAAGAGATGGCTACATTAAGCCGTTTCGACAGTGAAAGGGTGGGACCGAGATGACACTCTAGTAGCACGCTTAAATTTATGCAGTTTGGAAACCAGTGAAAGTAGCTCGTCGGAGCAGTTACTATGAAAATACTTGTAGAAAAGACAGAGGGAAGCCACAGGACGTCTGTGAGATAGCGACTGTAGACGAAATGCCAGATCAGGACCAATCATGTTGCATATCCGTCTCTGGATTTTGTCGAGGACCTCTAGATGAACATCGGGAGCACCAGACCATATATGGCAGCAGTATTCCATGCAAGGACCAAATAAATAAATAAATAAAAAGTAACTGAAATAGCCCGAAGCCAAACCTTTTTTTTTTTTTTATAAATGTCGAAACTGCTCAGACATTGGATAATTTATATTTAAATTCTCACCTGAATTAAGGAAAATGGTCTGTAATCCAGAAAAAATAAACAAAAAAAAAATCCTTATCAAAGGACTGATCTTTAATCAAACTTGTATCGATGAAACCTTTCTGCTCAAATACACCCACTGTATATATCTATGCATATATGTATATAATTTTAAAGAAATGAATGGGTTTTTATTCCACAGTCCTGTATTATTTGTTATTGACATATTTAATATAAGTATATTAGATTGGCCAAAATATTTTTTCGGTTTACTAAGTCAATTTTCTACCCAACGAAAATTTTTGTCAAAACAATATTTAGTGGATATGCATCATTGATTAATTTTTAAAACTTTTTAAACAGTTCATCTAGTGGTCTGGAGTTCTTCTAAAATCTTTACCAAGGAAAATGTGTCCTTTCTTCCGGTTAAAGATTCTCGAAAAACCGAGGACGATAAACGAAAATATACCGCTTAAAAATATATAGAGGTCTACTCAAATGGCTCTATCCACTTAATATAAAATATATAGTGGTAAGATTTATGTATGTACGCATATATAGGTATAATAAGAAAAAAACAATATAGTTTATTGAGTTACCTCCTAAAGAAGGTAGCGAAGGAGAGCGAGAAGAAAGGACTAAGTATAGACTACAAGGAGGGAGAATGCATGGTCATTAGCAAAAAGATGAGCCCGAAATGCGATTTACAGGTCAGGGACACTAAAATCAAGCAGGTGCGGAAATTTAAATGTCTGTGTTCTGGCAGAGGAGGGTAAGTGCTACGCAGAGATCCGAAGAGTTATTGGGATGGCCAAAGACGCATTCCAAAAGCTAGGTAGAGTATTACGAAACAGGAGGATTTCTTCGGTAGCAAAAATGAACTGTAATGAACTGCTACGTGATATCTGTCATTCTTTACGGCAGCGAATGTTGAACGGTCTCGTCAAAGATGTAGAAGATACACGAGGCAACTGATGTATGGTTCTACAGAAAGATGCTGAGGATACCATGGACCGAACATGTGAGCAACGATGAGATTTTGGAGAGGATGCAAACAAGGAGGAAGCTTATACATCAGGAAGAGGTAGCTGGAATTTCTGGGACACGTAGTGAGAAAGGAGGGCTTGAAAAATCTGATACTCACAGGGCGGATAGAGGGAAAGAGGGACAAGGGAAAACAACGCGTGACTTAACTGGCTTTAGTAAGTGGATGGCAGAACAAGGTCTAGGAGAAATAACAAAAAGTCAAAACTTATTGACAGCTACAAGGGGCAGGAAGAAATAGAGAGCCATGATCAACTACGTCCTGAAGGGACACGGTACATAAAAGAAGAAGAAGAAACGTGTTATTGAATAAATAGAGATTTATAAACTTGGATTATTATAATGTTTAATTAAAGTCCGATTTATTTTGATATATCTTTTTTTCCGGATATTTTCCTCAGAGTTACCTGTCTTTTGGACATTTCTGTTTAACACTTGCACAATTTTCAAGGATTTCTTTTATTTTCATTTTATTTTATTTTATTTTTTATATTTATATTTATTTTTATTTTATTTATATTTATATTTATTTTTATTTTATTTTTATTCTATTTTTTATATTTATATTTATTTTATTTATATTTATATTTATTTTTATTTTATTTTATTTTTATTTTATTTTTTATATTTATATTTATTTTAATTTTATTTATATTTATATTTATTTTTATTTTTATTTTTTTTATTATTTTACTTTTATTTTATTTCTATTTTTATTTTATTTCATTTTTATTTTTATTTTAGTTTATTTTTATCTGATTTATTTTTATTTTTATTTATATGTTTTTATTTAATGCTTGTTTAACTTCGACTATCTTTTCTACGATCATTTTTTTCCATCATTTGTTGGGTTTGTTTTTTTGTGGGTGGGTAGGGGGAGCTTAAAAACAATTAAATACAAAATTGTCGAATGATCGGTGACTGAGCCGGCTTCCCCATCAGGCTTGCCTGTTGCGGTCGATGTCTAGACATCCAGCGGGATCAAAAAATAAGAAAAGAATGACGAAAGAATTAAATGGGAGGATGAAGAAGGTACATAAAGAAAATACAATAAAAAACAGTCAAGTGGACGTAAGATTTGTCTTAAGAAAAGAAAATGGAAACACAATACTTTTGTAATATAAGGTGGCCGTTAATAATAAAGTATAACTCAAGATTCAAAGTTAAATAAAACAGTATCTAATTACAACCGCAAATAAATACTTAACAAGAACAAAGAAGTAAAAGTCAAACAAAGTTTATTAACCATTTCAGTGAATACCTTGTTGGCAGTGCGACTCGGCTTAACGCCCGGTAAATTCTAAATCAAAACCCCAAATCATTGATGCACAATAATTCACACTAATTCGACTGGATAGTTCCACTCAATAGTCACTCAATAATCACTGCAGTCAGTAGCCTGACACCGCTATTTATACACCTGGCAGAAAACATATTCATAAGTCAAAAGTGTCAAGCTCGAACCTCGGTGTCGGTAGTTACTCATTTTCTTCCTATATGACGAATACAAACAAATGAATAAAATGGAAAGCACTCGGACAGGGTATATCTCTGCTAACGACATTCTCACTAAAAAAGACTAAATGAAAATGCGTTCATAAAACGATAAAATGCAATGTCAGCTTTGGACATTTTCAATATATTTTGAACTATTGCAATCATTCCAAATTTGAACCTGTTCTTAGAATCATGGCCTTTCTTTCAACAAACTATGTTCGAGATTTATTCAAAACTTTTGTGAACAAACATCGATGGAGGCTTAACATTTGTCCTCTTTTGTTTGCTAGAAGAAGGAATAAAAGAATTAAAAAAGTAACAAGAGCGAAATAATAAAAAATACCAAAGATAGAAGAAGTTACTACAAAGAAAAGAAAAAAGGTAGAGAATTACTGAATGAAGAAGTTGTATGAACGTAAGAGGAGAAGGGAAGGATTATAGATTATGAGGAGGTGTAGGAAAGATAATAGCAAACCGTAGAATTAAAATGGGTAAGTTTGTAGCGATCATAGTTTCGAGAGTGAGTCTGTTTCACAAAGTAGCGGTTCTTGGGAAGTATGGCGGGTCTTAGCTATAAAATGTGTGAACTGGTGGAACTAAACTTGTGTACTTTTAAGGGAGTACTAATTAGTGTATAAACACACAGACGCACACACACACACATACACACACATACACACACGTACACACACACGCACATACACATATATATGAATAATTCTAAATATATATGAGATTAAGATATATATTTTATATACCAAAAAGAGTATTGGGGAAATTGTATGATAAAGTGGAAAAGGTTTACTTGTGATGCGTTTCCTCCATCCTACGTCCCATGAAGTCCTGAAGGACGAAATGCGTCACAAGTAAACTTTTCCCCAATAAATATATGAGTTTTTAATCGTTTCACCCCAATTAAGGCGACAATGCTACTAAGACGCACGGAGTGAAAGAACGTGATAAAGCTTTAGTGAGGAGAAGTGAGGAAAAGGATAAAAGAAAGGACAGAATTCAGGAGGACAGAAGATGGCGATTGACATTGCATTTAAAGTTTTGAAAACTGTAGGTGGCAGGGAAGCAAGAAATCGGAAGGGAGTTCCACAGGTGAGAAGTGCGAGGAAAGAAAATATTAGAATAGAACTGGTGGCTACATTTAGCTAGTTCAACATTAAAACGGGGAGACCTAGTTGCCAATCTAGTAGCACACTTAAGTGTAGACGCAGCATTAAGAAGAACAGCTCATGAAAACAATTGCCATAAAAATATTTGTAGAAAAGACAGGGAGAAGCCATTTCACGCTGGGTAGAAAGTTACTGAAGTCGAAATGTCAGATCAGGATCGATTACATTACAGACCATTCTTTGAATTTTGTCAAGAATCTTGAGATATATAGCAGGAGCACCAAACAAAATATAGTAGCAATATTCAATGCACGGGCAAAAGGTAGATTTATAAATATGCAAGACAAATTATGATGAGAAGAATTGTCTGTCACAACACAGAGAACCAACTTTCCTTCCAATAGACATAGCAATTGATTCAATGTAGTCCCTCCAATTCATGCCATTGGAAAACGTGAGTCCAAGAAGTCGTAGAGAGTTGTTCACTTGGAGTTTAGCAACAGCCATTGTAGACAGAAAAGGTTCTTTTTGGTGATTAGATTAAAGCAGTTTTGTTTTGGGGGCGTTAAAATTTACAAGCCATTCATTTAACGAGTTAATCACTGACCCTCAGGAGTGAATTGCGAAGACAGACGTTGTGATTTTTTGTAAACAATGGATATATTTTTTTTGATTTTAAAATAATTATAAGTGACCGCGTTCACGCGTGTTTACAAAAAAACAATCACCACTGAGGATGATCTCGGAGGGGATCGAAAGTACTTGGGTTAAAAAAACCAACGGTGTTTGATGAATTTCTACTTCACATGAAGAAGCTAATTAGAGAACTCGAAAGGATTATTATCAAAATAAACATAATATGTATTATTCAATTAAATATGCGAGACGCTTCCCTGGCCTCTAACTCGTGCCTTCCGTCTGACTGAAACATTGAAATGGATAAAGTCTGTATTATTTTGTCGACCGTGTTTTTTTTTTTTTTTTTTTTTTTTTTTTTTTAGCTTTCACTGTTAAATTTCTATTTCTGACACGAACTCAGTTCATACCGGAGTTGATAAAGACAGACGACTTATATTTTCCTCTGCCAGAATAAGCTTATTCTACATATGAGTTGATTTTTTGATTTTATTGTTTATTAATTATTTGCTTTGTAATAATAAATACATTGAGCTCTTTTTGTGGATCAGTTTAATATTTCATATTACTAGGATCCACTTGGATTATATACCAACGGATTTGTTACCTTTACTATATATATATATATATATATATGTATATATATATATATATATATATGTTTCATTAAATAATATAGACAAGTGTTGTCTATTTTATGTAAATTCTTTAATAACATTATCATTAAACGAAAAGAATTTACATAAAATAGATAACACTTGTCTATATTATTTAATGAAACATGTATGAATGAAAAAATGCTGCCTAAATACACACACACACAATATATATATATATATATATATATATATATATATATATATAATAGTAATAATCTTATAAATATAAGAAATTATACTCGTGCCTTAGGTGCCTTGATATGTAAATAAACAAACCGATACCAAAGAGAAAAAAAGGTACAAAAAAAGAAAAAGAAAGAGCAGAGAACATGTACATCAGCCGAAGACAATCGTCTAGAATCCAAGTTCAGAGTCCAAAGAAAAAAACCTCCGACACGAGTAAGTAAAATACTCAATACGATAAGTAGAGTAAACCTAATTAAACCTAAAGAGCCAGACCAACCTACCAAGGTTTCACCTAAGCGGATCGTCAATAAAATTTCAATAAAACC
This sequence comes from Acanthosepion lycidas, assembly GCA_963932145.1. Classification (NCBI taxonomy): domain Eukaryota; kingdom Metazoa; phylum Mollusca; class Cephalopoda; order Sepiida; family Sepiidae; genus Acanthosepion; species Acanthosepion lycidas. The sequence goes on along the minus strand of OZ010582.1, from coordinate 37,740,651 downwards.
TTATATATATATATATATATATATATATATATATATATATATACATATATATATATATATATATATATATAAAACGAGTGAGAGGGATATTATGTCTTCGAAAAAGACAAGACCCTGTTTAACACCGACATCCATTTTCTTTTAGTATGATCTATCTCACGTAACTTCCGTTACACAGTCTAAAATCTCAATGTCATATGGTGACCAGCTGTGCTACAATTTTCAATAGGAAAAATACGGTCTGAGTGTGAGTTAAAATTTTAAACCCTGGTCACTAAAGGTTAACAAAACAATTAAGAAGGCGCCAAAGTTTTGGCAGATGATCGTTCTCATAACCTCCACATTTAGGTGTAACCATTTGGCACCAAACTCTTCGTTTTTTCCTGAAATTCTTAGAAGTTTGAAAAATCATTGTACTTTTATACTATTGTTGACCAATACAAGGCGCAAGAGCCACACAAGGTAGATGGTTATTGAATGAGATTGTTGTAAGTGTGTAAAATATGGAATTAAGAAGTGTGTATTATGGGGATATGTAGGTTAGTTTACGATTGACTCTAGACTTGAATGATCGTTGTGATCGAAGAAACATCCTATTGGGAGTTTGTTTCAAAATGTAACAGTTCAAGGGAGAGAAGTCACTGAGTGAAGACAGGTCCTAGCTATGCAGCTCTATCTGTCACAATCTGTTCATATCTATCTATCTATCTATCTATCTATCTATCTATCTATCTATCTATCTATCTATTACACTGCTTCTATCCGTGCTACTATGACGATGCACACTACGAAACAACTCACTTACGGCCTACAGCAATTAATTCCATAAACTACATGCAGTATTATTTTAATCGAACGAATGGGGTATTTATCTAATTTGTATTCATAAAGGGTGTATTTATGTAATTCCATTACAAAATGTGTGAAATTTTAGAATTAGCATATTATTTTGTTCACAAAATCCCGATGAGTCATATTGTAAATTTTACTGGAAAGTCACCTAATACTATAACTGACTGGTATGAATTTTACACTAAAAACTGTTTATTAAACTCCTTTAATTGTTTTTAGCATATTTCATACTTCCAACAGTTAGTAAACATCATAACATAGTAGAATATGGATAGTAGATATCATACTATGGTAGAAAATGGTTGGTAGATACTATACTATAGTTAGTAGCACAGTTACTATCTATCTATCTATCTATCTATCTATCTATCTATCTATGTGGCCTGACGATTACGTCTAGCATGAAACAGACTGTCGCCTCTAAGTGTTGACTTCTATGTTCACTTTTCTATCTATCTATCTATCTATCTATCTATCTATATATATATATATATGGCTTGACGATTGCGTCTAGTATGAAACAGACCGTCGTCTCTAAGTGTTGACTTCTATGTTCACTTTTCTATCTATCTATCTATCTATCTATCTATCTATCTATCTATCTATCTATCTCAGTTCACATGTATCTACCTATCTATCCATTTCAGTTCATATCTATCTATCTATCTATCTATCTATCTATCTATCTATCTATCTATCTATTACCAGGTCTAACGCTTTTAACAGAAAATAAAAGCAAATGGGAATTCAGAAAAGTAAATGTTAACCAATAATATTGCTGATTCTTTTTTTCCATATATCTGAACTGTAATTATTCACTATATTTTTGAAAAGTGAAAATTTCACTGAAACATGTTGGAACAATGTCAAGTTTTCTTTTGAAATTGAGAAAATGCGAATTTTAAGGAAAATGAATGTAATATATGGGAAAAAAAGAAGGCGTTAGTTTATAGTCTAACTTGCATTGCCGTGTTTAAACTGGTTTGAAGAGTGTCGTATATAAAAAGGACTGACTTCAGCGAATTATGTCATATATTTTGCATGAACTTATAAAATCTAAAGTATGTAAAGTCTGCACATGTAACGAGGTTGACTGATGAACACTTGAAAGCATTTCTCTTATTCGGATGCAGCAATATCAAACAAATATTAATTGTATTAGGTTGGTGCAAAAATAATTTCGTTTTCTCACATAGTAACATATGTTAGAAAACGAAATTATTTTTGCACCAACCTAATATCTTAAAAGGTAAACGCCAGTTTTACAAATCTCATTAACCTTTTGGGCTGCTTAGTTTGTGAGATTCGGATATGTGTGCACTTGGTGTGATATAACTATTTTATTGCTATTGTCGCCTTCTTGGATAACTTTTTAGAAAATAATTGTTTGTTGTCTTTATTTTTTGTGCATTCAGTGTATTGTATTGAACAAAATGTTTATCTGGTCCGCCTTCGTCATTCTTTCAGTTATATCTGGTCTGGTGCTCCGTCTATCTCACGAGATTCTCGACAAAATTCAAAGGAGGGTCTGTAATGTAATCGGTACTAACATAACATCTCGACTTCAGTCACTTTTTCACCGCCGTAATGTTGGGTCCCTCTATTATTTCTATAAATATTTTCATAGAAATAGTTCTGAATGTCTGTCCTCTTTGGTACTTCGACTATTCGTACTACTAGATTGGCACCTAGGTCTCACCAATTTACTGTTCAAATAGCTAGAAGCAACTGTAAGTTCTATTCTAATAGTTTCTTTCCTGGCACTTCTCGCTTGTGGCACTCCCTTCCCGCTTTTTGTTTCCTCTGTCACCTACAATCTTTAAAAATTTAAATACGCTACCAATCGATATCTCAAGTCATCCAGAAGATTTTTCTTTTATTGTCCTTTCTTCTTGTTAAAGTCTTTTCATTCTCTTTCAGTCACATTAGTCCCTTGCGTCTTAGTGGCATTACCACCTTGCTTGGGATGAAATAGTTCTCTTTTTACATTATGTTATTATTTTTCGTTAATGTAGAATTTGTTGAAATAAAATTCTTTTATTGACGATGTCGGTTCTTCATGCAAAAAATAGACATTTCCCAAATTGTCATACATATTTACTACTCTGTCGAATTTTTTTATCCAACTATACTGACACACACAAAAAACGTGCGGACACACACACACACACACACACACACACACACACACACACACGGAGCCGAAAGAGAAAAAAAGAAGGTAGAGGACTAAGGGGAGAGTTTTAAAGAGAAGAGAAAATGATGAAAAGAAGAAGTAACCCCGATATTGGACACGTACACACATGCACACGCGCGCGTGCGTACATTGAAAAGAAGAAAAATATCTGCCTAACACCGATATCTCAAAATCTGAAAGTATTATCCCTTAAGCAAAAGGGTCACTGTTCCATCAGCCCCAAATGATTTTGCATTACTACACCACATAAGACAATGCTTTAAATATTTAAGATAAGAACAAATTAATTCCTTTAGATAATATGTGGAAATAACCATTCTTCGTCTGATGAAGGTCACACGACCTGAAACCCGTGTAGCAAAAATACAGAAAATAAAATATAATATGCAAAAAATCCAAATTATCGCCAAAAACGTTTACGGCGTCTTCTCTCTTAATATATACACGTTTCTCTCGCTGGAACAACTATAATCTCTCCCTTACACACACACACACACACACACACACACACACACACACACACACATATATATATATATATATATATATATATATATATATATATATATATATATAAAGTTCACCCTAAGCAGGAAAGGCACTAAGACACAAGGGATTACTGAGTGAGGAAGAATTATAAAACAGAAACGTTATTAAGGAGCGAGAACATTGGAAGAGTAATCAGGAGGACATCAGATAGCGATTGACATTGCATCTAAATTTTTGAAGAATAAACTTGACTGGATAGCATGGACCCGGAAAAGAGTCCCACAAGTGAGAAGTGCGAGAAAAAATGTTTGTATAAAACTTACGGTTACGGTTCGCCAACTCGAGCGGGAATTGATGAGACCTCTTAGCCAGTCTAGTATTTCACTTAAATTAATCAAGTCTCGGTACCATAGCGAGGATTTCATCGGAAAATTACCATGAAAGTATTTATAGAAAAGACACAAGGAGGAAATATTATGGCGGTGGGAAGTGACTAAAGCCGAGACGTCAGGTCAGGACCAATAATATTGCTGATTCTTCTTTGGATTTTATCAAGTATATATATATTGCAGGAGAACCGGACCAAATGTGGCAGCAATATTCTAAACATGGACGAATGGTAGACTTATAGATATGTAAGATAGATCCAGGAGCACGACACAGTGAACCAACTTTACTTAATTGCTAGGGCAGCTGCCCTAGCAATAGATTCAATATAGTCTTTCCGCGTCGTGTTATCTGAGAATGTTAGCCCGAGAAGTCGCAAGGAGTTACTCCTCTGGAGGTTAGCATCAGCCATACTGATGGAAAGCAGAAATGGTATCTCTAATATGATTAATAGTGAGCAGTTTTGTTTTGCAGGCGTTAAAATTACCATGTCATTTAATGCCCCAGTTAACAACAGACTGAAGGTCGTTTTTGACACCAGCCGTCAATTTAACCATATCGAATTGATCTGCCTTACTATCGATACAGGAATAAAATGAGACACGGGTTCGAATGTCACTATGATCGATTTGTCAGGAAGGTAACTTTTATCTTGGGTGACGATACCAGCGTGCGGCACATTTAAAAAGTGTCTGAAAAACATACCACGGGTTGACCCAAGCATTGTGAATAGCCAACGATGGTTGTGTTGGCACTAAGTCACAAGTCATCGTGATCAAGGCTTTGAGTGTACTTGTCCGGAATGTTGATCAAACCAGATAATATACCCTTTCCCAGAAACTGTAACTAAACTCCGCTTAGCATAGTTACAGTATAAATCACGGTTGGTCTTTGTGGCTTTTGAGCAGACACAGGCATCTGCAGCAGGGACTGGCTATCCGCTCTAGCAGACAGGGATACGAGCGACCAGCCATTACTATTTATTTTACAAGTAATGTAATGAATACTATGTAAAAATAAATATTGTTGCGCCAGTTTCCCGAGATATTTGGCATTATTTACTGAAAATCAATATATAATGTTGGAATTTTTATTACTACTTCAACTCGAAGGAATTCCTTGATAGATACCAACATTTATATATTACTGGACTTGAGAAAACTATTTTCCTGAAAAAGGTTTTAATAGAAAGATTTGATAAATTTCGGTCAACGAATGTCGAAACATTCGACAACAGGAAACGGCTATTATCATCATTACCATTACGATTAGCCAAATAACTTTCTCTGAGTTGTCACTGAAACATTCTACAAAGAAACAGTGAAAAAAAAAGAGCACTGAGTTGATTTTTATGATTTTCATAAGCTCGAATAAAAAACAGAATCCAAGCACTTGAAAGGGGAAAAAAAAACTCAAACTTTGCATAAAGCTTTATGAGAAGGAGGCCGTCTACTCTTAAATGCCTAATACAAGAGGCGGAGTCTTCAGTAATTGAGGCGGGTGGGTCGGAATGCTTCTCAATAAGCAATAAACAGGGTGGTCTTCATAAAAGTGGGACCTGAAAATCACTTAAAAGGGTAAAAAATTTAGATTCAAGTAAAGAAACTTTTTCAAAAACCATTACGTTTATACAAAATTAGAACGTAGTAATTCTGGAAAGAATAAAGAAAGAATTGAAGTCCAACCATAAAAGAATTTCCTTCGTATTCCATTGGTAAGGAGGAAGTTCCACCACGGCAGCTTCTTCCCAAGAATTCTTACTTTGTGGATCAGTTCTTGGTCGATCATTGAATTCAAGTAGTGCCGGACCCGGTCAGTACTTCGATGGAGAACCACTTAGGAACACTGAGTACTGTAAGTGACCTTCTACAATCAGAAGTATATTTCGGCTTTAAATAACAGAAAAAGGGGTTGATAAACCGTTAGAAAAACAAAGCAAAACAATTGAGGACCAGATTTTTGAGAGGATGTTTCCCTCAACACTACGATCGTTACTTCTTCAAATTGAAGGGTTCACTGTTATCTATCTTTTTCTTGTTTTTACGCACTTGCCGCTGGTAAAAAAATAGGGAAAGAATGACTTTATTTAGTAACCTTCTAGCTTGAGTGGCTCTTGGGCCTTGTACTGGGTGGACAACAGTATTAAAAAAGTAAAACCTTAAACTAACAATAATAATCGCTGATTCCTACTTGATCTCTCAGGAAACGTGCGAAATTAATAAACAAGATAGTCTTAATAAGTTTCGATGCCTTAGGTAAGCTTTCTTAACCTCACTTCCGATTCGGCCCGTTAGAATAATGTTAAATGCAATGGATGCAAAGCTTATTTGCGCTCGTATGAAAAAAAAAAAAAAAAATGACTAAGAATTATACTTTTGTCTCAAAATTAATTGCAGAGCAAAACAAATAATCATTTTCAAAGTTTTGTGGCTGTTGGCACTCAAATTTTCTTGGTCTTTATTAATAAGGCTTCCATTATTTTTACCCTTTTTGCATGTAACGATACTATATATATATAAAACTGTTGAAACCTAACCTGAACAAAATAAACTATGAAATCTCCACAAATATACTTAAATGCCTATAATTGATAACAAAAGCCACTGGTTTATACCAACGGCTTCCCATACATAATACTTCTCGTTTTCACTCCCGCGTGGTCATGTGTGACGTCATGAGCTGCGGTGCGATTTTCGCTTCCAGCGTCTCGTATGCATGAGTTTGTCGTTGGTTGGAAATCTTCCATGTAAACAAAAACAGACTTCATTATTGTTTTGTCCGTGTATTGTATCATATATTGTACTGTAATTGATAATGGTTTATGTAAGACGAAAGCTTAAATAGGATTAAAAATTATGTGTCAATATTGTGATTTTCTTTCTTTTTTTAACGATAATGTTATTAAGCTTATCAGACAATATGAAAAACTTATATATATATATATATATATATATATATATATATATATATATATATATACGCACGATTTTTTTGTCATGAATGATTTCTCAGATGGATTTGTATTGTAGCGAGGTGAATAAATAACGGTTTGTAATTTTTTGCGTTTTAAGATCTACTGAATCTTGGAAGAGAGAATTCGGCAGAATTTTTTTTCTTTGGGATTTTTGTCATAAACAAAAAAAAAATCTTCAAAGAGACTTAAAGTTGAAATGTCGACCTTTCCTTTCTTTTATCTCTTCTTAATTAACATTCTTGAACAGTTAAAAGCCATCAACTTAAAAAAATAAATGAAACAACATATCTTTGATCAAATCTCAACTCGACGCAGGAAAGCAATCTAGATCCGCACGTGCATGCGTCGTTCGTATGTATATTCACACGTGTAGCGATATACTCACGTATTGGATCAGACACTTATGGCGGCGTATAGGGATATTAAATAAAGCATGGACACTGAAAATATAGCACAAAATCAGAAATATAGGTAATAACATGTAGGCGTACGCATACATACATTCATATATACAACATATATCTCTATATAATCTCTCTCTCTCTCTCTCTCTCTCTCCTCGACTGCCTAATTAGGCCAAATATGGAAGAGGCATGTCGCGCCGTAATGGCTGACGAGAAAGTTTGAGAAATATGATGGGGATACATTTTCATTGAAACTCTCGAGTTTTGCAGTTCTCTCCCTTGAATTTTCATTTCTTCTATTTTATTTAGGTGCCTCCACAGAAAACACGATGCCTAAGCTTTAAAATGAATTTAAAATTAAAATTCTTTCTTGAAGCTTTTATTTTAGTTTTAATTTCAAACTAATAGGTTAAATTTAATATTTCCAATAAGCAAAATACTTTGCTGTATTTCAAAACTCATTTAAATTGACTGGAAGGGGTTTTTGCAATCAACAACATCGCTAATTTTAGCTCCGTCCGATATCACGACGTAATTCTCTTTATTAAAAATATCTTTCAAATATAAAATATACTTTTCTGAAACTTCATTTGAAGAATATTAAGCGATTTAAAGGTTAATTAATCTGATTTGAAACAAATATTCAGTCAGTTATGTGGCATACCTGACACACGCTTAGGCGATCATGTATCTTTCAATACATGACTGATGAGGCAGATTTTTTTCCCCGTAGTAGGTTGCCATTTCTTTCCGCGGGAGACCAGTTGCCAACCAAGGCTATAGAATTCGGTCTGTCTTTCTATTTACTCATCGTTGGGGGAGAAGAAGAGGATTCATATTACTTTAAATTTAAAATGTCGCAGATATGATTTTTTTTAACACAGCAGTAACTGTTTATTTAATGTGTTGACATGTTGACAGCTTAACTGACAGATGGAGGTTTATCTAATGCGTTTCTATGGTGTATATATCTGTAAAAAATATTTGAGGAATATAACGTGAGCTTTTTTTTTAATATGTTTTTCAACTATCCAGTAATCTTTAAAAATTAGGAGAATTCTTTATAATCTAATGTTTTATTGAATTTTAGGTACTTTCGCTTTAAATTTAGTTATCGTTCTTATTTTCTGATAATATCGTGTATAGGCGTCCGTATTTACAAAAATTAGTACGTTTACACCCCCACCCAAATAAATTAAAAAATCTTTTAAAAATATTTGGGGTCGGTAACAGTTTAGTAAGCTTTTCAATTAATGATTAGAAAATATAGTTTTTACTTAATAACAATATCACCTAACCAGTAAAAATTCATACAGAGATTTAAAAGATTTAAAACTTTATAAATTATTCTAATTAAAATAAAAATTGAAAACAATTCTTGTAAAAATTCGTTATTCATCGAAAAAAATTTTCTTAAGACAATAGTGTCCATAATATCTTATTCATATAAGCAACCAGCAGTCTAACCCACCTTCGATCGGTTTTTTTAATTGCTGGAAATTTTTGCCGTTCAATTGGAGCAGTTTAAGTTTAAAGTCAGCCTACCCGAACATCAAACAACAATTGGGTGCAACTGAGGCACATCCCTAAATGAAGGGTTAACAAATTGAATGGTGGTGTGCGGCCCTGAAAAGGGACATTTTTGTGTTCTCAATCTTGCAAGGAAGGAACCTCTTCTATGGACCGTCATAATAATAATATACGATAATTTTTCTTTATAATATATATTTTTTTTTATAATTCTAATAATCTTTTGCATTAGATTTCAACTCTCTAAATTGATTGTATGCTGTTTCTTACAGACATTAAATTTTGCCTTTAATTTTTGCGCAAAAAGCAGTTTTTTTTTCGATTTTTCACCTTCAAGGTTGTAATTTTTTCCAATCAATTTGGACTCAAAACCGGCACTGAAGAATTATCTATCAAACAAGAAAAAAAAATCATCGAAATCGGATGAAAACTGTGGAAACGATTAAACAACATCCGATCACATACACACATTTTGAGAATTATAGATACAGATTAAAAGTTTTTCTTATTAAATAATGTTTTAGTTTGATTTGATTTTTATCTTACGATTGAGAGCAGAATTTCCGTAGCTGGGAGTCCTTTTTTACAAAAAGAAAATGTTGATTTAAATTCTGTAAGGAGTAGTGCTTTTAACTAATATTAGCATTAAAGCCGACAAAATTTAATCTAGAAATTTCATAAAATTAAGTAAGTGCGAGTAACATATATAAAAGAATAATATATTTTTAAGAAGAGTTTCTAAGAAAAATACATTTCTAAAATAATTTAATTAATTTGTGAATAAGTCCTGAAATTTTAATTAAAATTTGACAGTTATTTAATTTTTAAAAGTATTTCGAAATCAATGTGTTTTTCACCGCAAAAAAAGACGTTAAAATTTCCTATACTAATCTTTGGCCACCCCGTGGACAAAAAAATAAATAAATAAAATAAAAAGATTTTTAATCCAAATTTCGAACGTTCTAAAAAAAAGTATAATTTACACATAAAAAAATACTTTGTTTTTTTCTCTTAACAACAACAAAATATTTTGGGCGATAATATATTTTTTCATCATGGAGTGTTAATTTGTTACCGATCAGTGCAGGGAACTAATTTTATGTTTTCACTTTTTCAAAAAAATGGCTCGAGTAGTTTTCCAACTTGTAGCTCAAGATGCACTGGTCGCACAACGGCTATCGGCACGGAAATAGAAATTGTGGAGCCGAGTTCAAATTCCGGTCTTGATTGTTGTGTTCACTTTCTCTTGGGATTGGTGTGATCTATCGCTATATCTAAAATGGGTTCTCTTAGTCAAACTAGAAGAGCGACTATAAATTCAAAATCGTGAAGACAGTAATAGGGACTACTCCATTATCTTTCCCAATAAGTCATAGCAATGCCCAACGGAGAGCCAAGATCGTCTATGACATAGAATTAAAAAGAAAAACTTGGCAACTACCAACAGTCGATGCCACTGATGATTAAGATCTTCTTTAACGGGTTTCTGTATTTCCTTCCTAGCGCTTCTCTGTCTCACTGATAGTTGTATAGTTCACGGAAGTAGAAAAACTTTGGTAGACGATAATCTTCCATCATCGACACGCGGCAGGAAATAACTCATAATTCGGCACAATAGGAAGTTAGTCAGCACGATATTTATATAGATGTTCGCATTCAGATGGTTTTTAAGGATCTTTTTCTCCAAAAATATTTGCAGTTTGCTAAAACGTTTTGCTTGCATTTGCCGATATGTATGTTGGCACCAAGTATGTATAAATGGTTTGATTTTCGCTGTCAGTGGTTTTGCTTTTCGTCGTTGATTGCAAGGGGGTGCTGAAAAGGTATCGGATCGGCCCACACATCAAAATCTCAACGATTGATCCAATTTTGTAATGGAATCCGTTTGTAGTAGGGCTGAGAAATTTTCACGACAAACTCAATATATATATATATATATATATATATATATATATATATATATATATATATATATATATATATATATATATATATATATCCCATGCATTTATAAGTTTTGCATGAGTGTATATAATTATACCACTATTACAAATGATATATGTGTGTGTGTATGGATGTATGTATGTATTTTTAATACTTCAGACTTTATTCTTTACTAGCAGTAGAGCCCGGCATTGCCCAGGGATGTGACAGTAAGAGATAGATCAAGTATCGATCATCATAAAGACTGAAAAATAAAATTGACAAAGATTATTGTTTAAGGTTGACGGACACGCATGTCTTAATTAGTTTTTTTTTTCTTTTTTTTTTACGAATTGGTCAAACCCAAACTCAAACAAAAACATTGTTTTCAATCGTTATGAGTCTACCAATTGAATAGAATTTTATTATAAACAATTGTCTTGTAAATGGAATTTTTAAAGCATTCTGAATGTAAAAATAAAGAAAAAAGTGTGCAAGACAATAAGAAACACTACCTGCCAAAAAAAAAGTGAAGTTTTGTTGAAATCGGTTGAAAAAGGCAGGAAATCCGATCCCATATATAAACGAACACAGACACACACTCACAAACAACCTGGGTTTTATAATAAGTAAAACTCGATATGAGTTGTCCCCCTTTCATTCTCGACAATCGTGTTTTCAAATTGATTTCGTGCAAAAACAATTGTGTTTTTCCAATTTTTGGCGCTGTCAGAACCACCGCAAGGTAATTTTACGTAATCCTGTGAAGTTTTGTTGCTATCGGTTGAACAATGTAGGAAATCCGATCCAATATGCAAACGAAACAGACGCACACACACACAACCTGGGTTTTATAATGAGTATGATGACAGTGGAGACTTCGTATTTGAGATGGATGCTCCATTTTTATTTATTAAACAGTGTGGATTACGTTTATCGGTCTACACATTCGATAAATCTTAGTAACGAAAACACAGCTTCGAACCTGCACCCTCTTGGCAGAAGAAACCATCGTTAGATCCGACGTGCTTATACAAAATCAGCTACGGAGTGTATTGACAATTAAGCAAAGCTGAATAGTAACTTGAAGCAAAATCCTTCTCGTCATATATCCTTGAAATTTCATATGTGCTCACTTTCGTATCGAGACGTATACAATGTAATTTCTAAAGGAGTAGCGTTTTTTTTTTTTTATTATTATTATTAACCCGATAGATTTTTATCACTTAAAGGAGATGCAGGTTCGTATCTTGCTTGAGGGCGCATATTTTTTTCTTTAATAAGATTTCTCAAATATTCAGGCCATTATATGATAATAATATATTGTTTAAAAATATAAGAAACGGAGCGTCTATTCAAATATAGGTATCAATAATTAATGTTTAATACACATACACACACACACACACATACACACACACACACACCATCATTAGTGATCACTCCAAACATCATGATGTTGAATGGATATATCCTCCAACTCTTTCCAGATCCTCTGCACTGTCCTCAGATTGATAGCCAAACACACTGAAATGTTCGTATTAGAGCTTCCGGCGCGAATGCCAAGCAGTACAGTATGTCGTTTCCAAATTTCTGAAGGAGTGAATTGCGTCATGTTGCTCTTTTGCTTCCCACAGACGGTGTTCAACTGACACTACTATACTGTGAAGTCGACAAAATCAAAACCAACCAACGCGCATGCGCAAAATTAAAATATAAAATGGTGACAATTTATTTATCGCACCCTGCGCTATGATATAATATGTAAATGATATATGATAATATATAAAGATGATATAATCATATGCACATTCATCAGGTAAAATATACGTATGGAAGATTTGGTATATATATATATATATATATATATATATATATACATGCGTGTGTGTGTGTGTGTGTGTGCGTGGGTGCGCAATATAAGCAATTAATCATTCAAATAAAATATTCTGACAATCGTAGGCCAACGTTGATTTTTTAAAGATATAAGACAAGACATATAAAAACTAATGATGATATTCAGGTATTATTTTATTATTCATAATTTCTTAGTTTACCAATTTCATATTTCGTCAATTATCTATTTCTAAAGAACTAGTAAGTGTCGTATAGAGACAACTCTTTGAAAATAGTATGAGAGAACTTCAAGAAGCTAGTAAAGTATATATGACAATATATAAAAATATTTATAAAAATGTTATAATATATTTATAAAATATCAAAAATATTTATAAAAATATATAAAAATATATAAAAAAATATATAAAACATACTAGTAATAAAATATATAAAAATATATAAATTATACTAATAATAAGATATATAAAAATATATCAAAAATATATAAAAATATATGAAAATATATACACATATATGAAATATACTAGTAAAGTATAAAAATCCATCATAGAGATTTTACGAAGAGAGAAAATCCTCGTTTCCTTTGTGTGTTTTGAAGAGAATTGGCTAAATATTTGAAAACAAAATAAAACAAAAAAAAAAAAAAACAACAAAAAAAAAAACAATGTTCTGAGAGGGTCCAATCCACCACCTTAGGAAATGGCAATTGAAGACAAGTTCTAAGAAACAGGAAGCAAACTCTCACTCAACTAAGCAAGGAATTTAGAAATGTCAAAAACATTCGTCTATGTTGACAGTGGCTAAATGATTGTACGAACATGGCTTACAATCCAGAAATTATAGCTTGCCTCTACAGAAATGCCAAGGAGCTATAGTATTTTGTTTAGTTATTTCATCCCAAGAAAAGCGATAAAAAACTAAAGCGTTTACTAAGTAAACTTTGCTGAGAAGAAAGGAAAATAAAAAAGAACAGTATTCAAGGGGACAAAAGATGAAAACTGGTGTTGCATTTAAATTTCTGTAGATTGTACTTGATAGGAAACCATGAAATCTGGAGGAGAGTTCCGTAGGTGAGAAGTGCGAGAGAAGAAACTATTTGAATAATAGAAACTCATCAATTTAGCAATTTTAACAGTAAAAGAGAACCTCGTTGCTAATCTACCTTTAAATTCACGAAGTCGATACACCAAAGAGGAAAACGATATTTTGAAAAATACATGTGGCACAAGGGTAATAGGGGAAGGCAGCACTATTTAAATTATTCGGACCATTGTCCTCATCTTTGTTGCCAAATTTATCAAAACGTTTCGGCCGTTGTACGCTCCGGGCTCCAGATGGTTCGATATTCGTACCAGTTTCTGGTAGGACTTTTCAATTTGTTTCCATATTTTCGGTGTATCGGATCCGTACCGATCCTTCACTCTCTGTCTATATTTCTGAGATGAGAGATTATGTACACTATTTACATTGTCCTCATATTTGTTGCCATATTTGTCACAATGTTTCGGCCGTTGGGATGAATATGGCAACAAAGATGAGGCCAATAATCCGAATAATGTAAATAGTGTACATGATACCTCATCTCATAAATATACACAGATACGCAGGGGAAGGCTGGTTTTCAGTCTGTCTTATCTTAAACTTAACTAGCCAAGATTACTGACCCAAACATACTACAGTATTCCTTGCACTAAAACAACACATGCTTACTTACCATTCTTACTACAGTCACCATAATACGTTAAATTCACTATGAAGTCCTAACTAGTTCCCATATGTAAAATTTTTCTGGGAGGGGTAGAGATATTTATTTTGCATGATATACGAAAATGTGGCACAAAGCCAACAAAAATGTTGCACAAAGTGGGGATGGGGAAGGGCTTGTCTTCTTCTGTCTTATAATCGAAATTAGCTAGCCATAATCACTGACCCAATCATAGCACAATATTCGTTACACCAAAACAACCCATTATTACTTACCATTCATACTACAAAACATCCACCATAATGCTTCAGAAACTCCATTTTGTCTGTGTTGGAAGGGGAATAAAACAATTTAAAAATCTAAACCCCAATGTGCGTGGGGAAGCCCATCAGGACAATTGTCATGGAAATATTTTTTAGAAAAAAACACAGTGAAGCTGAATTACGCCAGTTGAAAAGTGACTGAAGTCGAGATGCCAGGTAAGGGCTGATAACATTGGCTGATAATGAGTTATACATTCCTTGGATTTGTTATTTTTTTTAAATTGTTTTAATCATTTCACCCCAAGCAAGGCGGGAGTGTCACTAGCATTATAGCTATCAGGGAAGCAAGTAAGAGGAAGGAGTTCCACAGACAGGAAGTTCGAGACATGGAACTATTGGCGTAGAAGAGACGGTTACATTTAACCGTTTCCATAGTGAAAGGGTGGGACTGAGATGCCAACCTAGTAGCACGTTTAAATTCATGCAGTTTGGGAACCAGCGAAAGTAGCTCCTCGGAGCAGTCACCGTGAAAGTATTTGTAGAAAAGACAGAGGGAAGCGACCGCACGTCTGTGAGAGAGCAATTTTAAACGAGATGCCAGATCAGGGCCAATGACATTGCATATCCGTCTCTGGATTTTGTCGAGGACGAAAAGCGGGGGCTCCAGGCCATATACGGCAGCAGTATTCCATGCAAGGGTGAATGGTTGATTTATAGATTTGAAGGATAGACTTGGGTGTGAAAAAAATTATGGCGCGACACAGAGAACCAACTTTCCTTAAGAGAAAGAAAGGTTTCCTGTTTTGGTCAGCGATGCTTCTGAGAGATGTCATGGAAGAACCTGCAAAGTTTATTCTCTTAACATCTGTCTTCGAATGGCAAACATGGCAAAGGAAACGTTTTGGTAAGGCGTGCTTTTAGAGTTAAAGGAAATTTCACGGCTAATTAGGCGTGAAAAGTTTAAAAGATGCAAAAAATACTGGGATATTCGATTGCTTTAAACATTTCTGATTGAAAACGTCTTTGAAATCGCGTTTATCTCCTCGCCAATTACCAGATATAAGTAATGAATAAGTAAACAAATACATACGCGCGCATACAGAGGAACCTATGCTCAGATGTATCTTGTGCTTCTTGCTAATTTTGTTTGATATTTATTTTCCCTCTGCATGTGTATATTTGTGAAGTCGTGTGTATACTTGTCAGTGGGTGGGTATAAATTTTTATCAAATGTTTAATAAAGAATTCCGAAATTTGAGGCCATATTTAGTATCCATAAACTTATTTACGAATAGGAGCCTCTTTTCGGAATATATTAACCAAAGCGATCCGAAGACAAGTGGAAGTCCTGCCAGGATTTATTATTAGTGAGTACCATCTTAACAATGGGAGATACACAGATGACACTATGTTAATGACGCACAGAAAAAACAAACTGCAAGACACCTAGACAAGTTAGTAAAGAAAAGCGGGAAGAAAGGATTGACTATCGATTGTAAGAAGACAGAATTTATGGTCGTCAGCAAAAGGACAGCTTAAGAGCCAATCTGCAAACTGGAGACGTCAAAATCACGCAAGTAAGGAAATTTAGCTATTTAAGAAGTGTTTTAACAGTCGATGGAAAATGTGACACCGAAATCCGAAGATGCATTTGAGTAGCGAATGGTACCTACCAAAAGCTAAACAAAGTATTAAGAATAAACATCTCTGTTTCAGAATTTGATATAGAAATAAAGTGCCGCTGCTGACACTTGAGTTTGAACATAGAACGCCAGTGAGCAAACACAGGCGATCCCATTATTGAATTAAGTAGACCACGTCAATATAGAGGAAACGCATATATAGGAAGTCACGTGACGTCTAGATTGATCGCTATTCCTAGTCTATCATCTATACTATACGGATCGTTATTTCTAGTCTATCCTCTATTACTATACGAACCGCTATTCTCTACTCTATTCACTATACTATTTCTCTATTCGGATCATTATACGGATTACTATCCAAGCAAGTATTATCGAACAAGTACTATTAGTGTGAGTACTATTCGAAGGCGTCTGACACCAGTATTGTTCAACGGCGTTACTATAGTTGTAGCTGCGATTACAAAGTCTCTACTACAACGAGCATTACAAAAGTGGCAACGAGTGTTCGATGACATCACAAAACAGAAACTTATACAGAAGAAAGGAAAGGAAAGAGAGAAGAAAGGACTAAACACCAGTTTTAAGAAGACAAAATATATATTTGTCAGAAACAGCATGACAGGCGAATTACAAATTAGTGATACAATAATTAAACAAGTTCAAAAATTTAAATGCCAAGTAAATGTTTTATGACAGGGACTAAAAATATAACAGCAAAATCTATTGGTGTATTGAGGTAACAAAAGTTACCTTTCAAAAGCTAAGCAAACTATTAAGAAACATAAACATTTCGTTAGAAACAAAGAAAAGTGTGCTTACCTGCTATATTTGTATGTGGTAGTAAATACTGAAGAGATGAAGAAGAGACTTGAGGCAATAGAGATGTGGTTCTACAGAAGGATACTGAGAATACGAAATATGTGAGCAACAAGTAGGTTTTAAGAAAAATGCGGATGAAAAGTACACTTGAGCTTAGAATCATAGAAAAAACACTTGACATTTCAGGTATACATGATGAGGAAAGATAGCTTGGAGAATTTGACACTCACAGGATATATTGAAGTTGCCTTCCAAAGAGCCGAGAAAAACAGTGAGAAACCTATTTAACGAGCCTTTATAATTGTTGGCAAAAGAGAGACTGGAAGGCTTTGTAAAGCGAAAAACATTACTTACACCTATTGACGATAGAATGTTCTGGAGTCATTTTATTTACACTAGCCATCTCACTGAGACGAGATGTGAAGTTTAGATTGATCGCTATTCCTAGTCTATCCTCTATACTATACGGATCGTTATTTCTAGTCTATCCTCTATACTATTCGGACCGCTATTCTCTACTCTATTTTCTATACTATTTCACTATACTGATCACTATGCGGATTACTATTCCAGCGAGTATTATCGAGCAAATACTATTAGTGCGAGTACTATTCAAAGGTGTCTGAGACCGGCATTGTTCAACGGCGTATTATAGTTGTATCTGCGATTCCAAAGTCTCTACTACAGCGAGCATTACAAAAGTGGCAATGAGTGTTCGTTGGCATTACAAAAGTGGTAAAGTGTTATAGTGGAACACACCACCTATTCTATTGTTAATAGACTCTCCCACCTATAATAAGTAGGAGTAGTAGGAGTCACTCAGTGGGTCGGTCAGTCAGTCGATGCCGGACGACCGTTAGTCGGATACTAAAGTATCAGCGACCACAACTAGATTTCTCTGCGTCATTACCTATTATATGAAGTTCCTAACGTTTTGTACGTCGAACCTATTTTAGGACCGACTTAGTACAAATACAGGCCTCCACTGTGAAACCACTCCATAGCATAAAGAGTGTTCGATGACATCTCAAACAGAAACTCCGAAAACGTGAGGAATCCGAGCGCGTACACTCAGACCAAGGATAGAAATTGCGAAACCTCCGCAATCCATTGGTTGCACTAGCATCGGTATAGGGTTAGGGTTAGGGTTAGGGTTAGGGTTAGGGTTCCTCCTTCTCTAGTTCAATTGGGTGGGGGTGCAGACACTGGCAGCTGTTATCCGGGATCGGGTACCTCATAGTATTTTATTTTCTCCAGCTGCGTCTCTGTCCACGGACCTAGCCACAATTGAGTTGCATTCTGCCCGAAGACAGAGATACAACAGAGTGATGATAATCCCCACTCCATCGCCACCGAATGGGCCGCTGAGTCATTATCATCCATATGTTGATGAGACTTGCTAGATAAAAGAAAAAAAAATGTTAATATTTGCAATCATCTTTGCAGTAAATGCTCTCACAATGTTGCCCGTTTTTATGACATGCGAATTTGTTTTGTAATACGCCTCCATATTTATTGTTCATATGTGTAGGAGAATCGCAGACGTCAACAATGATATAAAACAATTTCTTTGTTTTTGTTCCATACCATTTTTTGCAAGGATCTCTCGTTCAATGAATATTTCTCGCTCCCGCTTATTATTCATAACTTCCTGCAGATGTTTGCTGATAAAATGAACTGAACAAACCGCTACGTTCACGATTCGAATTTAAGAACATTCTTGTACCTTGAATATAACAATTTGTTTGTTTGCATTACTTATTCTTTTTTCTTGAATCTGTAGGCTCTCCTGTGGAGGACAGGACCACAGCGTTCACTACGCTGGGCGCTTATTATTAGGTTTCAGTAGCAGGTATGGTTTTATGGGGCGCTGGTACTAGCTTCTCGCCTTAACGGTTCTGAATACAGAGTTGTCCTTCTTGTAGATATACAGCCAACCAAGGCTAGAGAGAACAGTCTGCTCTGTTATTTAACTCGTCGTTGGATATGGATTTCTTTCCTAATGTTATTTGTGCGAATATGACTGCAACGTCCTCGGACGGAATTTGAACACGGCCCGCCAAGCCCACTCTTCGCGCCGATAACCTCGAGCGTATCCTTTGTATTATACACATCGGCCATAATTAGCTTTTAAATCCTATCTCATAATGTATTATTATTATTATTATTATTATTATTTTCTGCTTGCCTTCTTTGTCTAAAATCCTTAATTACCATGCTTTTCATGACTGGTAATAGATATGTCTAGCTTTCCCGTTATACTGCAATTTCAGCAGCGTCAATGGCGGCCCGTGTCTGTGTTTGGTCAAACGCTGCTGAAGGGACCGGAAAGAGTATGGCAGCCAAAACTGCATAATAAATACAGGTTAATTTTGTTTTGGTCTTTCACCTCTTTCTTACTTGTAAGCCACTTGAAAACTTACGCTTAATAATTTATCTTTTGCTATTATTAATAAAGACAAAAAGTTTTTCTTTATCCTATCATTATTAAAGACAGTAAGATATTATCGCATTATTAATAAAGACAGTAAGATATTATTTATCTTATTATTAATAAAGACAATATTATTTATCTTATTAATAAAGACAATAAGATGTTTTTGTCCCATCATTATTAAATACAGTAAGATATTATTTATCTTATTATTAATAAAGGCAATAAGATGTGCTTTATTTTATTATTAATAAAGACAATAAGATGTTCTTTATCCTATCATTATTAAATACAGTAAGATATTATTTATCTTATTATTAATGAAGACAGTAAGATAGCATTTATCTTATTAATAAAGACAATAAGATGTTCTTTATCCTATCTTTAGTAAAGACAGTAAATGTTCTTTATCCTCTCATCAGATTAAGCTGATAAGAACAAATATTACACTTTGATCTTAGTTAAAAGGCTGAGAAGCGATTGTATTTTCTTGCTGCCCTACGCTAGCAGGATGTGACACAAGGTCAGTTTATTGTGGTGAGTTCAAGTGCGTGCACTCGAGCCAGGTCCAAAAATATCCCAGGCCCCTGCAACCGTCGGTTCTTCTAGCATTCGGTATTACTATCCATCCCCACTCTTTAGTGCAAAGAGGGAGATTCTGACGTGGGCTGCTGTTTCTCGAAACCGAGAACTTAATAATATTTTCAGTTGCGCTCTGTCCATAGAGACACCATTGTGCTGCGTTCCTTCCTAAGACAGAGACACAACTTAGAGATGAATTGTAGTTCATCCACCCCAGAGCAGATACTACACTTTGATCTCTCTGAAAAGGTCAAGAAGTAATGGCGACTGCGATAAAAGCACCATTTTTCAGATGCGCGGAATCGAATGACGGAAGAGTAGCAAGTAAGGCAATCGCTAAAAATCTAGTTACCATAAATAAAATAACATAGTCTGCTGAATTATTTTAAAATTATTATTAAGAGAAATGTTCGTAAAACGGGGATTTGGCTATTAAATTTTAATGTTTTCATTATATTAATATGTAAATGGTGTAAATAATCAGTAATAACAACATGTGGTCGATATTTCTTGAAATTAATTTTTGTTTTTTCTTTCTTCCTATTTTTATTATTCGTTTGTTTCCAGTCTTGTTAACAATATACGGGTTTCATAATCCATATCAAATGTTACTTCTTGTACCGAATATAATGATGCAGTCTACGATAGATATCTTAATATGGATTTAGCATGCAAGATAGGAAAATATTTTAATAGAAAGGCCATTCTACTCGTAACCAATCTAATGATAAAACATTAGTCAGTCAGTTAGTTATGTGCCATGCGTGATACACGAGGCAGATTTTTTTCCCCCGCGGTTGGTTGCCATTTCTTTCTACGGTAGACCAGTTGACATCCAAGGCTATAGAGCCCGTTCTGTTCGATAGCGTACTGACTGATAAAAACATGCTTAGCTGTCCTGCTATTTAGCCACAGCTGGTGGAAGAAGAGGACTCATAGAAAGAAAAAAAAGAAAGTAAAATTTACGATAATGTAACGAAATTATTCTACAAAGAAGAAAAAAAAAAGAAAGAAAAAAAATTAAATGGTTTCCCGAATATATATCAGTGAAATATATATATATATATAACGGTGAAATATAATTGAGCGGTTGATTTTCTTTACGGTTAATCAACCTTTTGCAGGTTATTTAAAGCCAGAAAATATTTTTAGATTGTAAGAAATCTTTTTGAAGAAACTAATGTAGGTACGTCCAGATATTTTCTGAAAACGAGCCTCGGTCAGTCAGTTATACTCCATACGTGATAAACGCTTTCGATACATGACTGACGAGGCAGATATTTTTTATATTGCTTTATGCGGTAGACCAATTGCCATCCAAGGCTATAGAACCCAGTCTGTCCTGCTATTTACCCATGACTGGGATGGGAAAGAAGAAGAGAATTCATATCTTTACGTAAGTGAATGCAATGGATTTGACTGGAATTCGAACTCGGCTCTCCGATTCCTCAGTCCGAGCCGTTATCCATTACTCCGATGCTGTACTGACTGATAAAACATGTTAAGCTGTAAATAGAAATTTAATGATGTTTAATAAGTTAATAAGAACAAATAAAAGTAGAAAATGCATGTTCTGTCAGTAGGATACGCCTATTAGTGGAATGTCAGTTACCAACTCCTTCGAGAGGGAACGCTCAATAAGTAAGTAATAATAAGAGCCAAAGAAGCATTCCGAAAACTAAGTAAAGTACTGAGAAATGGAAAAGTTTTGTTACAAAGAAAGAAGAATGTAGGATTGCTATGTGATCACTATCCTCTTCTATGGCAGTGAATGTCAAACAATCTCTATACGGTTGAGGAGAAAACTGGCGGTAGCAGAGAAGTGATTCTATAGAACGAGACTGAGAATTCTATGGATGGAACGAGTAAACAGTAAGGAAGTCGTAAAGGGAATGGCAACAGAAGCAACGCATGTTAGAATCAGGAAAAGACAGTAGAAATGAGGGATTGGAAAATTTAACCTTCACTGGACACATTGAGGACATGAGAGATAGGGGACGGTAGAACGGGAGAAGGAGAAAATCTGCTAAGTGTCACACGGGATAGAAAGCCATGGAGAGCCATGATCGTCTATATTCTGAAGGGACGCGGCACCTAGAAGAAGAATAGCTTCTTTTTTACAGTAAGGTTCACCCTGTACAAGGAGCCACTCAAGATAGAGCGTTGCGTTAAGGTGAAGTTTATATGGATATGAATGGAAGATAACGGTTAACTTTAGACTTGAACAGGTTAAGATTGTAGTGATCCTCTTGGGAGTCTGTTCCACAGAGCACTTGCGGCAAGAAGCTGTTCGGGTGTAATTTAAATCATACCGATGAAATACAGAGGGAATGGCGGTGGTTTGCTACTATGTAAGTTGCATGGCGGGTCCTAGCCGTGAAGGTCAGACGGAACCAAGGGATGTAGTTCATCCGAGCACTTTCCCTGGAATTAGCTGCAGAGCACCGAGAGGCTCGCCATATCCCGCTTGTGGGAGAGAGGTTGGAGGGTGGAATATAATTCGTCACCCACAACGATTCGGAAGTGCTTTTGAACTCTATCTAGACTGGAAAGTGAGAACTGGGTCAGTGAAGAAAGACTTTAGCCAAAATATTGCCTTCTCCTACATATAGTAATTGTTGTAACATATTTACGGACGATAATGGGTATGTTCACCATTCACATAAATACAGTAGTAAATACTGTATGTTAGCCTGCAGTTAGAGATTCATTGTGCAATTCACTTGACTCACTTCTAGCAGTTGACTACTACTTCTTATATGTGTTGTTCTTGTCCTAAGTATTATCGTTCATTACCAACCTTCGTGTGATTATTTTATTCAGTAACCTTCCCTAGGTTACTACATTTTGGTGACATGGATTAGCCAAAATTACAACATTTTGGCATCAAGGATTAGTGAAAATACAACATTTTTACAATGTTTGACCAAAATGCAACATTTTACTGACGAGGATTTACCCAAATTAGAAAACATCACTAGTGCGACATTTTGGTATCAAGAATTTGGCCGCAAAACATGGAAACGTTCACCAGCACAACTTTGGCGAAATAAGATATCGCCAAAAATTACACGTTAAAATTCACCAAGGCTTCATTAGGGAAAAATCAAAATAGAAGACTTTAAAACAATACTACTTAGGACAAGTACAACACATATAAGATTCGCCAGCACAGCTGAAGATGAATCTCCGACTGCAGACCAACATACAGTATTCACTACTATATGGGGATGATATGGGGATATACCCATTATCGTCCATGCTGACAGACATATCAAAGCTAGTAATTAAAGACCACAAACAAAAAGAAAAATGCCTTCTCATAGATATGTCAGTGTCAGAAGAGAGAATTTTATCTGAAAAAGTGAAAAGAATATGACAAAATAAATAAATGTAAGGATCTTAAATTGAAACTGAAAAAAATGACGCCTTAAAATTACAGTTAGACCTATAGGGAATTGGAGCACTGGGTACAATAAAAAAAAAGTGCAGACAAGAACATTAAAAAATCCCTGGCAACTCCTGTTTACATGTGTTCAAAATAACATTCACTGTCAGGAATTGCTCATTTATTCAGGAGGGTATTATAAATGTAATCAAAATATAAACATTGTACAGATTAAGTATCACTAAACATCAGAATTTTTACAAACAGAATACATATATTTACTAATTAGCTTTAACTTAGGTCTCGGATAATAACCCAGTAATGTACCAAATAATAATAATAAGAAGAAGAAGACCCGGTTACGGAGATAGGATCTGTAACAATTTTATGGTACTACACAATACACACAGACAGAACAATCAAAACTAACCGCCCAGACATTGTTAGTAGAGACCGCAAAAAAAAAAAAAAAAAAAAATTGCCTCCTGATGGATATCGCAGTCCTTGCCGATTGCAATGTACCTTTGTAGATCTTCAAAGAGCTATCAAAATACAAAGACCTTAAAAATTGAAATCTCAAAAATGTGGCACACAAGAACATCAGTAATCCCTGTTGTAGTTGGTGCACTCGGATTGGTTAGAAAATATTCCAGTAGACTCATTGAAGGCATTCCTGGAAGCCTAGGCCTTAAAAATACACAAAATTGTTTTCATGAGTAAAGACAACACCTTACACCTTATGTAAAATACATGTTTGTCTTTGTGTTTTAACTGGACAGTGGAAAATGTCATGACTCCATTTCTGACTTTAGGTCTCTGGGCGGGAGACGGAAAGAAATGTGTACACACAAAAAATCAAAGGAAATAAAATAATAATGATAATGATAACAACAACAACAACAACTATGAAAATAAAAGAATTTTGAAGTGGAAATCTAAAAATGTGGTACATGAGGACATCAGTAATTCCAGTTATTGTTGGAGCCCGCGGACTGATTGGAAAAAGGTCCGATAGATTAATTCAAGGGATTCCTGGTAGCTCATGCCTTAAAGAAATACAAAAAAAAATGTACCCATAAGTACAGCTTACACATTACGAAAACTTTATCTATGTAAAATGTGTGTGATCTTAAGTTTATTTTTTTTTTGCAGAAATGATCAGAGGAAAATGTCATGAAGCCATTTTTGACCTTAGGTCTCTGGTTGGGACCCTGAAGAGAACGTGTATACAAGAGAAATCAAAGGAAATAATAGTAACAGCAACAACAACAATAATAATAATAATAATAATAATTAATGGCAGTCCCAAAACAACTGAATTATAAAAAAATATCACATTCATGAGTACCTCCAATAGAGCCAGATTGTATTGTCATTCAATTGTTTAGCGAATTTTTTAAAAAATATTATGGAATTCTTAATTTAAAACTTCTGCACAAATTTTGAATATTTATTCCACCTCCCAAAAATGCATGGCAACTCACCTGTTAACATTTTAGGTAAGACTTTGGGGCAGCTCGTACAAAACGAAGAGAAAAGAAAATAAGAAGGTAATAATAATAATAATAATAATAATAATAATAATAATAGTTAATCTTAAATGTAATTTCTTTCAAACGGTTCCATATTTTTTGTGTAAAAGAAAGAATGTGCAGAAAACTACGCTCTACAATATTGCTTACACCAAGGATATTATTGAAATGCGTGAAAGTACGAAGGAGACTTGATGTCTATTCGTCTTTCAAGAATTCCATGAAATAATACCAGTGTAAATGCTACTATTGCTACTACTATATTACAAATTCTACCGTTACTGTCGGTAACAACAACAAGAGCAATAATATAATTAGTCAAGGTGAAACTTGATAGTACCTAGCAAAATAGCACGTAGCGCCTCTGTGGGGTAAAAAAAGGAGAGAAAGAGAGAGAGAGAGAGAGAGAGAGAGAGAGAGAGAGAGAGAGAGAGAGAGAGAGAGAGAGTAAACCTCTGAAAATCAGACATATCACTCTTTCCAAGCCTGGGTAAGAGACGTAGTCGTTGTAAACAAACAAGCATTTGTCAAACAGTAGAAACAGTTGTGCCAGTGACTAAACCGAACGATAATGAAGAAATTGATAAAAATAGTGACCTCGTTCGCGAACTGGAAATTTTACGGAATATGATGATACGAGTGGTGATCAAAATCATTGATGCATGGTGGGCAATTGAAACATGTCCTTGTAAATAGAATAGGCATTTAGAAATTTCAATTTAAGATTACACTATTTGGACCGGGGATTAAATTCACAATTACAATGTCACCAAGTTTACGAACCACTGTATTTATCCATTTGTTTATTGTCTTCTGCCGGGTAGAATAGAACTTTGGATGGGTACTGCAAAGCCAGCTTCCGTGGAAATAAACCTAACAATAACTGAGCCGTCTTAAAATAAAACAAGTTGAGATATCCCTAGATACGGACAGCGTAAGGAAAACAATATAACTCAGTAGATTAAGTAGGGGGTTTAGTTTGAAATATCCTGAATGTTACCCGAATCAACAAACACTCGATAAAGGCCGTAGGGCAGGACGGCCTGAATTTTGTGATAAAAACAACAAAGATGAGGAAAATCATCTGAATGCAAAATATGCACATAATGGCAACTTCTCATTCTGTAAATTCACACAGGAACTTGGTGTTATCCAGAATGTCGAAATAAATACATGGGACTTGACACTTAATCATTAGCGAAGGTTAGCAAAATTCTCTTATTTTAAAGATGGAAATGCTACCGCTACTACAAAATAGTAATGCACCCATGATACGTAATTCGATTGTAGTTTGTCCAATACAAATAATGTTTCTCTAGAAATAATAACAGTTGTAGAGAATAGGAAATAAAAGAAAAGTTAAAAGGTGTCCACAAACGATAAGTAATTCTCCCGAAGGCCAACTCATATTTCAGATTTGGATATTTTTCCCCAATATATATATATATATATTTTTAATAAGAAGAAATTAATTTAAAGAACCTTATCAAATAGACCTTAATTCAAGCATGGTGACTAACTCCCAAAGACGCACAAATAATCATAAAAGAACTTAGTATGGGCGTGTGTTTAGTGGGGAGAGTGCGTGTGCCTGTCATCGAGTGCATTTTAAGAATTCAGAGGTAAATCAATAAATCGAAAGCCTAATGAGGAAAAAAAGCATTTATCATTTTTTATAAGAAATATTTATTTTTAAGCACAATCTCCTTCTTTGTTAATGCACTTAATTCACAGTTATGTATAGATCCAATATCATTATGAGAATTTCAGGTCAAAATTCAGTTCATAACAACGTGTCAGGATGCCGATTTATTAATGCACCATCGTATATATATATATATATATATATATATATATATATATATATATATATATATATATGCGCGCGTGTGTGTGTGTGTATGTGTGTGTGTGTGTGTGCGTGTGTGTGTGTATAAATTATTCAACCATTCATGCTTGAATACTCACACACACACACACACACACATATATAATTTCTATATATATCATATTTGCGCGGTACTTTATTAGTTTGTCTGATGATCGCAAAAGCGTGAAACATAGGGTTAAAAACTCATATCCATACAACTATATATATATATATATAGACCCCTCCATATCACTTTTTGTATCAGATCACGTCATATTTAGGTGAGCTAAAGCAAACGAACAGATAGTCTTAAATTAAATGACATTTTATATTTGGTTGCACAACACTTGCTTGCAATAACTGTATCAAGCTTGTGACCCATTGGCATTACCAAACAGTTGCATTCTTCATCTGTGATGCTTTTCCTGACATTTAATGCAGCCATTTTCAGTTCTTGTTCATTTCAGTCCCCTCTTCAGGGGATGAAATGCATGCTGTATTGGGTTAATGTCCGATGACTGACTTGGCCAGTCTAAAACTGTCCACTTTATTCCCCTGATGAAGACATTTTTTTGTGTTGGTAGTATGTTTTAGGTCATTGTCCTGCTGCATGATAAACTTTCTCCCAATTATTTTGGAGCATTTCTCTGTAAATTGGCTGACAACATGTTTCTGTAGACTTCTGAATTCATTCTGCTGCTACCATCATAATTTACATCATCAATAAATATGAATGAGCTTTTTCGAGAAGCAGCCATGTAAGCCCAAGCCAAGACACTGTCTCCACCATGCTTCACATATGAGTTTGTATGCTTTGGATCGTAAGCAGATTCTTTCTTTCTCCACACTTTGGCCTTTCCATTACTTTAGCAGAGATTAATCTTGGTCTCAGTCCATAAAACTTTATTCCAGAACTTTTGTCGCTCATCTCAGTGCTTCCTCACAAATTACAATATGGACCTCTTACTGCTGATAAGTAGTTTTCATTATGTGGTGTGGCCTCTATATTTCTGCTCTCGAAGTCTTATTCAAATGGTTGATTGTGAAACCTTCATCCCTGCACTGTGAACGTTGTTGGTGAAGTCATTGACTGCTGTTTTGGGGGTTTTCCTCAAAGCTCTCGTAATGATTCTATCATCAACCGCTGATGTTTTCCTTTGGCCGACCTATTCTATTACTCAGTACACCAGTAGTTTCTTTCTTTTTTCAGGACATTCCAAATTGTTGTGTTGGCTATGCCCAATATTTGTCCAATGGCTCTCATCGATTTTCCTTCTTTTCTCAGCTTCAAAATAGCTTGCTTTTCTTCCATAGCTCTCTCGACTTCATGTTGGTTTGTCCTTTTTAACAAGAAATGCAGTCTTTACAGGTGAAACCCAAGGCTAAAACAAAGAGTAGTCATTCAGAGCTATTTAATGTTTAAACAATCATTCTAAGAGGCAACATCTGGGCAACAAGAATCACCTGTCAGTCACGTGTTTTAATAGTTTTGCTCACTTGAAAAATAGGTGGATTCAAATAAAAGGTGGTACGTTCTAAGTTGTTTAACACATCTAAATGTTAGGAAATAAAAGCTGGAATTCTGAACTCTTGTTTTTATATTCATCTTTTGATCTTAAACTAAAATGTCTTCAGTGCACAACAAAACAAAGAAATTGGCGTTGCCGTCCCATCATTTTAGAGGTGACTGTAAATGTATAATGTAAATGGCTCTAAAGTGATTTTCTTTTTTTTTCTTTTTTTATTTAGGGGCAATTCTTTTTTATAAACTTGTTTTATTATTAATTAAATTTTTCTTAGCCGACATTATTTATCTTTAAAACATCTCAATTTGCAATTGATTTCACTGATGCCATACAATACGCCTCCTTTCGTTACTATGATATCTCAATAAAATTCTTGTTCTAAATTCAGAAACAGGTTGGATTTTTTTTAATACCAGATAATTATCATACTTAGCTATTTAATTGTAAAATCAAATAATTTTTAAACTTGATATTTCATTTTAAAACTTATTTATGTAGAAAATTGAAAGTAATAAAAAAAAATGGAACAAGGGATAAAAGTAATTCTGAAAAACATTTTTGTGTTTAAACGTATGCACATATCAAGGCGCATATCCACATAAAAATGTATTTGGCCCGTTGTTTGATGCGCAAAATCTATAATAGCCTGAACCACATATTACAATATCCAGTACTTTTTAGCACTTGTCTATTGATGCGTCTAAGAGTCTCTGATTGCTTTCACAGTCAGTCTGTTTTCATATTTATTTCATTCAAAGACTGAGCGAAAATTGTCAAGCATCTGTCAGAGGCATCAAAGTTCGGGGAAAGAGACCAAAGAACAAACGATGTCATTTATGTAAAAGCAGCTGATCTTGATGTAATGCCAATATGTAGATTTTTGAAAATACGAGACATTTAAGCTAAGGATAACACCATTCATACGTTAAACATTATCTACTTCAACTTTCGTTTTTAATATATTTGATTTTGCACCAAGAAAATATATGCTGCTGCTCGGGAAGTTGGTCGACTGTATCGCGCTAGACAATTTTTCTCGCCAGAATCTATCTTACATATTTATAAGTCTACAATTCGTCCATGCTTCGAATATTGCTGCAACATATGGTCTGGTGCTCCTGATATATATTTAGAGGTTCTTGAGAAAATGTAAAGATGAATCTGCAATGTTATTGGTCCTAACCATGCATCTTAGCTTCAGTCACACTCCCACCGCCATAATGTAGATACCATGCGCCTTTTCTATAAATACTTTCATGGTAATTGTTCTGATGAGCTTTGTTCTGTGGTATCTAGACCTTATGAATGTAAGTGTAATTCTATATTAGCAACAAGGTTACATCATTTTACAGTTGAACTGGCTAGATATAACTGTAAGTTCTTTGCTAACAGTTTATTTTCTCACACTTCTCGCCTGGGGAACTCATCCGGCTTCCTGGTTAACTTTGATCTTCAAAAATTTAAATGCAATGTCACTCGTTATCTACTGTTTTCTTGATTTTTTTTTTCATTGTTCTCGCTCCTTAATAATGTTTTTTTTTTTTTATTCTTTCACGCTCTGTAACCCTTGTGTCTTAGTGGCTTTATTGCCTTTCTTAAGGTTAAATTATTAAATAATATTCAGAACTGACCCACGTTTATTTTATTCACTGTCTCATTAAAGAAATCAAATTCTGTACGATTAAGTCTATTTCTTAGAGCAAACTACATCCACTGTATTACACTTGCTCAAATGTTGATCGTTCAGGTTCAATTAGATGATGCCCTGATCAAGTACAGTGACGTCTGTCCGCTTATTTCAAGGAAGTCCACACTTTTCACGCATGCCTTTGTTTGCTTTGGTTCGCTAGAGAATCAAAGCGTGTTTACATAGACGCCCAAGTCAAATGGACGGCGGAAGGCGATGCAAAAAGAAGGCTAAAAAAGATGGCGGAAGAACTAAATTGTTAAAAAGGATATAGCTTGATGGTAGAAAAGGAAAGAGATTATCAGGATATAACGTTCTAACTTTGATGCCACATCTGTGACGTTCATATTTCAATTGATAAATGAAAACTAAGACGAGTAAAAGAAAAAAGAAGAAGCATTCTTTCATATAAAATCAAGTCATCGGAAAAGATCTTTGTGTCTCTTCAAAGATACCTTTTCTTTATTATCTGTGATTTCCTGGGGAAATATGCTGGAGTCGTTGCCTTCTCCATGGTTTTGAATTCAGAACTCTCTTTCTAAAATGGATGCTATTCAAGGCTATAGAGTCCAGTTTACTCCGCTATTTAATCCATAGCTAGAAACTAAGCAAATAGATTCGTATCTTTCCCAAATGTATTTGTGTGAGAGTGAACGCAATAGAAGAGACTAGGACTTGAACTGGGTTTGTCGATTCCACTTTACGCTTCCAGAACATCCATGTGATAATGACTGAAATATAATGTGTGCAAATTTTTTCAGCATTATTTAAAAAAAAAATATTATGTGATTTTAAAGCGGTTATGGGAACTTTTACCAGCATCTAATACGCGTAGCTTGAACTGAACAACCCTAACACACACATACATATGAACCGTCCTACAAATCTTATTAAAGATACGAAACTGAGTGCAGATATGAAAAACATTCGAGAGATCTATGACAAGAGAAATTTCGCTTGAAAAGCGGTAAGTCTCGCCAGGCTAAACGGAAACTTTCTTTACCATGAGAAACGCAGATTCGATTCCTGTTGAAGAGCGCAAATTTTTGTTTAATAAAATTTTTCGAACATTCAAACCAATAAGTGAAAATAAATAAATATACTGTTTAATATATAATCAAACCGTCTACTCAAATACAAGTATCCACGAATAAAAACCTTGAAAGTGATAATATATATATATATAACCTATCAATATATATATATATATATATATATATATATATATATATATATATATATATGTAGCACCATCCACACCCATGTATGGTCAACTTGACAATGGTCATCGAAACGTGGGTCGGCCTTTGCTTAGGTACAGGGACAGGCTGAAAAGTAACCTCTTAGCTGCGAATATAAATCACACTACCTTTGAGAACATCGTAATTAATCGTAATGAATGGAAGACTACATGCTACAATGGCATCAAGAACAAGGCAGCATCAAACATTGTCAAGCTTCGTCAAACTAGGGAAAGGAATAAAATATCTGCTGCTGTTCCAGCCATATACTCCAAGAATCCACACTCTTGCACAATCTGTGGACTTGTTTGCAAATCACTGGCGGGACTGAAGTGTCACTTGCGACTCACACACAAGGTTAAATAAACAAAGTTGTCGGAACCTCATACGTCGAAACCGACGGGAGAGTCCAACATCATCATATATACATATATATATATATATATATATATATATATATATATATATATATATATATATGTATATAAGAGACCGAATAGATGGAGTAAAACTGGACAGTTTGTACCATTTACTTTTTTTTTAAAAGTGCTCGATGCAAAGTAGATCACAATATTATAATATTTTTATTATAATAGATTATAATAAAAACATTTTGAAATCGCTGCACAAAGGCTTTCATGTTTCAATACGATGATTGTACCTCGTCAGGCGATGGTAGATAACTTGTGATAAAAATGATTTATTATATCGAGATTAACCAATCAAAAGTAAGATCTATGCTAAAAAATAGAAATATGGTCAGAGGTGGAGGTGGGTGGGTTATTTTTTCATGTTACAACACACGATCTGCCAGACATGCCAACCAAAGATTGTATAAAACATGTCAACGACATGGATGTAACCAAAGATGGTGTTCTTATTTGTTTAAGTAGACATAAAGTTATCAGAAACAAAATTAAAAAAAAATATATATTTATATTTAGGAACCCCTTTAAAGGGGCTAAAGGATAAAATTAAAAATGTGGAACAATTATTTACGATGCTAATTATACTGAATAGACTGTAAAACATGGCAATATTAAAACTGAATAAATAAAATACCTTTATTGGGTGGACCATTATATACTAATAAAATACTCGCTATAAACTTGTAAAACGTATTTATTTATGAAGTGTTTAAATGTTTTTTTAAAGTAAGCGATAGACAATGCCGGCATAACACAGTTAATTCATTTCTTTAGTTTAACAGAACTTTTTTGTTAGTCAACTTTATAATATTTAATTTCTCTTGTAAACACAGGAAACATAGTTCATGTAAGGATTTACAAGTTCTATTTTTATTTTTTAATATTTTCCATTTTACAGTAGGGATTTTGTTAACTTCTTTTAGGTAGCAAAAATATTTATTGATGGACGTCCTATTCGGTACGCATTGTTGTTGAAAGACAACACATGATACGACCTAGTTTTAAAGGAATTTTAAAACGAAGTACAATCATAGTATTGAAACATGAAAGCTTTTGTGCAGCGATACAAAATGTTTCATTATAATCTATAATATATATATATATATATTCATACATAAATACGTACATACATACATATATATATAACTATATATATATATATATATATATATATATATATATATATAGTAATGATACAACAAGTTAATCCGTATTGAATTTCCAGGAAGATATAGATCCAGGGAGAGCTCTATGTCAAAAGACAGAGCAAAATTTTTAATAATTAAATACTTAAAATCCCATAGTTTATAATTTTTGTTTCATGAGAGCTCTAAAAAAGCATCTTTCAATCTTCAAGACCTACAAATAAAATCAGGTTTTGAAGATTGAGTGCTGCTTTATTAGAGCTCTCACAAAATAAAAATTATTACCTATGGGATTTTAAGTGTTTGATATTCTTAAATTAATAATAATAATAATAATAATAATAATATATATATATTGGGGTATTGAATCTCAAAGTAGAAAAAACTCTGTGTAACGCGTTTTGTCCTCAAAAAGTACATCAGCCGACTAAAGTAATGTTCTTATTGACGAAATTATATATGTCTAGGTGTAGAGAGATATAAAATAAACATCCGTTATAATTATGCGCTGAGAACATTATTTTAATTCAATGAAACCATTTTAGAGTTACACACAATTTTTTCACTTTGTCATTCGTAAGACTCTCATTGCTCTATTGCTTCTTCCATGGAAAGTTGTCATTCCTTAGTCGCACCTGTTGTAACCTTCGCGGCTAAGACCCACCATGTTACGCACATTGTACCGAACCACCCTCGTGTTCCATAGGTGAGATGTAAGTTCCACTCGAACAGCTTCTTTCCGCGAACTGATGCTCTGTGGAAACGAGTCCCAAGAGGATGTTTTCCCGATAATGACAATCGTAACCTGTTCAAGTTTAGGGTTAACCGTTATCTTCCCTACATATTCGCATAAACTGTGTCTCTTAATCTGTACAAAGTAAACATCACTGTAATCTATCTATCTATCTATCTATCTATCTATCTATCTATCTATATCCGAGTGATACCAAATCAGTCGGGTTTCGATCCCGACTTGACGCATTCGGATGTCTGTCTGTGGATGAATATATATATATATATATATATATATATATATATATATATATATATATATATATATATATATATATATATATATATATTATAAATTAATTGATTTAGAATATGTTTTTTTCGCTACACAGTTCTAACCATGTTTCAAAAATGGAAGCTAAAAGCCCCGAATTTAATTTTGTAATTAAATTAAAGACATTAGTTTCATTTCATCCTCTTCGGGGCTTTTAGCTTCCATTTTTTAAACATGGTTAAAACTGTGTAGCGAAAGAAACCATATTTTAAATCAATTAATTTATACTATTAATGTTCTGTAAATTTACTTTGAGCACTATTTTGTAAAAATAAAAATATCTATAAGAACACCGGATTATATATCTTACTGTTCTTTATATATATATATATATATATATATATATATATATATATATATATATATATATGTGTGTGTGTGTGTGTGTGTGTGTGTGTGTGTGTGTGTGTGTGCATATATATATATATATATATATATATATATATATATATCTTTGTGTTAAAACATAAAAGAATAGAGATAGACAAGGGAGATAAGTACTGATCTTTTTCTTCACGCATGCGCACGCCTGCTTCTTCGTGTATATATATATGATGTCACTTTCAACATCTCACTTTTCACACTTTACGACTTTATTAGATTAACTAATCCATTACGTTCCTTATCCACCTGCTTTTGATTAATACAATTTGTTTGTTGTTATGGCTACAAGTAATTTATCGCCTGAATCAATTACCGGCTGTGATTGAATAATGCAATTATCGTGAGATATAGGATATATATGTAGATATTTGATCTAGTAACGATGAGCTCCCCAAAAGCTTCTTACTCCGTTATTATTTTCTTCTGTCTCTCTCTTTAATCTATTTTTGTCTTATTTCTTTCTCTTCTATTTAACCATTTTTGAATTTCATTTAACATTCATTTCCACTGTCATTATCGACGTTTGCAAATTACAAAACAGCAGAAAATTACACCGTGGCTAGAATTATCGCGCTTTAAGACACGCTGTTTATATCTAGAGACGCACTATCCTTGACATAGAACACTTTTCCCCGTAAATAGAGCAAAAGTTAAACATTCTCTCTCTCTCTCTCTCTCTCTCTCTATATATATATATATATATATATATATATATATATATATATATATATATATATATATATATATATATGTATACATATTAGTAGTATTAGTAGTAATAATTTTATAAGTATAAGAAATTATACTCGTCCGGAAAATCTTCGGTATCTTGATTTGCAAATAATCAAACCAATACTAAAAGGAAAAAAATGGTATAAAAAAGAAAGAACCAAGAACATGTACGTTAGCCGAACATAATACTCTAGCAGGCAAGTCCAAAGTCCAAAAAAAAAAAAAAAAAACGATACGAGTAAGCAAAATAACTGAATAAATGCCAGCCTTCCATGACGATCCGCTTAGGTGAAACCTTGGTCGGTTTGACTGGCTCTCTAGGTTTCTTTAGGTTTATCTATCTATCTATCTATCTATCTATCTATCTATCTATCTATCTATCTATCTATCTATATATGTTTTATAGTTATAAGTTTGTGATCATTGGTTTCACGCTTTAGCGACCATCAGTCAAACTGATTTATTTAAAAAAAAAAATTAAACCAGTTTGTTTGCTGATCACAAATCGTGAAACCCAGGGTCACAAACTAATATCCATACAACTTATTATGTTAGCTCTATCAATGATATTGAACGCTTTCAACTAAGTACCGCGCAGATAAATTAATATATATATATATGCTCCTGAAAAATTTATTTCGGTTGAGCTCTCTGGGGAGGGAATGTGAGTTTGTAAACAGTGACTATTACGGCTAATAATGCAAAACTTTTCGGTAAAGCGAATCGAGTTCCCTCAGTCACTGTGTGTTTATCTAAAAATAAATAGACTTAAAAATTCACCTTCCTCCCTACCGTGTGCCAACGTATGTATGCATATATATATATATATATATATATATATATATATATATATATATTCAAGCATGTTTTATTGAATAATATAGGCATATTATGCCTACTTATTATCATAATAATCACATATATATATATATATATATATATATATATATATATATATATATATATATATATGAGAATTGCGTTTTTGTCCGATTATGCAACTTAATTTCGACGTTCCCTCGTTTGTTGAAATCAATTTCAAGTCATTTAAATGTGACGTCATTTGCAACAGTCAAACTGAATTTTTATATTATTTTTATACACATTTCAATATACGATATCCTATGGAGAAAGATATCTTATTTAATGATGGCTTCTTTTCTCATATTAAAACGGCGTAAGAATTAGAATTTAAATCTTTCTTTGCAATGAATCTATCTATCTATCTATCTATCTATCTATCTATCTATCTATCTATATATATATATATATATATGTATATATATATATATATATATATATATATATATATATATATATACGCATATATATATGTGTATATAAATGAAGCATTATTAATAAAAAAGAAAAAGCCAGCACTCAATAAAACTATCCTACACGGCCACAATGTGATGACCGTGTTCGGAAAATAAAACATATCTATGGCTCTAGATACAAACATACATACAGTTAAAAATAAAATCATCCTTCATAATGGCTAAAAAATAGCTGAAAGTGCTCAGGCATACAAAACATTCAGACAATTTCTACATAACTTATGTCCAGAAAAGAAGAATATTATAAGAACACGAGAAAAATGAAAAGCAAACCTTATTGCAGTATCTTCTTATACGTTTTTAATGAAACTTGTATATATGTATGTGTATGAATGTAAGCTGACAGCATTATGACACTAGCTGTAGTTTCAACATCAGTAATCAATTTTTGGTTGGTGATCACAATTTAGAATTTGTATTTTGGCGCAATATAATCTTATACGCTAAACTACAGCCCACACGTTCATGCATTTTGATGCCAAAAGTGACTTATCTATCTTCGCCGGTACATATCTATGTTTATAACAAAGCGTATAATTCAGTCTCTTCGTATGTATATCACTTTCTTTCTTTCTTTCTTTCTTTCTTTCTTTCTTTCTTTCTTTCTAATTATTCTTAAATTCGAAATAGAAGGGAAGATTGGAATAATAATTGGTTGGAATATTCTTTCAGAATGAAAGTTTTTAGGCCCAAAAAACTGAGGAGGGATGAGTTTGGAATAAACAAATAGATTGGAATCGAGAAACAGGTTGGAAAAAGTGAGAAATAAAATACAAAGTAGCCTGAAATAATCATGCGTAGTTATGGATAAAAATCAAAATTTAAATAGCCGACTAAAATTTAAATCTTCTATAGGCCGTGTTGCTTCAGAAAGTAAGCGATCATGGCTCTTCACAACTTCCCGTTTTTTTGTAGCCCTTATTAAATCCTGTCTTCTAATTGTTGTCAACCATTTACACAAGCTCGTTGGGTAGGTTATATGCTACTTTTTTTTGCCCCTCTTACCGTCAATATGTCTGGAGAGTGTTAAATTTTCCGAGCCGACTCTCCTCATTATGTACGCTGTATATTTCAACTCTCTCTTTCTGATGCCATGTATGAGTGTTCTTTTTGTTTCCTTTTTCAAAAGCCGGCTAAGTTATCGAATGCTCTGTGAGATAAACTTGCTCTTGTGGTTCTCTCTTGAATAGGAATATTTTATATATATATCTTTAATGATTTCAGCCCAAGCGAGCCGATAATGTCACTAAGACTCAGGTGGCTACTGGAAGTGTAAGAGATTGACATTAGAACCGGAGACATAATTCTAAATAGGAAACAAGGGCTAAGTTTTTACTCCTGCCTGGGCTATAGGCAAACCTATCTAAACTATAAATGCGTTTTTGTGTAATTGTAAATATATGAGAAATGTTGTAAATACTTAATGTAAGCAGCGCCCCCTGATAGCAATCTTAAAAAGAAAGGAACGAGAACTGCTGTCCACAATGAACATATGGAAAATATCAGGCAGCCATCTTGAAATGGTTAGTTGACTGCTTCCCAAGCGTGGCGAATAAATATCCAGACATATATTAGAAGCAAAACATTTTTACAATTTCTTCAAATGGAACATTTTTATTATTTACTAGCCTAGAAACTACCCTTCGGAACTTTAGGCTAGCTGCTGCAGAGGGCTTCTGGACCTTCAGCCTTTTACCAGCGTCCTATGTACGTAAAAGTTATAAGAATTTATAAAGAATAAAAAATGATTTTATTTTTATTCAACACCTTAATTCGGCATAATCTTTCTTCGTATACGCAATCGATCTCTGTAGTTTGTTTACCTATGTTTTGTGCACAATTTTAATTTTCTTTAAAATCACCATTCTTTATGAACCTTTTGCATCAAGTCACTCTTAAAAGACATTAGAGAACACGGACTATGTATTGTTTCGAGTGCTAGAAAAAGAAGATAAAAACATATGAGCAACGTACTGTACCCTGCTTAAGTTTTAATTATGGTTTAATTAGACGATATTAATTGTAATTGCGACAAAAAGCGAAATTAAAGTTTAATCTTTAATAAAGAATTGTTTTTAAGCCTTTCACTCTGATTGATATTTAAATAAAACTTTAAATGGTTTATTTATTTTATTTTTAATAGGGTGTTACTTCAAGTTCGTCGAAATCGAAAAAAATGTAGAGAGGGATGGACAAACGTAGACTGCGCTTTATTTATATATAAGCCTACAGACTTTCAAAATTTTTATTCTCATAAGAGTAATTAAGAAGTAAAGCTAAAACGAGAGAGAGAGAGAGAGAGAGAGAGAGAGGGAGAGAGAGAAGGGGGAGAGGGAGAGAGACTAAGTGAAAGGTAAATAAAGACAGATGGAAAAGAAAAACAAAAAGAGATTAAAAATTTGAGGAACTGAAAAAGGGAAAAAGAAGACGTTGACAGAAAGTGGCAAGACTAAAAATGATGGAGGGTGGAGGAGTAAGAAAGATAACAAAAGGGCATATAATGAGGAGTGAGCATGTGTGCTGAGAAGGAGAGAAGGGAAGATAAAGAAAGTTAAGAGGAGAAGAGAGAGACTAAATGGAGGATAAAGAATGATAAAAAAGCGATATAGAAATGAAAGAACATAGATAGATCCGAATAGACTGAGATAGATAGATAGATAGATAGATAGATAAACATAATTAGATAGATAGATAGATAGATAGATAAACATAATTAGATAGATAGATAGATAGATAGATAGATAAACATAATTAGATAGATAGATAGATAGATAAACATAATTAGATAGATAGATAGATAGATAGATAGATAAACATAATTAGATAGATAGATAGATAGATAGATAAACATAATTAGATAGATAGATAGATAGATAGATAGATAAACATAATTAGATAGATAGATAGATAGATAGATAAACATAATTAGATAGATAGATAGATAGATAGATAAACATAATTAGATAGATAGATAGATAAACATAATTAGATAGATAGATAGATAGATAGATAAACATAATTAGATAGATAGATAGATAGATAGATAGATAAACATAATTAGATAGATAGATAGATAGATAGATAGGTAAACATAATTAGATAGATAGATAGATAGATAGATAGATAAACATAATTAGATAGATAGATAGATAGATAGATAGATAAACATAATTAGATAGATAGATAGATAAACATAATTAGATAGATAGATAGATAGATAGATAGATAAACATAATTAGATAGATAGATAGATAGATAGATATGCACAAGTTTAGAAAAATAGGAAGAAAGTTAAATACGAACAGATTCAGATATATAGATAATGAAAAACTGAGATATATATATATATATATATATATATATATATATATATATATATATATATATATATATATATATGTATATATATGTAGATATATGGGAATATAGATAAAATCACTAATAGATATATCAGCGTTAACAGTGCTACACGCTTAAGCGATCATGTATCGAAGGAAAGACTGACGGGTAGATTTTTTCCCGCACTAGGTTGCCATTTCTTCCTGCGATAGACCAGATGATATCCAAAGCTATCGAATCCGGTCTGTTCTGCTATTTACCCATAGCTGGTGGGGGAAGAGAGGATTCATGCCTTTCCCAAGGGTATTAGCACGTAAATGAATGTAATGAATTCGACTGAAATTCGAACGGTTCTCCGTGAAAAAACTGAGATATATAGACATAGATAGATAGCTGCAATGTTATTGGTTCTAACCTGGCATCTCGCCTTCACTCACTTTATCACCACCGTAATGTACCTTCCTGTGCCTTTTCTATAAATACTTTCAGGGTAATTGTTCTAACGAACTTTCTTCTTTGGTACATAGACTTTATGAATTTAAGCGGAGTACTAGATTTGCGGAGACATGGTGGAGTAATGGACAGTGGCTCGGATTGAGAGCCGAGTTCGAATTCCAGTCAAATCCATTACATTCACTTACGTACTAATACCCTTGGGACAGGTATGAATCCTCTTCTCCCCCCCCCCCGCCGCGGCTATGGGTAAATAGCAGGACAGACCGGGTTCTATAGCCTCGGATGGCAACTGATCAAATGCAGAAAGAAATGGCAATCTACTGCGGGAAATTATCTGCCTCATCAGTCATGTATCGAAAGATACATGATTGTCTAAGCATGTATCACGCAATGGCATATAACTGACTGACTTGATTTGCGGCAAAGTCTCAATTTACAGTTGCAATGGCTAGATGGAACCGTAAGTTCTATGTTAACAATTTCTTGATTCGCACTTCTCGGTTGTGAAACTCCCTTCCGGCTTCTTGTTTCTCAGTCAATTTTGAGCTTCAAAAATTTAAATGTCATGTTAATCCTTATCGGTCTTTTTAATTCTTGCTATTTTATTATACCCTCTCCTCAATAGCATTTTCTCATTCTCTCCAACACTCAATAAACAAGTTGCGTCTTAGGGGCTTTATTGGCTTGCTTTGGGTGAAATGATAAAAACATATGTCCGTATGAGAGAGAGAGAGAGAGAGAGAGAGAGAGAGAGAGAGAGAGAGAGAGACTTGTTTAAGCCACAGTAGAATCTGCCTTCCTCTACGATTCAACAACATAGACAGTGACAAAACACCAAGAAGCACTTGACGGAATATACGAGAATATACGGAATATGTTACGAGTTGCATTGGACATCAACTGGTAGAAACACCCAACAAAGAATCGCATGTATGGACACCTTCCTTCTATCTCAGTTTGGCTAAGAGAGAGAAGGATTCAGCAAGCTGATCACTTCTAGAGAAATACGAGGATTTGTGGGTGACACCTTTGGTTTGGTTTATTTTACGGTATATCAACCTCAGTGGGTTATTTAATACCGACAAGATTTTTATTGCTGGTAATATTTCTTTTCTAAAATTCATTGCTGGTAATAAGCTTTTACAAAAAAGTATTGCCTGTCTTAAAACTTATTGTACCACTTTCATAGCGTTTTGACCGCAGTTTCTGCGTGAACTTTTTTGATCATAGCTGGGACCCTAACAGTTGGTACCAATCCGGGTCAGGTTGGACCTGGGAACACCAGCAATTAAGAGGCGATTGCACGCCCCTCAAAAGCTCCTTACTCTGGACGCGAATGTAGTTTATCGTCTTACCCAGGACGGATGAGTGACACCCTCCTATGGAACCCATTGCGCGGTAAAAGATCGGGTGGCAGACCTCATCGCACCTACATTGACCAACTTGTAGATGGCTCCGAAGGACATGACGTCGGCGATGTCTGGCTGAGATGGTTGGAAGGGACGAGCCAGGAGAATACGATAAAAATTCTCGACCTGATGATAGTGTTGTTGATGATGATGATGATGCTGCTGCTGATGATGATGTATTAAAGATACTGATATACAGAGAGAAAAAGAAAATAAAAGAGGGAAATAAAAGTATAATGAGTAGCAGGAGAGAAAGATAGAAAGATAAGAAAGCGACAAAAATGAACAGAGAAAAAGAAAGTGACTTTTTTTTAATCTTCTTTTTCTTTTCTTCTTTTGTTAAAATAAAATATACTTTTAAGAAAAAAAAAATGGCGTTTGGCGGAGGCGATGGATTTGGTGTTCGGATTCTGAAATAAATACAGAAATAAATGAATAAATAAATTTCCCACAGATGGGAATAATAACTGCAGAAACTCATGAGCGCATAATCGTTCACAAATATGCACGCGTAAATATGTGTCGATTCAGATACACACTAACACGCAAAGAAACACTGGGTGACTGTCTCCTCGGGAAATCGTTCGGTACTTTGGAACAATCTAGAAGGAATCGAATTTTTGGACGCGGGAAAAATAGAAAAGATACATTTTGGTATTTCTTATGAACAACTTCAATATTCATGGTTGTATATCTGAAATATGCAGGTTAGAAAACTACACACAGGTCAAGGGGCTGCTGAAAAGTCCACATCCCGAACAATGTAGTAAAATCAGTATTCTAATGTTTGGCTATTAAAATAAGGTTTCTGTAAAATAGATAGACAACTTTACAGTAACCTTGTATCATTTCATTAACGTACACTGAATCTATATGCGCGCACACTCACACACACATTAGGCAGTACCGTTGGCTGCCCGGTCAATGAATACCGAATGTTTCGACGTAAGGAAACGGCTAATATTAACATTATCATAGTAATTGTGAGTTCAATTCCTAGAGCGGGTAGTGTATATTCAGAATCAGTGCAAACAAGAGGAGATATAACTAAGCAGTATTAAAATGGACGTCAGTTATCAGTTTCCCAGAGGAGCTTCCTATTTCATGTAGGAAGGTCATACAAAAACTAACTCCTTGTTTTCCAATAAGGTCCGAATTCAAATTTCTTTCCCAGAAGAGCTTCCTATTTCATGTAGGAAGGTCATACAAAAACTAACTCCTTGTTTTCCAATAAGGTCCGAATTCAAATTTCTTTCCCAGAAGAGCTTCCTATTTCATGTAGGAAGGTCATACAAAAACTAACTCCTTGTTTTCCAATAAGGTCCGAATTCAAATTTCTTTCCCAGAAGAGCTTCCTATTTCATGTAGGAAGGTCATACAAAAACTAACTCCTTGTTTTCCAATAAGGTCCGAATTCAAATTTCTTTCCCAGAAGAGCTTCCTATTTCATGTAGGAAGGTCATACAAAAACTAACTCCTTGTTTTCCAATAAGGTCCGAATTCAAATTTCTTTCCCAGAATAGCGTCATATTTCATGTAGGATTGTCTTGACATTTCAGAACAAAATCTACGATTTTTAGATCAGTTTTAATAATTTCTTTCATATATTCCACAACTGATTTTAATCATGATTTCTTTGCTGAGCTTCTTTAAATACATTATGTTCCTATTTATTTTCTTACTACTATTGTAATTGTAGTAGTTTTAGCATTGCCAAACTATTTCATAGCTCTTTGCAATCTATAATACTTTCTTAGTACACTAAATATTGATATTAATAATTACTCTTATATCATGCATCTAATAATGGTTTGCTAAGTTTCTCTCTATATTTCTGAGATGAGGTATTATGTACATTATTTACATTATTCGGACTATTGTCCTCATCTTTGTCGCCATATTTATTACACCGTTTCGGACGTTGTACGCTCCGGCCTTCTTCAGGTGGGTGGAATGTCGAGCTTTATTTCGCTCACTGGGGTAGACTGTTCTAGTTCCACTTGCCATGTTTAATGGATGTCAGTTATCAGGTATCTCCGGTTAATTCCTTTCTCCAAGTTCTCCACTGCCTTAACCGGGTATTGAACTCACACTCTTTGGGTCCTGTCACTGGATTTAACTAACGCTTTTATCCACTGTGCTATGTGTTTAGACATGGGACGTGGAACTAGAACAGTCTACCTCAGCGAGAGAAATAAAGAGTTCAGTTCTACATTCCAACCACCTGAAGAGGGCCGGAGAGTACAACGGCCGAAACGTTGTGATAAATATGGCAACAAAGATGAGGACAATAGTTTGAATAATGTAAATAGTGTACATAATATCATCTCAGAAATATAGAATGATATCAAAAAGATTTCTGAAAAAAAAAAGAAAATTAAATTTTAAAACTAGCATATCATATTTTTAAAATATAAAGTTTGTTTGTTTAGCGGCATATCAAATTTCAATGGGTCATTTAATGTGGGAATTTAATTTTCTTGAGAGGATTAGTTACTTCTTTTATAAAAAATGTATTGCTGGTCATTTTTAAAAAAAATGCATTGTTGGTATTTTTACTGTAAAAATGTATTTTTATACTTTCATAGTGTTTTGAACACAGTTTTGGAGTTCACTATTTGCGTAGCTAGGGCCCTAACAGGTACTACAGTACAGACTTATTATCCCCCAACCCAGCTTTTTGCAGCAGAATTAAAAAGTTAAAACGAACGGTAATCATAATCGAGAATAATTTCCGTTCGTTTTTACTGTTTTTATTCTGTTTATTTCGAAACGATATATTAGGTTGGTGCAAAAATAATGACATAATGATGTCGTTTTTTGACGTATTTTTAACGTCAAAAAAGGACATTATTACGTCATTATTTTTGCACCAACCTA
Organism: Acanthosepion lycidas; assembly: GCA_963932145.1. Lineage (NCBI taxonomy): Eukaryota > Metazoa > Mollusca > Cephalopoda > Sepiida > Sepiidae > Acanthosepion > Acanthosepion lycidas. The sequence goes on along the minus strand of OZ010582.1, from coordinate 37,696,166 downwards.
ATATTATACGTGTACGTATTTTTAAAATTTCTATTCTCTTGAATTTATTTTCACATCTATAGTAAATAAAAGTGTAACTTTAAAAAATGAATATTAAAACAACAAAGTAAATTTCAAAGAAAAAGAATCTTAAACACAATTATTTGAAAAAGTTTAATATTTATTTATTCAAATATTCGCGCGCGCGTATGTGTGCAGCTACAAAATGAATATACAGACTCAGTATCACCCTAAAGGGCTGTGGTCTGTATGTTTGTGTATGTGTGCATATGTATGTATGTATGTATGTATGTATGTATGTATGTATGTGTGTGTGTATGTGTGTGTATTATTGACTTATTAATATTTTTAGGCCATCTATATTTTTTTTATTCAATCTTAAAAATCTACATTTTTTTGTAACTAACTATTAAAGGAATTAATTTTCAATTAAATTTCATTAAAGCAAAAACCTATAGCGAGCCTTATTTTTTCGTAAATTTTTAAATTCGTAAAACAAATATTCAACACAACTATTGTTGACCGTCAGTAATGTCTGTTTCCCCTAATTTTTAATTAATTAAAGTTTTTTTTTCTTTTTAAATATTACTTGAAATTTAAACATATTCGCTTTCAGAAACTAAATTCTCAATGTATCTTGCTTCTACTCTCTTTCCAAATAGTAATTAATGTTTAAAAGTAAAACTTTATTTAAAAAAATCTAAATTTCCCTCCAAAATAAATAGTAAAGAGTTATTTTTTTCGCTAGAGTTTTTGCTTGAAAAATGATTAAATTAAATAAGTTTAAATATATCTAAATTTCAGATTATTTACTTTTTTTTTATTAATAAGAATAATTTGAAAAAAAAGTTAATGAACTTTTATCTAAGTTTGATTTGTTTAAAAACAACATTAACAGAGTACTTATGTTTGTAACTAAATCTAAAAAAAGTGTTTTTTTGAATAAAAATATGGGGATGCTCAGCTCCTAAGGCCCCATCCCGAGCGTGGTATTGGTAATGTGGTATTTTCCTAAATTTAGTTATTTTGCAACAGCCCCCCCCCGCCCCCAAAAAAAACAATGAAGTTTATTTTTTAAAGATTGAATAAAAAATTATTTTGCATAAGATGGCTGAAAAATATCAATAAATTGTCAATAATAAACTATTATTCAGAAATCTTCCGAGCAACACCGGGTATCACCACTAGTATATATATATATATATATATATATATATATATATATATATATATATATATAGTCCCTTTCAAGTTATTATGCAAATTGCATAATGCGTAGCTCGAATTAGATTTGAACAATTTTTGTCAGGTTTTAAACGATTGATTTAGAAGTTAAAACAAAGCTTGAGTCATTTTTAGGTAGTCTCAACATGTTTTATTAAAATTACTGGATTTATTATTTAAAAAATGCATTTAGAAGTAATTATGCAAAACCTGAAAATTACGTTTTATGTCAATAACAAGGCAATAAAATAATAAACCTTTAAACAGTACCTATAATAGAACAAATAACACAGACATATGATAAGTTTTTGAAGCCTTTTCTTCATAATATAGCAACCCTTCTCGATAGCACCTTGCAATCTATTATCCATTTATGTTGTTAAATGTTTTACTTTATCAGGTTCAATTTCTGACATGGTAGTTTTAATTGCTTTCCATAGGACTGCTTCGGTGTCATATTATTTGCCACCTTCATATAATTTCATTTTCACAATTGACCATAGATTTTCGATCGGATTCAGATCGTGATTGGATGGTAGCCATTCCATTAACGTCTATCCTATAAACCTTTTATGCTAAAAAAATCATGGGTAACTTTGTCGTGCATAAATACACACTTCACTTCGAAACTGCAAACTTACGATAATGGTTTGATCGACAATTCCCGACAATTCCCACTTATATCATCACTTTCACCTCCTTGCTGCCTTCTTTTAGTGTTTAGTAAGTAAGTTTCCTTTTTGTTACCATAGTCTGCTGGCCCAATAATATGATGCTTGTGTCGTATTGTAATGGACCGGTTTCAGAGTTGGTAGAGGATGATGACTAGTCCCAAAGAGGATTAAACGGCCATCCAATGATTTTCTGCATGTGTGTGTGTGTGTGTGTGTGTGTGTGTGTGTGTTGAGGATTCTAGGTCGGGACATGAAGAATTATCATGAAAATTATACAAATAACCAAATTACTAATCGCATATATATATATATATATATATATATATATATATATGTATGTATGTATATATATATACATATATATATATATGTATGCATGCATATATATATATATATATATATATATATATATATATATATATATATATATATATATATATATATAAACAATAAAAACAATAAAAAAACAATAAGCTAAGTTATATTTTGTGCCCGAGGAGTTGGGTAATCAACGAAACTTAAGGCGCACACCAAACGTAAGTATATGTATATTTATTAATATATATTTCCTGGCTCTGTCTAATCACATCGATCACTGTTATGTTTACATCTCTTGGCAAAATTTGGTAATTATTTATCTGCTTACCTGTGTATACAAGCCAGTACGGTTGCTTATATTTAGTGATTTCATTTTCCTAAACCTATACCTAGATAGATAGATAGATAGATAGATAGATAGATAGATTTGAATAGACTGAGATAGATAGATAGATAGATAGATAGATAGATAGATAGATAGATAGATAGATAGATAGATAGATTTGAATAGACTGAGATAGATAGATAGATAGATAGATAGATTTGAATAGACTGAGATAGATAGATAGATAGATAGATAGATAGATAGATAGACAGACAGACATATACCAAAACCTTGCAGGAAAAATCATTTTTTTACTGTTTATTTATATTTAATATTTTTTATTATATTGCCATGATGCTAATATTGGGTTGGTGCATATATATCAGGCGTTTTTGTAGGTGAGGTATTTGTTAATAAAAATTGCTGTTTCGTTTACTTTTTTTAATAAAAATGTGATATTATTTTCAGGTTATAAAAAAGCGTGTCGATAATCATGCGCTCCGGAATAATCATTTGAAAAAGTTATTATTGAATTATGTTTGTTTTTTTTATAATAAATATTGTTTAAAAACGCCTGATAATTATGCACCAACCCCCCAATATATTGAATTGCTACAATTTGTATGATAATTTTGATTACTTTATTTACCAGTTATTTCTACGATTTATTCTTGCAGGGTAAAGGCATCATGAAGACTTACTGGGTACTGGGAAGAACTAAATAACTGTAATTCCAAGGAAAGTAAAAAAAAAATGGTAATGAAGGCTGGGAAAAATTAATTTGGAAACTGACCCGCTTGTGTATACGTTCTGTTATTAGGTTGGTGCAAAAATAATATCGTTTTTTGACGTTAAAAAATACTTCAAAAAACGATATTATTTTTTCCACCAACCTAATATTTATTTACTGTTGTGCTTCTTTGTAATTTTCTAGCCAGTTCTTTGAAATGAGTTTATGCCTGTAACTTGAAGTGATCTCAAGTCAATGTTGCTTGGCAGGAAATCAAAATCGTTTTTGTGCTTTCAAATAAACAAGCGTTGTATTTACTATTTTTGATGGCTAAACACTCATGTCGTTTTTAAAATATTTGTTTTTTTCGAATTTTGCCTAATTCCAAAATTATTTTTCAAACTCACAGAGAGAAACAC